>JAJEJO010000117.1:785334-862697 GCA_020662805.1 Glaucomys volans
TACATAAAGAAAATCTAAGAGAAAAGGAAAAGAAAAATTTAAAAATACATATACCTTCAGGTGGGACCCACACACAGTAGTCAGGGTCATCTTCGGGATATTTGGAAGAAAGTGTAGGAGGAAACTGCAGAGAAAAGATGGACTATTTTACTCAAAAGAATTTTAACTCTAAGAATTATTGTTCTTACATTTGCCTGTCAGAAGACAAAAACCAAGCACAGTTTCCATGAATAATGTGGACATTAATAACCCATTTGGGGGAACACTGTCTCTCTGAATCTTGATTTTTCTCATAAAGCCTCAACAAGCTGTGTTTTCATTAGTGAGAGTGCTTTTTAAAAGGGGAAGCAAACATATGGCAAATATAAGTGCTTAACAGAATAATTTCCAGGGAAGGAAATCTGGCTTCTGCATTTTGATCTAAGTGTAGAAAAGAGTTAACAGAGCAAGACTCACTGCTGTTCTTTG
Organism: Glaucomys volans; assembly: GCA_020662805.1. Lineage (NCBI taxonomy): Eukaryota > Metazoa > Chordata > Mammalia > Rodentia > Sciuridae > Glaucomys > Glaucomys volans. The sequence goes on from JAJEJO010000117.1 coordinate 785,803, forward strand.
AAAGCCTATTTGCAAGATTGTTTGGCTGGTGTCTGAGAACTTGGGTTTCTGGAGGATCATGACTACTACCCTAATTGATAAGGGTGGTTTATTGTGCCTCCACTGTACAAACAATGTGGTTTATGCTGAACACCTGTTTTCTTTCTGGGAGTCTGGATTTGTGGTACATGCCAACCAGGGAATGCCTTCATGATCAATTTCCAACAAAAATAGCACCCAGTCTCTACCAAGCTTCTCTAGTTAGCAATGTTTCACAATTGTCACAACTTACTGCTAGGGGAATTACACATGTCCTGTGTGTCTCCACTGGAAGAGGACCCTTCAAAGCTTTCACCTATTTACCCCAGATTCCGCCCCATGCCTGTTCCTGTTGCTGATTGTGCCTGGTATCATTTTGCTGTAGGAAACCATAGCCGTAAGTACAACCATATGCTGAGTCCTGTGAGACCTCTTGTGAATTACCAGAGAAGAGTCTTGGGGCCTGCCAATACAACCCAGCAATTGCACTTCTGGGAACTTAGCATATCCATACAAAATGATGCATTGTAAGTTTATTCACTATAGCACAGGTATAATGAAAGACTAGCCAAGTGTCCATCTGTAGGGAACTGGCTAAATAGGGTATATCCATGCAGTAACAAGCTCTTGATATATTGATAAAGAATGATTTCCATGATAGGTTAAAAATAATTAAGATATAGAATGGAGTGCATTTATATCTTTTGTGTAATAAAAGGAGGAAAAGAGCATGTTATTCAAATGTCTTTGTATGGTATATTAGGATATGAAGAAAAATTCACAAATTAATATAAGAGGTAGCATGTATGTGAGCAGTTAGAGGGAACAGGGTGAATGGAGACAAGAATAGAGAATTCAAAAATAAAAACTAAAGAGTTCAGGGCTGGGGATATAGCTCAGTTGGTAGAGTGCTTGCCTTGCAAGCACAAAGACCTGGGTTCAATCCCCAGCACTGCAAAAAACTAAAGAGTGCAGATTTCTAGGAGAGGGGACTAAGGCTGCTGGGAACTCTATTAAGTCTGTCTCCAAAGATTTATACTCCTAGATGTGGTCTATGACAAGAGCATTCATTTCAACTTTCAGAGAAGAAATGTACTTACCTTGCCTGGATCAGGAGCTTTCTTTTTCTTCAATTCATCTCTGCTTTTCTCATACTCATTCTTTGGTGCTAATTTAAGGGGGAAAAATGGTAGTAACTATTTTCTGAAAAAGTAATAGGAGAAAGAAAGAATTCCTCCTAACAGAGTACTACAATTACTGAAGAAAACATTAGTGACAATCACTATTACAAAAATTACAGTAAGTAATTTTTCCTTCACTGATATCCCTGGTTTTTAAAATAAGGCTATTCGACAAACCTTGAGTATGATGAGGCTGTTTTTATTATTCCACATTTTAACCATTACAAGTAAAACCAGAGAAAAGCAGCCCCTCTTTTTCATTTTGTATCAGGGATTGAACCCAGGGGTGCTTAACTACTTGAGACACATACCCAGTGCACCCCCCCCACCTTTTTTTGTGGTGCTGGGGATAGAACCCAGGGCCTTGGGCTTGCAAGGCAGGCCTCTACCAACTAAGCTATATCCCCAGCCCCGGTCCTTTTTTATATTTTATTTAGAGACAGGGTTTCACTAAGTTGCACAGGGCCTCACTAAGTTGCTGAAGCTGACTTTAAACTCCTGATCCACCTGCCTCAGCCTTCCAAGCAGCTGGAGTTACAGGCGTGTACCACTGCACCCAGCAAGCAGTCCCTCTTTACCAGGCTCATTATGCCTCTGTTATACAAATAATGTGGTTAATGCTGAATACCTCTTTCTAGGAGCCTAGATATTGGGCATATGTATGGCAGGGAATGTCTGTGATGAATTCCCGACAAAAATCCTCAGCACTATCAACCTTTCAAGCAATTTATTGTAATAGATCTGGAATCATTTCCATGGCAGGATATACTTGACTGGCAGATATAAAACTGGGGAGAGCTTTGTATGGCCAGAGGGAAGCATCAAGACATTAGATGCTTTGTGGGGCAGGGAGAAGAGGAATAAAAGGCAAATGGGATGCTACCAAACACAAACCTTTCATACACTCCAATTTCATCGAGGGCCCTTGCATCTATCTAGTGTCTATATGGCCATTCTCTGTGTTGCCCTAGAGTCAGCTGCCAAACCCAGGGGTGCTTAACTACTTGAGACACATACCCAGAGCCCCTCCCCTCCTTTTTTTTGTGGTGCTGGGGATTGAATCCAGGGCCTTGGGCTTGCGGGGCAGGCCTCTACCAACTAAGCTATATCCCCAGCCCCTGTCCTTTTTTATATTTTATTTACAGACAGGGTTTCACTAAGTTGCACAGGGCCTCACTAAGTTGGCAGGAGGATTTCACTAAGTTGCACAGGGCCTCACTAAGAGGCAGGAGGATTGCAAGTTCAAAGCTAGCCTTGGCAATTTAGTGAGACCCTAAGCAACTTAGTGAGACCCTATCTCAAAAAAATAATAATAATAAAAAGGGCTGGGGATGTGGCTCAGTGGTTAAGCACTCCTGGTTTAATCCCCGGTACCAAAAGCTTTTAAAGCTAGGTGGCACCTACGTACAGAGAGGCAATGAACTATACTACTTACCTGATGATTCTTTGCATGATGAAGATGTTTCATTAATCTCTTGATAATCTTTATTCTGTTCCATGTGGCTGATCTGAGACATGTTTTCTATAAAAAATAGTACCAAAGCCTATTGTTATTATTTAATTCATGGTGGAAAGTCAAAAAAACAAAAAAAACAAAAGCAAGAGAATCTGTGCCTATATATGATCATCTAGTTTTTATCATCATCAGCTTCAACTAACTTTAATGAGGTTTCCAATGAATGTATCTCCAGACACCTAACAGAGAACCAATTTTCCACTTAAAAAAACTAGCCAACTTTGAGGTAAACTTATTGGTAATACTTACCAAAAGCCTTAAAAATGCACACATTACTTGACCTAGAAATTGTACTCCCAGGAACATATTTTTTTAAAACATCAGAGTCAAGAATTATTATATATAAGTATTTACGATAGCAAACATTAAGAAATAACATACGTTTAATAAGTAAAAGTTAAAAAAAATTTTTGACACATCCATGTAATGCCCCACCCCTACATAAAAAGCAACATTGAAAAATAACAATTGTGTGCAGTGGCACACACCAGCAATCCCAGTGACTCAGGAGGCTGAGGCAGGAGGATTGCAAGTTCAAAGCTAGCCTTGGCAATTTAGTGAGACCCTAAGCAACTTAGTGAGATCCTATCTCAAAAAAATAATAATAATAAAAAGGGCTGGGGATGTGGTTCAGTGGTTAAGCTCTCCTGGTTTAATCCCTGGTACCAAAAAACAAAACAAAACAAACAAAAAAAACTAAATAAAGAACATTTTAATAGAAAAAATAGGCTACAAAATAGCATGTAAAGCCGGGCACGGTGGTGCTCATCTGTAATCCCAGAGGCTCGGGAGGCTGAGACAGGAGGATCACGAGTTCAAAGCCAGCTTCAGCAAAAGCAAGGTGCTAAGCAACTCAATGAGATCCTGTCTCTAAATAAAATACGAAATAGAGCTGGGGATGTGACTCAGTAGTCCATGCCCAAGTTCAATCCCCAGTACCCCCTGCACGCAAAAAAAAAAAAAAAAACACGTTAAATAGGATCCTCATGCTGTAAAAACAAATAAAGTAGAGGGAAAAAAGCCTGAAATAATTCCTCAGCAGCCATGGATTTACTAATCTAAACTTATAAACCAAGTTTTAAAACCTGTGCCATTTTCACACACAGATATACTTTGGTCCTTAAACAAAAAAATATACAAAATATACTTAACTGCTCCCCTTCCTGCTGGTATGGCCCAAAGACCAGGCTCAGGGGGGAAAAAAAACCAAAAAACAAAAAATCTACATATAAGTACCTTTTTTAAAAGGCAGGCATTTTGCCAACAATGAAACAGAGAAGGCAAATAGGTGAGGAAACAGCAGCTTTTCTATTCCTCAGACACAACAGAAGGCGACACAATAGGAGGGCTGCAACCCAGACTTAGTGTTGTAAGTAGACCAGCATAATCTATCTGAAGTAGATAATGCACACATTCCCACAAACATTTAACACCAGGTTTATTTTTCCTCACATTCCCTATTTTCTGTGAGATCTTACTCTTGCTAAGCAGTTTGGCGACCTGCAGGAAAATAATTCCTGCAGTTAGTAAGGGTAAGAGGGCACTAAAAGATAAATAGTAATTTCTAGAGATAAGATTTGGGGAGATTTCTTTTTCCTTCTTTGGACTTTTATGTCTAAAATTTCTCATAAACACAAAAATGATTTTCAAGTCAATCAATTCCATTTTTCATTAAATCTCTTCTCAAGTGGATGAGCACCTTGTGCCAGATTCTCTGTTAGATACTACAGACAAAAAGATGACTAAAGCATGATTCTTCTTGAGAACTTTAGTCCATTAGGTAAAATCAGGCTTAGCCTCTGTTTTGGGGTAGGGAGAAAAATAAGTAAGGGGAGACTTATCCTGAGACCACCTGATTAGGCTCCACTACCCACACTACTTCCCTGCCCTCCACCTCTACAATGGCATCAGCTCAGGATCGTTCCTCAGCAGCTGTGATGTCAGATTCTACAGATTTTAATCCTCTATCCTTCTGGAACAAACTGGAAATACCTCCCTTTAACATGCAATAGAATAAATAATAACTGGCAGTCAAAGGAAGACAACTGTAGTTCTTTACTCTGGAGTCCGTGTCTCACATACATACAGTCCAAACGTATAGACAAGAACTGTCTTTGCTTTTTTAACCCTATCCACAAGTAATGCAAATGCCCCTCTGAATAGCACCAGGAGCAAAAAGGGATTACCATGGCTTTTTGCTTCTTCAGAACATGTGAGATCTGTGGGAACACTCATTTCCTGCACTACTGTTTCTGGCTCTATCCCCTGTGGCAGCCTGCTGCTTCCATCCTCCATTTTCTCTTCTCGCTCCTCCTTTTCTTTCTCTTCTTCTTCATCCTCTTCTTCCTCCTCCTCTTCTACTTCAGGCTCATCCTTCATTCTCATTAGAGCTGGAGGAAGTTCTGGACGCTTGGGGGGCAACTTCTATGAGGGAAATAAAACCACAAGTGAGTAGTTCTACATAATGATAAAAAAAAGAGACAAATTTCTTCCAAGAGATTAAACTAAATGCATAGAATGTCTAACCTCTCTAGGATGATAAAACCTGCAAAAACAGGCTGGAAATAGAATTTTCACATGAAATTTTGTCCATCTATGTACCCTTAACAAGTATGTTTATTAATTTATAGGATCAAAAAATTTTAGCACTGGGGTGTAACTCAGTGGTAGAGTCCTGCCTAGTATGTGCAAGGTCCTAGGTTTGATCACCAGCACTGTGGAGTGGGGAAGGGTTGGGAGAGGAAGGACAAAGATTATTAAATACCAAACACTTGAAACAGCTTGGAGGAAACTAAAACATTTATTTCAGGTAAGCAATAGCTGTAGGAATTCTGTCCGATTTGATCTCTTAATATTAAAGGGCCCTAATTTATTACAAAATCCTCTAGGGTGTACATCAGACACACATTCCCAAAAAAGAAGTCATCTGTACTGTTTTTTTCATTTTAGACTTAATGTCATTTCAAGGAAATAGAACTTGGAAAACAGTAAAACATTCTGAAGAAAAGGAAGACATTTCTTCAAGCATAAAGCCACATATAATTTTTTTAGACAGTGTTTTGCTATTTCACCCAGGCTGACCTTGAACTCCGGGGCTCCCAGTGATACTCTTGCCTTAACCTCCTAAGTAGCTGGGACTATAGGCATATGCCACCATGCCTGTAAAATCATACGTTTGAATCAAGGCCTTACAACAGAGCATTTATTAGAAAAAGTTGATCATATTTGTGGAACAGAGGTTTCAAAGTACACCTTGGTTATATCTTTTTTTTAACTATAGAACTTAATCCTCTAAGAAAGGCATTTTAGGAAGCCATTTTTTTTCTATTTAAAACATAAACACTACCCCTGCCCCAATTTTAAATAAACCACGTAACTCCATTTTAGATAAACCACATAACTCATTCAGTACACAGAGCTGAGACTTCAGATCTCTGCCACCAGAGGACAGTGTATCCTAATGCAAGGTGTTAATGGGCTGAATCCTCCCCACCTCCATCTCCTGCAAATGCACGTTTGAGGTTTCCAATTCCCAATACCTAAGAATGTGACTGTATTTAAAAATAATAAATGAGGCATTTAGGACAGGGCCCTAAGTCAATATGCCTGGTGTCATTAGAAGATATACCAGAAGTGCAAATGCACAGAGGGACTATCAAGCAAAAGGGCAGCAAGAGAGCAACCATCTACAAGTCAAGGAAGAAACTAACTCTGCCAACACCTTGATCTAAAGACTTCCAGCATCTGGAACTGTGAGAAAATAAATTTTTTGTGGTTTAAACCACCCAATCTGTGGTATTTTGTTATAACAGCCCTAGCAAACTAATGTACAAGGTTCAGTTCTTTAGAGTGCTAAAAATCTTTTAAAAACTAAATCTATAAATAAGAATACATGCAAAGCCAAAACAACCATCAATGAGGCATTATAGAAGAGTAGAAAGATCATAAAACTCAAGAGACAGAAGGACTGAATCTGATTGCCTGCTAATTATATAATGATGATGTTAAATGGGATTTTGCCTGTTTTTTCTTAAGACAGTATTTCCCACAAGTTGTAAGGTATTAGAAGGATTAAATCAAGTATGGAAAATCATAAGGTAGAGGCAAGTGTATACACTATGTTACTAATAAATATTATGTAAGAGTGACACCAGGTTAAAAGCATTTAACTGAGTCGGATGTGGTAGTGTACACCTGTTATTCCAGGCACTTGGAAGTTGGGGCAGGAAGATCACAAGTTCAAGGTTAGCATGGGCAACTTAGCAAGGACACTGTCTAAAATAAAATTTAAAAGAAAAGGACTGGGGATTTAGCTCAGTGGTAGAGTGCTTGCCTAGCATGTGCAAGGCCCTGAGTCCAATCCCTAATACTGCCCCCACCCCCAATCTCCTAATAAAAGCATTCAGTGCAGGAGATCCATTTCTAAACCCAATATTCATTTGAAATTAATACACTGGTACTTGAATTTACAAATCAGTTACTTTCAAATTGAGTGGTATGAATCAATTTGCCAATTCTTATAACTAAGCTGAACAGAGAAAAGCTAACAAGCAAATTCTGGGACAGATATGACCATTTAAATCCACAGCTCTTTTTAACAACACTATGTAATGAGTCATTTGCACTTGCAAAAGAAAGAAAAATTAGCTCAGAGATAACTTACCAGCTAAAAGTTTAAAACTCTACCTTGACTTATAACTTACCCCTACTGTTCCAGTTTTTAACTTGAATTTGCTTCCTCCTTTCATGGCACCAAAGAGAGGCAATGTAAGTTTTTTAGTTTTGTTTTCTGTATCTGCAGTCTGACTTTCAGTCCTAGGAAGAAAGAACAATTATACATATCTATTCTGGTGAGTCCAAGGTTTTAGCTATAAATACTGAAACATTGACAAAGAACTTTTGGTAAAACAAAAATGACTACAAAATGAGTATCTGAGCATACAACAATAAGGAGGAGGTATTCAGGCAAGCAAGAGTTTGAATGGACAATGACACTGCTGACTATCATGAACAGAACTATTATGGGCAAGATGAGACTGCTTCCTTAGTCTAATAATTTACAACATGCTACCTGACTTTATATTTATCAAATGATGACTACAGTACAAAGGTTCCTGGTAAAGGAGACTACAGAAGCACGACCCCATCTCCATTAAGTGGCAGGAGATGGATCTATGGTATGAAACCCTATTTCCACCAAACTCTGAAGAATGCCTTAATCACTGATTCAGAGTTCACATTCAACCATAACCATGTACAACAGCTCTGAGCAAAGACATTAAAAAAAAGTGTGTGCATAAGTGGGAGGTGGGTAGGATAGCTAGTATAGTTAAAAGACACTGCAACTGCTGAGGCTGTCAACATTCTAATTGGCTAGAGATGGTTATAAAAGCTAAGCCCATTAGGGCAAAGCTGAAAAGGCATAAAAAAGAAAAGACAGCAGAAACTAGAAAGAAGGACGAGAACAGCAAAAACAAAAAGTTGGCAAGACACTGAACTTATCAGAATAGAAAAGGTGACAATGAGAAGTAGGCAGAGGCAATAATTAGAAGATGGTATGAAAAGACAGAAGAAAGTAGGCAGAGGTCAAAAAGGCAATGAGGAGATGGCATAAGGAAACAGATGAACACTTAAAAGAACCATACTAGAATGGTTCACCTGGAACATGGGACAACCCTGCAAACTGGAGTATGAGGACAGGACTGACACTCCTAGACTCCAGTTACCCATATGAGGAACTGACTACCCTGGCCCATTCTGAAGCTCACTTGCTGCCATCTTTGATCTAAGTCTTGTACCCTTCCCTAGTGGCACTCCTGGGGTCAAGCTTCACCACCTTTTCCCCTATCAGAGTCAGAACCTATTCCCTTGCTAAACCACCAGAAAAATCCTGCCTGCCTGGCCCTAAAATACCCTCTCCCAAATCACAATCCTTCACACCCCTCTCCATAGGCCTCACAGATAGAGAAAGGTAATAACACAGATGTTTTTCTACTACATTAAGTAGCTGACCTTTACATAATACTGTACTGGTCTGGAGGATATGCAAAGACTGGCCCACAGGAAGTGAAAAAGCAGAAGAGAGGATCACAACCAGGAGTTGCTTGGAGGATAAGGTTGGGAGGCAGCGTTAGGTAGAAACTTTGGAAGTTCAACTCTGAAGTGAGAAGTGGAGGGAGAAGCTAGAGAATATGTAGGCCAGTGCCCAAGAAGGGAAAGGAAAAAAAGAAAACCACACAGACCAACAGTAGGAGTTGGAGGCTCCAAAGGATGCGAAAACATGTCTTCTAGCTCAGAACACCCAAGGGGCTGACTTAACAAGTTAAAGGATGACAGAGGTGAAATTAAACTCACTGGTAATTTGTTTACCCTGGGTATGTCTCCTGAGTTCTTTCTTTTTCTCCATAAAAACTATATTATGAATAGTTGCTAGGCACAAGAGAAATAGTAAAACTTAAGACAATGATGACAATAATATATGTATGTCAGCACTTTAATTGCTATCCATTTAATCTTTGTATCATCATTAACTCCAACTTAGAGATAAAAAGAGTGATGACCAAAGAAGTTTCATAACTTGCCTCAAAATGCCCAAAACGTAACTGCTAGAACTGAGAATTAAACTTTGGAAATCTAACTCCACTGGAACCTATTTCTCAATCAGTAATTAGGTAATTTAAATGTCATATGGGCCAGGTGTGGTGGTGCATGCCTATAATCCCAACAGCTCTGGAGGCTGAGGCAGGAGGATGGAAAGGTTCAAACCCAGCCTCAGCAACAGTGAGGCACTAAGTAACTCAGTGAGACCCTGTCTCAAAATACAAAATAGGGCTGCAAATGTGGCTCAGTGGTACATGCCCCTGAGTTCAATCCCTAGTACCAAAAAAAAAAGTCATATGGGTCAACTGGACATTTGTGGATTGATTTAGGAATCACTACACAGTAGTGCCCCCTTATTCCCAACAGATGTCTGAATTCATGAATAGCACCAAGTTCTCTATTTTCTCCGATATATACATTCACAAATTTATTGCCTTTCCACCTTTGTGTGTGTGTATGTTTCCAGAGACTGAATCAGGGCTTCATGCATGCTAGGAAAGCATTCTTACAATGAGCTACATCCCCAGCCCTTTTTATTTTATTTTGAGTCCATAACCTCTCATGTAGCTGGGATTATAAGTTTGTGCCACAGCACCTGGCTTGAGAAGGTACCTTTTAATATCTAGATATTCATATATAATGCACCCAGCATTAGGTTATAGGTTTTATACACAAGGATGAAGGATGTAGTAAGTGTTCACTGACAAACTGAAGTAGTGTCCAACAGAACTTTCTGCAATGATGGAAATGTTCTATATTGCACTATCCAATACAACAGACACCAGCCACATGTGGCTATTGAGCACCTGGAATGTGCCTAGTATAACTGAAGAATTGAATATTTAATTTTATTTAGAGAAATTTTAGCCAGGTACAGTGGTCCACACCTATAATCCAAGCAACTTGGGAGGCTGAAGCAGGACAATTACAAATTTGAAGCTAACCTCGACAACTTAGTGAGACCCTGTCTCAATATAAAAAATAAAAAAATGGGCTGGGGGACTGGGGCTATAGTTTAATGGCAGAGCACTTACCTAGCATGTGTAAGGCACTGGGTTCAAGCCTCAGGACCACATAAAAAATAAGTAAAATATAGGTATTCTGTCCATCTACAACTACCAAAAAATAAAAAATAAAATAAATGGGCTGAGGGTGCAGCTCAGTAGTAAAGCACCTCTGGGTTCTATGCCACAATTTAAAAAAAAAAAAAAAAAAAAAAAAACGGAAAAAAAAGAAAAAAGAAATTTTAGTTTTAATAGTACATGTACCTACTGGGTGCTATATTGGTATCCCTCTCGGATTTCCTTAATGAGGACAACCAGCTACCAAAGACACATTGACTGCTAAAGGTCCATACTTGCACCTTTCTCAGAATTCCTGTGTGTCCTTTCCCCACTATCTATGGTCAATCAAAGGTTGGGTGGGAGTATAAAAGCCCAAGCTACTGGTCTCTAAGGCATCTATGATGCCATTGCCATATGACATCATATGCTCTTGCAACTACATCTTTGCCCAGCTTCTTTTCCTGCTTATCCTGCTCCCTTACTTCTATAAAAATTTCTCCTGAGAGAACTGTCTCAGTAAATCATTTGCAGACAAATATAAACCTAAACCTAAACAGGTCATACACATAACCAAGCAATGGCTTACTTATGTATTCTTTCTCTAACACGGACAATCCTTGTACACACGTTGTCCTGTTACTTATTATATCTGACAATGTTTCCATATTCTACATAAATAGTTGCCTATTTTTTTTATAGTTACATGATATATATATACTTACTATATATCTATATTATAGTTTATTTAGCCCATTCCCTTTGATAAACATTTAGGTAGCTTCCCTTCTTTTACTACTATAAATAATGCTGCAATATATACTGTTCATTTCCTAAGAATGTGAGGGACAAAGTCTAGAAATAATAATTACATCTAATAATAATTAATAATTTAACCTAATAATAGTTAGATCAAAGGTCATATGCATTTGTAATCAGAATAGAAACTGCTAATTTGCCCTGTGGAGGGAATGTCACAATTTGCTTTTCAACAAAAAACAACAACAAAACAATAAATGCCTTTTTGTCATAGCCCCATTGGCACAGTTTATTATAATATATATGAATTTTTGTGAATTTCATGGATAAAAAATTGTGTTACACTGTATTTGTATTTCTTTTACAATGAGTAAGGTTGAACATATTTTCATACAGTTAGGAATAATTTGTATTTCTTTTTCTGAGGCCCACTGGTTGATATGTCTTCCCTATTTTTCTCTTGGGTTGTTGGTTATCTACTTATTATTCATAGTCTTTTTTGTTTATTTGTTTTTGTTTTCCAGTACTAGGGATTGAATCCAGGGCCTTGTGCATGCTAGGCAACTGCTCTACCACTGAGCTATATCCCCGTTTTTTTGTTTTTGTTTTTGTTTTTAATTTTGAAACTGGGTCTTACTAAATTGCCCAGGCTGGCCTCAAACTTGCACTTCTCCTACCTCAGTCTCCTAAATATGGATTACAGGTGTGCATTACTGCATAAGGCTCACAGGTCTTATATTTTAGAAGAATTAGTTTCTGTGTGTGTTGTTTTTAAGAAAAGTTTTACTGTGCACTAAAAGATGAAGTAAAAAAACTTTAGAGCTTTCAATGAACCAATAATCTACATACTTTCCTCTGAAAATTTTCCAGCAGTCTATAGTTCACAAATGAAACCAATGCCTTCTGTGTTAAAGGTTTTCCATAGTGGTTGGGATGTGGCTTAGTGGGAGCATATGCCTAGTATGCATGAGGTTCTAGGTTCAACCCCCAGCACAGCTTTTAAAAAAAATAATAATAATTACCTAAGAGGATAAAAGGAAAATTCAGTGTTACATATACTACCACACTTACTTAAAATTCCAAATATCAATGGATTACTTACTTTTTTAGTTCTGGAATCTCTGCTGGCTTTACAATTTTTATTAACCCTTTGAGCCTCTGTTGTTCTTTCCTCAGCTCAAAAGTTCTTAGATGAAGTTTCTTCCTGGACACACCATCTAATGCACTCCCTGATTTCATTTCTGACATGAAAACATCTAAAGAATCCTGAGATGGGGACTCTGACAGAGCTGTCCAAGAAAGGGATAATGTATGTTTATTAGCAGACTGCCCCAAATACTTTTAAATTCAGCCTAAGTTTCCACAGAGAAGTCATTTGTATAAAGCTACTCAGAAAACATTACTAACATTAGGAATAAAGAAACAGGTTATAGCTGTGTGACCTTGGGAAGTGATTTTGTCTCAATGGGTTTCACTCTACTGAACTGTTAAATGAAAGAGGTTAAGCCAAATGATTCATAATTTTCTTTCTAGCTCCAAAATGCTACATTACTCCTCAGAAAACCTCCATATTCTATCTGGCATTAACCAAGACAGCCCCAGGGCCTAGCACAATGCACTATATATACTAGGTGCTCAATAATATTTGATGACAGCCTTACCTTTGCTTGAGGACTTGAGCCTCTCAGAAATTTCAGAGAGTTCCCTTTCAGCATCATTTAACTTTGCAACCTGTAACATCCAGATCAACAGGGTTAGCAAATGTTTTCCCTCTTTCCAACTGTTTACCATTCTCCCATTTTCACTATTGGTACTACAAGTTTTAAGAGGATTAATTCAGAAGTCCAGCAAAATCTGCTCCTTATGGAGTTAACACTTTTCATTGGTTTAATTCTAGCTGAATTAATTTGAATGAAAAAATTCAAAATTAAACAGAATGAGTAACTCAGACTTTACCTCAAAGGAAGCACTCAAGGCATTTGTTTTCACTGATAAATCAAAAGAACAGATGTTGGACAATGTTTTAAGTTCTGAATACTACCACAAAGTGTTAAATGCATGCCACCTTAGGATAATTTCTGAAAGATATACTGTTCCAGACTGACAATATACTATACTATACTTCTCAAAGTGCCTTTGATTCCTCTTGACTGCCGGACTCCTTAAGTCTATTTCAACTTGGATGACCAATTTGGAACGTTTTTTTTTCAAGGAATATCATATTCAAAGAATGCTCATTAATGGATTAATATTATCCTGGAGCAAAGTTTCTAGCAGCAAGTCATATTTTTCTTTCCAACATCTTGGATAAGACTAATTGTTACTGGGCATGGTGGCGCATGCCTGTAATCCAAGCGACTCGGGAGGCTGAGTCAGGAGGATCGCGAGTTCAAAGCCAGCCTCAGCAACTTAGTGAGGCCCTAAGCAACTCAGTGAGACCCTGTCTCTAAATAAAATACAAAATAGGGCTGGGGATGTGGCTCAGTGGCCAAGTGTCCCTGAATTCAGCCCCTGGTAAAAAAAAAAAAAAAAAGACTAATTGTTTATTGTCATTAAATTTACAGATTATAAATTTTAATACTACTTTAAAAATTATAATTATTACAAAACAGATTTAAATAATGCATTATTTGATTAAAACAAAAACAAACAAGCTACCACAGCTAATTTTTTTTTTTTTTGGTACTGGGAATTGAACCAAGGGGCACTCCACTACTGAGCCATATTTCCAGCCCTATTTTGTATTTTATTTAGAGACAGGGTTTCACTGAGTGCTTAGGGCCTCGCTAAGTTGCTGAGGCTGGCTTTGAACTCGCGATCCTCCTGCCTCAGCCTCCCATGTGCTGGGATTACAGGCGTGTGCCACCACACCTGGCTCCACAGCTAATTTTATAAGTAAAACTTACCAGTGATTCGAAGGTCTCTGGCTTCTCATCAATCTTCCCAGCCTTCTTCATCCGGTTAAGACGCTTCTTCTCCACCAGGCCAGTGCGATCAAGGAATGTATCATCATCACTATCATAAAAGTCTTCATCTTCCCAGTTCTTGGCTTTCCTTTTTCGGGATACTAGAGATACATAAAATGAAAGAATGATAATGAATAATGAAGTAAATTTTATAAAAAAGAAAGGAGGCAAGGAGGCAAGCAGCTTAAAAGAAAGGATTCCCACAAGCTGCCAACTCACATATAAAAGAAAAGGGCTAAACCTTGAAGACATTATGCTAAGTGAAATAAGTCAGACACAAAAGCACATTTATTGCATGATTCCATCTATACAAGGTATCTAAGACAGTCATATTCATACAGGGGAAAAATAAAATGGTATTTCTCAGGGTTCTTGAGAGAAAGAAAAACAAAATTAATGTTTACTGGGTATTGTTGCAACAATGAGTAATTAAAGTTTTGAGATGAACAATGGTAATGGTTGCACGACAATGTGAATATACTTAATGCCACTGAATTATATATTTAAAATAGTATATTTTATGTTGTGTGTGTGTATATATATACATACATACACACTTTTTTTCTTTTTTGGCAGGCGATTGAATCCAGGACCTTGCACATACTAGATAAGTACTCTACCACTGAGTTACAGTCTTATTATGTACATTTTCAACATAAAAAAATTAAAACAAATGGTCAGTTTGCTGAGCAAAAGGCTCTTAAAAATCAGTGAATAAAAAAGGAAAAAGGTAAATGAGAAAAAGACCACTAAAACAAGGAAATAAGTCAAGAAACATGAGAATCAAGAAACAGAAAATCCAATCCCAGAAAAAGGCAAAGGAAATACTCCAAGATGATAGCAAGTTAAGTCTCAGGTGACGGTCTTGTAGCTCTAGAAAGTAATAAGCTCTAAAGGTCTAAAAGGAGAGTAGTACTCTTCAAAAGGAATGTCTCCAAAAAATAATCAGAATTGATAATTAATGTGATTGAACAAAGTGAAAAAATATACTGAAAGCCTATTGAAAAGTATGAGAAGAATGAACAAGAAACAAAAATAAAACAAACACATGGAGAAAAAACACAAGTATAAAACAAAACAAAACTGTTGCACTGTGAATGATATTTGTATCAGCATAATCAAATAAACATTAAATAATTAAATGCAGTCAACAGGTACTATCTAAAATAAATGACTCAAAATAAAACACCATATTCTTTTTTTTTTTTTTTTGGTACTGGGGATTGAACCCTACCGGGCACACTACCACTGAGCCACATCCCCAGCCCTATTTTTTGTATTGTATTTAGAGACAGGGTCTCACTGAGTTGCTTAGGGCCTTGCTAAGTTGCTGAGACTGGTTTTGAACTTGCAATCCTCCTGCCTTAGCCTACCAAGTGCTGGGATTACAGGCGTGCGCCACCGCGCCTAGCTCATATTCTTATTTCTTAGAAATATGGGTATTTTTAAGCCAGGCATGGTGGCACACGGCTGTAATCCCAACACTTGGGAGGCTGAGGCAGGAGGATTGCGAGATCAAAGCCAGCCTCAGCAACTTAGCGAGGCCCTAAGCAACTCAGTGAGATCCTGTCTCTAAATAAAATACAAAATAGGGCTAGGGATGTGGCTCAGTGGTGGAGTGCCCCTGGGTTCAAACCCCAGAACCCAAAAAAAAAAAAAAAAAAAGAAATATGGGTATTTTTAAGTGCCAGAAGAAATAACTGAAAGAGCTAAAACACTCCAAGGATGACAAGTGAACAGGATTAGGGCAAGGAACAATTACATTTTATTGTAATCCTTTTGACAGTTTAAAGCCAGCCATAGTTACTTGGCAATGGTAAAAATTAATTTTGGAATATTTGAAAATATAATACAGACCTCATTAGTAAATGATAGTATAGCCAGCACATCCTGTACACTTTTTTTTGGTACTGGGGATTTAATTCAGGAACTCTTTACCACTGAGCTACATCCCCAGTCCTTTTTATTTTTTATTTTAAGACAGGGTTTCAATAAGTTACTAAGGGCCGTGCTAAGTTGCTGAGGCTGGTCTCAAATTTGTGATTCTCCTGTCTCAACCTCCCAGTTTCTGGGATTACAGGAGTGTGCCATAGCACACAGCTAGCCACTTCTTTAAAAAATGAGGAAAACCTAGTGTATTAATACAAATAATCCATGATACATTCTTATGTTAAGAAAAAGTATAAGTAACAAGATTAAATTGATGACAAGTATATATCTTGTTAAATCTAGTTCTAATTTTATTTTTTTGTAATGCTGGATATCAAATCCAGGGCTTTGCATATGCTCAGTAAGCACTTTACCACTGAATTACATCCTCAACCCCAGGATCTAGCTCCAAACACACAATTCTCTATGTTTGGTAACATAGCTAAATGATAAATAAATGATAGCTACCTTGGGAATTTTTTTCTTTTTGCTTCCAAATATTCTACACAATTTACATATTCCTCCTGTAAAGACATTTTATTGCCTTTTAAGTTTTCCTTCTTTTTCTTTGTAAAGAAAAAATGACCCTCATGCTGACCTGCCTCCTGCCGCAGCAATCCCAAAGTATCAAGGATCCGGCAAGCTTCCAGTGAGCACTGAATCATTGCTTCTTTTTTCTTTCCTGAGTGAATGGCCTCAGCCACCAGTTGTTTCCCAGTTGAATCATCCACAGGTAATCTGCATTGGTTTAGAGGCACAGTACTAAGCTCCAATTCATGTGAAAATAATTAATATGCTGTGATGATAGTCATGTTTTTAAGATGGCTTTTCAATCTCTCAATTAATTTTGTTCTATCTTGTCAAGATTGGATTTATCTCTTACTGATCTCACCCCACCTTCCAATATCATAAGTGTAATTATAATATTAAGGCCCAAATTTAGGAATAATCTAAAATTAAGACTAACGGTACTCTATGGGTTGTTATTTATAACCATAAGTTAACCTGAAATTGGTCATTTTCCAGAAATAGACATTACTAAGAAAAGAACATACCTCACCCTGCAGAGCCAAGTGCTATGTCCCTGTTCATCAAATTCATATTCTAATTCTTCTCCTGTGGAACAAAGACAGCACAATTTTAAAAAACAGTACCTGAAAATTAGTGGTTGATATGATAAGAAAAGAGAGGAAAGGTTAAATGAGGACATCAAGTTTCCATATCACAATGATACTAAATTTGAATACAGTTTACTTCTCATTCTTAGGGATTATCATCTGATACCAAAACTAGAATGAGCATGATACAGAGGAAAGCAAACATATCCAAACACTCAACTCAGGATAGGGGTGGGCAGCTTAGCAATAGAGTATATGCTTAGCAAATGCAAGGCCCTGGGTTCAATCCCCAGCACCACTAAAAATCAAAACAAAACAAAAACAAACCAACTCTCCATACATAGTTTTGTTGTTCACTCCATAGTAGTTTTCGCACTTTCTGCAAGTTGTAGATTTAAGTTTTTTTGTTGCAGTTCATTTTTAGAAGCATAAATAGTAAGTGTAGAAAGCAACCAGTTTCTCTCTCTCTCTCTCTCTCTCACACACACACACACACACACACGATTATATGTCATATTATTGGGATTCAATCCATTGCAGATCCTCAGAGGGAAAAAAAACCTGTGTTCTGAACATGTAGACTGGTTCTTCTTGTCATTATTCCTTAAACAATACAGTACAACAACCATTTATATAGAATTTACATTGTATTACATATTATAAGTATCTAGAGAGAATATAAAGTGCATGGAGGCTGAGCGTAGATTATATGCAAAATACTATGCCACTTGCATCACTGGATTTTGGTATCCTGATGGGGAGGAGAATCAATCCCCTGAAGATACCCAGGAATGACTATATATACATGCATAACACAATATATAAATATACATAGATGTTCTTTTTTCAAAATTTTTTGTTGTAGATGGACATGATACCTTCATTCTATTTATTTTTATGTGTTGTTCAGGATCAAACCCAGTGCCTCACACATGCTAGGCCAAGCACTCTACCACTGAGCCACAGACTCAGCCCTAGATGTTCTCTTAAAGTACCTCCATTGAAACAATCCTCTATGGAAACATTGTTAATCACATAAAGTTGAAATCCATGTTAAGAACTGTAAAGATCAAGTGCATTAGGAACAAAAAATTATAAGGAATTGGTTCAATTTCCCTATCAACAAAGTCCAGGATCTTTTAAGAAGAATGAAAGAGTACAAAAAAAAGTACTTCCTTTTTCCAAGATGGAAAGAAAAGCTAACAAGATTTTTAAATTATTTTCAAAATATACCTGGGCCTGGGGGTATATCTCAGGGGTAGAGCACTTGCCTAAGCATGTGTGAGGTCCTGGGTTCAATCTCCAGCACCACAAACCAACCAACCAACCAACCAACCAACCAATCAACCAAAAGCAAGCCTGAAGCAACTGACTACAAGGGCAAGAACTGAACAAGGAAGACAGCAAATAAAATACAGCATTTCTAAGTTTGAGGTTCATTTTACTGTTGGAGTCAGAAACTGTTTACGTACCTTCTCGATCAAAGAAACCTTGTAGAGCCTTTTTTGGATCCTTTATATAAAAGGCTTCCCTTTCCTGCTGAAACTCTAAGACAATAGGATTCTCCTCTGCCTCATCCTCTACAGCATCTTCTCCTGCAGGATATAAGAAAGAATGGAAAAATAATAAGACATGAGAGGACACTGTCTGAATGATACCCACTGTTCTTTTAGGCTGCCATAAAGATATATGTGATGAAAAGAAAGATACCTGGGGTGGGAGTGAAACAGCCACAAAACCAGTACTATGAGTATCTTCAGATTTCTTAAATTATATAACCAGCCAAAGCTTGTTTCCATGGCACTTAATTTTTATTTTTTCCATCACTTATTTTATTTTTTTTAATTAATTAATTTATTTATTTATTTATTTATTTTTTGAACTGGGGATTGAACTCAGGGGCACTCGGTCACCGAACCACATTCCCAGTCCTATTTTGTATTTTATTTAGAGACAGGGTCTCACTGAGTTGCTTAGGGCCTCGCTAAGTTGCTGAGGCTGGCTTTGAACTCGTGATCCTCCTGACTCAGCCTCCCAAGTCGCTTGGATTATAGGCGTGCGCCACAATGCCCGGCTTCCATTACTTATTTTAAAGGCAAAATTTACCTATCATACTTTGGAAAAACAATTTTGAGTTCCTCAGCCTGGCATTCTCTTCTCTCAAACTCAGGTCTAATACTTTTGTCTCTAATATAACTTCTTAATACTTCTCATATCTGTCAAATAGAATGGTAAACTCATTACTCCCTTAAAATCCTCAGTCCCTACCCTGAGTACCAAGTCCAACACTCAGCCTCACAGGAGCTACTTTTCCTTTCCTTCAAGTTCCAACTCAAACCTTTCTGCTTATAAACTTATAAAGTCTCCCAAAAAGCAAAGAAATCAGTGGTGTCCAACAGAAAGTCATACATGTTAATCTTAAGTTTTCTATTAGATACATTAAAAAAGTAAAAAGAAACCGGTTAAATTATTGTGATTTCAACATGTAACAAATAAGACTATCATGACCAAGATATTTTACATTTGTATTTCACACTGTCTTTGAAATCCAGTGTACATGTAAATTTGGACTAACCATGTTCCAAGTGTTTGATAACCACATGGGGTAGTAGCTACCATGCTAGACAGCAAAAGTTTAAGTTCTCAATAACTGCACCTTTAGTAATTCCTACCTTTGGCACAGTAATTTCAGTAATTTCAAAATATTTACCTTGTCTTGCCACCTACATATTAAGGCCATCTTCTCTCTTTTTATAGTCTTATCTTCTGAGTATCTATCCTCCAAAATGACTGTGTTTGTGGGAAATTCAATTCATTCCTTTGGCTAAGAGACCAGCTTTCTCTAACAATAGTCAACCTTTCTGGGTGTTTTCACAAACTACAAAATATTCAAGAGAATATCTTATATTGAATAACATTCCATTTTATTTGATTGAATGTAGTTCCACCCCTCCTGATGGTAATTAAACAGCATGACATCAGTACTTAATATATCTTTATTTTTTAAAATTATTTTTAGCTGTCAATGGATCTTTTATTTTATTTATTTATATGCAGTGCTGAGGATCAAACCCAGGGCCTCATACATGCCAGGCAAGTGCTCTATCACTGAGCCACAATCCAGCCCACTTTATATCTTTAAATGGTAAAAACTGTAATTTTCACCTAAACATAACTGTATGCTCAGGAAATTTCAAACAATAGTGAATTAAAAACACATTTTAAAATAGCCACAGAAGGGGCTGGGGTTGTGGCTCAGTGGTGGAGGACTTGCCTAGCATGTGTGAGGCACTGGGTTTGATCCTCAGCATCACATTTAAAAAAAAAAATAAAAAGTCACAGAAGCAGGGGGCATGCCTGTAATCTCAGCTGTTCAGAGAGGCTGAGGCAGGAGGATTCCAAGCTAGTGGCCAGCCTGGCCAACTTAAGTGAGATCCTAACTAAAAATAAAATGGGCTGGAGATTTAGCTCAATGCACCTGGGTTCAATCTCCAGTAAGGGGGTGGGGCAGGGGGAAGGGTGTATACATATACATAGTGTCTCTGATTTAATCTTTTTTTTTTTTTTTTTTTAATGGGTATTGAACTCAGGGGCATTTAACCACTGAGCCACATCCCTAGCGTTTTTTGTATTTTATTTAGAGACAGGGTCTCACTGAGTTGCTCAGCTCACTTTTGCTGAGGCTGGCTTTGAACTCTCTATCCTCTTGCCTCAGCCTCCCTAGCTGGGATTACAGGTGTGAGCCACAACACCTGGCTGATTTAATCTTTTTTTAACACCAGTAAAGTTAATGACTCTATCTGGGATTTGGGTACTGTGTGTGCAAATTGTCCTATTTCAAAGAGTCAAGAAAAGTCACATGATAAACTAGTAACTCAAAATAGTAACCTCAGGCAGCAATTTTTAATTTCTTACCCATTCCCCAGGTACAACCCATCTCATCATCTTGGCCACTAGTATTTCTCTTCCTTTCTGTGCTATCCATTTCCTCTTCTTCATCAGAATCTTCTCCTAGCATCTTCTTCTCCAACAACATTTGTTGCTGCTTGCGCAGTTCCTTCAACTGTGTTACTGTTAACTCAGACTCTGCCTCTCGGTCTTCTTCTGGTCCCTGATGAACCACACCAAAACAAAGACAAACAAAGCAAACTTTTAGAGCTCAGGAATATGAGAATTATTTTCAGAAATAATGTAATATGTACAGAGGTCTGGACATAAGGGTCTAGACCGATTCCTCCACTTTTGTAATTGCTGACTGGGAGAATCCCCTCCCTCAACTAAAACTTAAGGTCAAAATCCCAGCATGGGTAAGTCTTGAGATTTCAATTTTAGGGTTTTCTACTTACCTGAAGGATAAAGAGTCGGGTGCTACCACCAAAGCGGAAAACGTGTCCGACGTGGACTCGACAATAGGTGCGGGGAGGGATTCGAGTTTTGTTGAGGAATGTGCCATGGGTACTTCCCAGATCGTAGAGGTAGAAGCCTTGCCCGTGGCCGTCGCTTTCTCCGTCCAGGTCGGACGCCCTATGTTGGAGCACCGCGTGGTACCGAGACACCGAAGGATGCTCCAGGCACATGTCGCAGCTAGACAGCCTCCCGAAAAGGTAGCAACTCGTCCCTTTTAAGCTACGGGTGCCCAGGATGGTGCCGCCCTTCAGGGTCTCCAGACTATAGGGGGCCGTGGCTGGGCTGCTCCACGGCGGCTCTCGGTACTGGGGTGCCCGAGCCGGGCCGCCAGGGGAAGAAACCGCGGTGGGGGGACGCAGTTGCTCGTCCAGTACACTCCTACTCTCCCCGCTGTCCCGCCGCAGAGGCGGGACGTCGGGCTCCCCAGAGTCGGGATCCCGCAGCTCCGTGGGCCATTCCCTGTTTACCTCTTCAGGGTTCGCGGGACTGGCGGTCGGAGCCTTACTCCGCGCTGCCGGGGTCGCCGGCAGGGCTGGCCTCTTAAAGTCGCCACTCAGTTCTTGCGACGTTGGAGGATCTGACAGAGAGGGAGTATCTGCCATCCTTAACCGGGTGCAATATCGAAATGCGTTCCTGGGAATCCTCACCCTTCGCTCTCTACGTTCCTGACCATGGCTCCCTTTCCCCAACCCCAAGCGGTTTCTCTGCGCAGGGATGATTCAGTTGCTTCTTCAAGTCCCAGAGCGTCGTAAAGGATTGCGTGGCACTGGAAGGTCATAATAACAGGAAAAGGCTGTCGTGGTGCCGTGCAGAACGGGGACATCTTTAGAGGTTGCAACAGGATTGTAATGACTTCCTGTGGCATAGCCCGATTGAAGAAGAAGCACTTCCGGCACAGTCTTGGACCATTAATCAACTAATCAGCTTTCCCGGCCTGACCCGACCCTCGCTCAACCTCGCGGAGTTGGACAGGCACCCGCCGGCTCTTGGAACGCGGCAGTGAATTGCGGCGCCTCCTTGGGTTCAGATTCCCACCTGCCCATCTCTCGGCTGCCCTTTCATCCGGCGTCCCCCGGATCCTGTGATTGGCGCCTGCGCCTGCTGACCGAGAGCGAGGAACTCCCCCGGAGGAACTTGGGCATCCACTAGGTTCGGTACCTGTCCTTCCTAGTCTTTTCGGTGAAGTTAGGGAAGAGGGCGATTTTTGTGGTTGTTATTTCGTTTATTCATTTTTTTTTCTTTCCGAAATGAATTATTGAGGTAGCGTAGTTTAGTGGTTGTGCCGACTCCGGAGACTGCCTTGACTTTCACCTTCCGTATATGTGACAGGACACAGCCTCAGCTTCCACATCTGAAAAATGGGAATAATATTAGTATTTGCTTTATTGAACTAAATAATAAAGGTCAAACCCAGCACATAATAAGGTCTCAATAAATGCCAGGCACTGTACCCAAATCATGATCATAACAGGTACGTGGGAGAATAAATTTGATTAATTACAGGTTAAAATTCAGGGATAAATGCTGTGACAGAGGCATGCAAAGAATATTAGGATATGTATTGGGGAAGTGATAGAGGGTGGTAACTTAAGCTGTCCTTAACGATGAATACAAGTCTGCTGGGGACTTATATTCTGTGTGGCAGAGCATTTCTTAAAAGGGTCAACTGTGGAAATGCCTGGCATTTTCAAAAAACTGAGTCATATGATATTATTAAACTAAGGTGGTCATTTAGTCCTGAAAGCTCCTCCTCTCTGCTTCTACTGCAACAGGTCTATGCCTTTAGAACAGTATTTATCACATACTTTCATATTATTTCATATTTTGTTTCTCTCTCCCTCATTTCAGAACAGAAAGCTTGCACTATTGGCCTTCATCTCCTCACATAATGCCTGACATTCAGTAAATGTTTGTTAAACTTGAAGAGACATATGGGCAATGAATCTGGAAAGGTGGGTTGAAACCAGATTGTGAATTTTGTTGATTGGTAAGCCATAGAAATTCTGGCTTTTTCCAGTAGACAATGGGAAGTCATTAAATTTGAGTTTTCAAAAGGTTATCTAGAGGCAGTGTGAAGAAAAGATTAGATACAAAGAGAGACCAGAGGAAGGGGTATCAATTAGAAGGTAGATCTCATATTCTTCTCTAGATATGTTAAAAGTTGAAAGGATAAGACCAGATTAAATGTTCACAAAATTTCCCACAAGGATCAGTTAAATACTAACCATGCTCAACACACACACACATACACAAAACCTGTCCACTACTTCCTTCCTCCTGTTGATATAGCACAGTTGTGTCAAGATACTCTGAGAAATACTCCAGGTTTCATATTTAAGTATCATGTCTTGCAAATTGTTTAGGATTTGACATGATGGTAGTTCTGGTGATGAGTTAGTGAAATAAAATAGAAAACATAGATGCTAGAGCCCCAAACTCCCCTGCAGCTTGTAATTTACTAATGACTCAGATTCTACCTGATGGTTCAGTCTAGTGGGAATTGTCATTGTGTGACAGTGATCCACATCTAATGGTTTTATTTCTCTTCATTTCTCCAGGGAGAACATCTTTGGTCCTACAGTTTTGCTAACACTGACATTTTTTGAAGTGTTCTTAACTTCCTTTTTACATAAATAATTGGCTAGACTTCATGTTTTTCACTCTAGAATCCTATAACCTACATTTGCCAGAGATTAAACATTATTTTTAGGATTGCTTCTACATTAAATCTAAAAGCTCTTCCCTCCTTATTCCAAAATGTTGAGATACTGGGGAGAGATACCAATGTCCTCAAACCAGACCAACAGAAGTTCCTTTGATCTGCTCCCACGGGAGTTCCGTCTGGTAGAAGTACATGACCCACCCCTGCACCAACCCTCAGCCAACAAGCCCAAGCCCCCCACTATGTTAGACATCCCCTCAGAGCCATGCAGCCTCACCATCCATACCATTCAGTTGATCCAGCACAACCGACGTCTTCGCAACCTTATTGCTGCTGCTCAAGCCCAGAGTCAACAGCAGACAGAAGGTGTAAAGACTGAGGAGAGTGAACCTCTTCCCTCCTGCCCTGGGTCACCTCCTCTACCTGATGATCTCCTACCTTTAGATTGTAAGAATCCCAACGCACCATTCCAGATCCGGCACAGTGACCCAGAGAGTGACTTTTATCGGTAAGGCAAAACTTTGCTATATCTTTTTTTTCTCAAGTAATCTTCCCAACAGTCCTGTTAAGCCCATAATATAATTTCCATTTCTACATGAGGAAACTGAGGATAAGAGTAATTGTTTTGACCAAGGTTGCTCCTCCAATTAGTGAGAAGTCTCCATCTTGAACCCATATTCTCAGAATTCAGAGTGTAGTTTTAAATTTTCTGATGTAACAGAAATTTATTGAGTGCCTGCTTTGTGCCAATCACTTTACTAAGAGCAAAGTAATACGCTTGTATGTAAAAAGACCATGCCCTTATAGTTTTCAGAGTCTAGTTTATTTAATATAAAATGAATATTATGGGTTTAGCCCAGTGTCTTCAAATTGAGTTTTATGGACTTATTCTGGTATTATTAGGAATCTACAAGTCTATAGAAAAATTTTTAAATTGTGTATTTTAATTTCGATGACATTGTTTAAGAAATGATAATGCCAAAACATTCGATCCTTGTTATTCAAATCTGGTCCAAGACCAGCAGCATCAGCATTACTGGGAGCTTTTTAGAAATACAGAAGCTCAGATCCCACCCAGATCTCCTGAATCAGAATCTGCATTTTTAACAAGATTCTCATGAGATTGATACAGGCATTTAAGTTTGAAACATTCTGGTCCAGATCCCCTGGAACAACTGCTTTATAACCTACCACTACTACTAGATTTCAGTGTGTAAGTCTGTATTTAATGCCAGTTACTTTTCTTCTCTTCATTTTGAATTTTTTTCTCTTTTTATTTTGAAATTTGTGAAACATACAGAAACACTCAAACAGTAGTACAAGAAACATCCAAATACCCTTTACCTGGATTCAATAGTAGTTAATATTTTACCATATTAACTTTCTCACATTATGTTTGTTTGTATACACACATATACACAAATACATGTCATACACACACATATACACATACTGTTTATGCCAAACATTGTAAATTAAGTTGTAAATGTCACAATAATTTCACCCCTGAATTCTTCAGCATGCATATCCTAAGAATAAGGGAATATTCCTATGTAATCAAAATACTATCACCACATCAAAGTAAATGAACATTAAATAATGTCATTTCATAAGTCCATATTCAGATTTCTCCTGTTGTACCCAAAATATCTTTTATAGATGTATTTTTCCCCAGTTCAGAGATTCATGCATTGCATATGATTATTATGCCTCTTTAGTGTCTTTACAAGTTCAGGTCACTGGTCTTGTAGAATGTTCTCTTTACCTGAAGAATTCAATCCTCAAGATTGAATTCAGGTTAAAGATGTTTGACAAGAATATTGTACATAGCATTTATTATATATGCCTCTTGGTGGTAATAGTTACAATTTTAATTGTCCCAAAGTAATGAGAAAAGAACAGAAGTAAATTAATTATGTAAGGGTTGCAGTTGGGCCATATGGTGGCAAGGCACATCGTGTAATTAAAGGTTCTGTCATCGCTGGAATAGTGAAAGGGGTAGGGGGATAACTGTTATTACATATGTGGTACAAGCTAACATGGATACAATCAAAAACCCTGCTATGTAGCAGTCAGTACCAGATTCACATTTTGAAGGCAATGTAGTTTCAATGCAGTCTTGATCATCATATTAAATTGATGTTCTTAGCTGGGCGTGGTGGTGCACGCCTGTAATCCCAGCACCTTGGAGGCTGAGGCAGGAGGATCTCGAGTTTAAAGCCAGCCTCAGCAACTTAGCAAGGCCCTAAGCAACTCAGTGAGACCATGTCTCTAAATAAAATACAAAATAGGGCTGGGGATGTGGCTCAGTGGTGGAGTGCCCCTGAGTTCAATCCCCAGTACCAAAAAAAAAAAAAAAAAAAAAAAATTGATCTTATTTATAATTTTGTAGGATCTTTGTTGTTGTTTTTGTTTTGTTTTGTTTTGTTTCTTTTTTAGTTTTTGTACTAGAGATTGAACCCAGGGATGCTTTGCCACTGAATAACCTCCCCAGCAATTTTAAGTTTTTATCTTGAGTCAGGGTTTCACTAAATTGCTGAGTCTGGCCTCACATTTGCCATTTTCCTGCCTCAGCCTTCCAGGTAACTGGGATTACAGGTGTGCACCATTACTCCTAGCTGTTTTGTAGTTGTATGTCAAACTTCTATTTTAATTGTTAATGAGAGCTATGATCATTAAAAGTTTATACTTATTTATTTACGCATATTTTAAGAAAATGTAGAACAAAAATTATTTGCATCAGCTATAGGGTGCCAGTTGTTTTTACATCGAAAGAAGTCCATGTGTGAATCAAGAAAAGTGATACATTTAGCTGTTTATTAGTCATTTCCGAGGCTTTTAGCTTTGGGCCCAGAGAGATTGGCCATGGGAATGATAATGGAAATATTAAATGAGTTACTTGGCTATTAGGTTGTCTTAATTTTTTAAACTATTATGTGAATTACAGTAGTTGCTACTGGAGAGACAATAGTAAAATGGATATTTCAGGCACTTTGTAAAATGTACACATGCCAGGTATGGGCCAAGGACCAGTGGTTTTCTATGCTGTGTTTTATTTTTATTTATAAAATAAATTCCTTTGTCAAAGGGGGACAGAAGTAAGATAGGAGATTTCAGGGAATTGTAACTTATTAAGAGTTATTTTTAGGCAAGCAGACAGATTTTTTTGGAAAGATTAAGATTTCTGCCATAATGGTAAGGGGAAAAAGTGTGTTGTGAAGAACAGGGAATCTGGAATCAGAAACCCCACTATTTATTAATGATATCTAAACAACCTCTAGTAAGTCACCCCTTCTGAATTTCAGTTTCCTTACTTGGCAAATAGGAATGATAATAATATGGACCCTGCCCATTTCATAGCATAGGATAAGTTGAAAATGTTTTTCAGGTATGTGTTCTAAATTGCTTTTATAAAATTGATTTGCCATCTCAGTTTAAAGAGATTCTCTTATAATTGTTTAAGAATCTTCTAATTGGAACTATGAACTTCTGGAAGTTCAAATATTACCCAGGAAACTAATGTTGTGGTGAAATAATTAGAGCGTCGTGGAGCAGTGTCTGAGCTGTACTGTTAAAATAAATCCTAAAAGTGATCAAAATTGAGCAATTGGTAGGAGAAAGAAGCCTCATTTTTACTAGATAACCTTTGGAACTGCTTATCACAGATATGTATTACCTGTTCAAACTATATAATTGGGTTGCTGAGACATGCCCTGAGAGCGGCTGGATGAAACTGAGCTGTGTAACCTGGATGGAATTTCCCTGGAAATAGGGGCCAGTGACTGAACTAGAATTGTAGAACTTCCAGGAAAACAGGATAGGTCACTTGTAACACTACCGTGTCTTCACTTTCAGTGGAAAAGGGGAACCTGTGACGGAACTCAGCTGGCACTCCTGTCGGCAGCTCCTCTACCAGGCAGTGGCTACAATCCTGGCTCATGCAGGCTTTGAATGTGCTAATGAAAGTGTCTTGGAGACGTTAACTGATGTGGCTCATGAGTATTGCCTTAAGTTCACCAAGTTGCTGCGCTTTGCCGTGGATCGGGAAGCCCGGCTGGGACATACTCCTTTTCCTGATGTTATGGAGCAGGTATTCCATGAAGTGGGTATTGGCAGTGTGCTCTCCCTCCAGAAGTTCTGGCAGCACCGCATCAAGGACTATCACAGTTACATGCTACAGGTGAGGTGTCTCTGTGGAGAAGTGGGCCAAAGAGGTCCAGTGCAGGGGTGTTCAGCAGGATCCCACATTTGCTTTGGAGTGTAGAGCAGTGTCTGGGAACAGTGAATTCATACTGTTCTCATGACCCTAGCTGTGTTCCATTGGCCTCATCAGTGACCTGGACAGGTAGCAGCAGCCTCTTTTAATCAGGGATAGCCCTGTTCATTGAAAATTCCTCCAGAAGAAGTTATACACAAGTATATGGGGTCTGAGAGAAGATGATTAGCATTCTTTTATTCAACAAAAATTTCTTGAAGTTAATTGAGTCAGACATTGTGGAATATGACAGTTAACAAGTTCCTGGATCTGGCAAGTAAACAAAAACTGTAATGATTTCAATAACATTAAGTGCTATGAAAAATAAGGCAGGGTGAGGTGATGTTGCTCTCAGGGTAGAGGCACCATTTTTTGTTAGACCACAAATATCTCTCCAACCCTTAGAGCCTTAAGCACTGTTTCAAGTTTCCCCAAATCTAAAATTTGATTGTTAATTCTTAACGCTAATCAAAAGACTTTGCTAAGCGATCCAGATTTCCCACATTGTTCACCATCCACCTAGGGGCTATGTGCCAGTTAGTTTTTATAGACAAAAATGTAATCTTTTGTCTTAGTTCTGATTTATCTGTAACACAATCTAACTTTTAATATTTTGCTTTTATATAACTTTTATTTAATGATACACATATTTTCTGACAAATTTTCTTCACATATCTCTGCCACATAAATTGAAACTTACTATTTTAAACAAATTCCCTCCATTGGCAGTGCAAATTTTTTTGTTGTTAACTGTTTTGCTCTGCTGGAGACTGAATCCAGGACCCTGCACATTCTACCAACTGAGCTACATGCCCAGCCTCGCAGTGGAAGTTTTAAAACTCATCTGTTAACTCGTATTCTGTTGGCTTTTCCATGGGATGTCGAAAGCTAACTCTCCAACTTGCTTCTAACATATCCTTGGAAAATTAACTCTTGCTTACCAACAGATTAGTAAGCAACTCTCTGAAGAGTATGAAAGGATTGTCAATCCTGAGAAGGCCACAGAGGACACTAAACCTGTGAAGATCAAGGAGGAACCTGTGAGTGACATCACCTTTCCTGTCAGTGAGGAACTGGAGGCTGACCTTGCTTCTGGAGACCAGTCCCTGCCCATGGGAGTCCTTGGGGCTCAGAGTGAGCGCTTCCCATCTAACCTGGAAGTGGAAGCTTCACCACAGGCTTCAAGTAAGAGAAATCAACATGCTCATTTTGATTCTGGGAGATCTGCCAATCTCGACACTCAGTAGCACTTAGGAATCAAGCTCTGAAGGTGGGAGAACAAAAATAGGAGTGGGCAGAATGGAAAGTCCTAAAACAAATATAGCTTCAGTGATCTAGACATAGCAGAATTCTTCTAATTAGTGAGCAGAGGACTAGCACAGCTTTATAGGCATTCTTTAAAATAATCTCCAGGTTGGGCACAGTAGTGTACATCTGTAATCCCAGAGACTTGGGAGGTTGAGACAGGAGGCTTACAAGTTTGAGATCAGTCTTGGCAACTTAGCAAGAGCCTGACTCAGAAGTAAAAGGAGTTGGGGATGTAAATCTGGTAAAGTGACCCTGGGTTCAATTCCCAGCACCAAAAACAAAACTAAATTTTAAAAATCCATCCAATTAGGATATGGATGCAATATGTGTTATCCTGTTAACCAAGCTGGATTCAACTGATCCTGCTATTGGTAGATATCCCTTCTTTAGTCTTCTGTGTTAGTCCTTCCTGATGCTTGTAATTAATTGAATAAGGAGTCTGCCAGATAGATGGATAAACAGTTGAGTTTCCTTGCTAGAGTGCTCTAAGAAATTGGAGACTGAAATGGCTACCCAGCTAGAGGCAGCTGGCCTCTTCTTCCAGATAAATGCTATACTTACCTTAGGAAATCAGGACAACTGAGTCATTACTTGAGTCAGCTAAATTGGAAATTAGTCTAGGCCCTCAGTTGTTTGCAAATATAGTCACTTTATCAATGCACAAATGACTCAGATAACAAATCCTCAAATGTGGCCCAAATGGAATTAAGGCCATATTTTTGGACTTCCAAAACTATGGAAGAGCTGGGCACACTAGCGCATGTCTATAATCCCAGCGACTCAGGAGGCTGGGGCAGGAGGATCACAAGGTTGAGGACAGTCTCAGCAACTTAGTGACATACTGACTCAAAAATAAAAGGGCTAGGGACTGGGGTTGTGGCTCAGTGGTAGCGTACTTGCCTAGCATGCGTGAGGCCCTGGGTTCGATCCTCAGCAGCACATAAAAATAAAATAAAGGTACTGTGTCCACCTACAACTAAAATATATATATTTAAAAAAAATAAAAATAAAAGGGCTGAAGATGTAGGTCAGTGGTAGAATGCCCATGGGTTCAGTCCCCAGTACCACAAAATAAAAACAAACATACAAGCATGAAAGTGTAGAGCCTTTCACCACAGAAGTAATGATCAAAGAACAGCATTGCTGGAATACATGGGGGAAGAGGGGAGATGAGCAAAGACACAGGGAGCATGTCTCTTGTCATTGGAGACAAGGGAACTGCTGTCAGCATTATGTAGTGATCAATAAGTTTTCATAAGGTGAGAGGATCAGAGACACCCACACAGAAGGAAGGAGAACATGACAGCCCCATAGAAGAAGGAAGGAGAGGGAAAATAATGAACAAGGCCTGCCTTTGTGGCCATGAGACAAGGCAGGGAATCTTTCCACCTGTATTGTTTTATTTCCTTGGTTTTTGGGAAAAATGGAAGTAGGTGAGGTCAAGGAAAGAAAAGTAGAATTAGGAAGCTATTTTTGACATTTTGAAGCAGAGAACAACCAGCCAAGTACTCTCCAGCCAAGAACACAGAGTGAAAACTGAGCTCAAAGTACATTAGTGGGCCCTGGGTGGAATATTCATTCTACTTTGGTGACTTATCACTAGGTGTTTGTGTTTTCCCTGCATTTCTAGGTGCAGAGGTAAATGCCTCTCCTCTTTGGAACCTGGCTCATGTCAAAATGGAGCCCCAAGAGAGTGAAGAAGGCAATGTCTCTGGGCATGGTGTATTGGGCAGTGATGTCTTCGAGGAGCCCATGTCAGGCATGAGTGAAGCTGGGATTCCCCAGAGCCCTGATGACTCAGACAGCAGCTATGGTTCCCACTCCACTGACAGCCTCATGGGGTCCTCCCCTGTTTTCAACCAGCACTGCAAGAAGAGGATGAGGAAAATATAAAAGCAAAAGAGGAACATTTTCAGTCTAGTCCTGTAACACCCAACAGAAAACCTTGATGATCTATTTGAATTTGTTTCTATAAACAGTGATTTGATTCTTAAACACTTTGGGTCTTCCTAATTTCAGAGAAAGAGGATTTCATCAAATAAGATTTCATTTTATTTTGGTACCACGTTTTATAGTTTTCTTCAACAACAAAGCCACCATTCACCAGTGGATCATAATGGTAATAATCAAGTCTGTCCCTGATTTTTGCCTTTACTGTGTAACTACATGTTTCTTAGCTTCTCTGCAGCCACTTCTCTTGCACAGTTGAGAAGACTTATACCACTTTGACCTTCCTTGCACAGAGCAATGAGTACTGAGATGTTCGTTAAACTTCAAAGCTATACTTGAATAGATTCACAGATTATATGCCAATATCAGATGTCAGTTTTTCATTTAATTTGATTCATCTTAGGTTCACATCATTGGGAATCCAGTACCAATACCTCATAGAAAACCAAACACAAGAAAGCTTATCTATCAGTCATCTTTGTAAAGTGTTTTTGCTATCTATGAAGTCTCTTATAAAACCAGGTCTGTGGTAACACAATGTAGCCTTCTGTTTGTTCAAACAGCCCTATCATCTCACCTATTCTCTTTTTTTTTTTTGAACCAGAGATTGAATTCAGGGACACTCGGCCACTGAGCCACATCCCCAGCCCTATTTTGTATTTTATTTAGAGACAGGGTCTCACTGAGTTGCTTAGGGCCTCGCTAAGTTGCTGAGGCTGGCTTTGAACTCGCGATCCTCCTGATTCAGCCTCCCAAGTCACTTGGATTACAGGCTTGCGCCACCATGCCCGGCTCACCTGACTATTCTCTAGATTTATTCCATCTATTCTCATCCTTTTTGCCTTTATTTTGATATTTCTGCTGACTCAGACTTTTAAGTATTTTTTCACCATGTTATGTTTACAGTTTTCCTTTCATTTTCTCCTTTGTGAACAAAGCAAACAGGGCTGACCAGGATTGACTTTGCTTATTTCCTTTGTTCTATCTGCTTGGTCATCAGAGGTCCATTCCTCTGCCAGAATTCCAAACCTACACACTGTGCTTCTAATATGATGGGTAGCCTTTAAAAAACTATTAATACACACCTTTCAACTAAACACCAAACTGAACAACTTTACTGGTGTTACTCATCCAACACAGTATTTGCTCTGCTTGACATTTGAGTCTCAATCCATATTTATCAATGATGTAGCATTATAGTGAATAGGAATAAAAGCAAATAATTTGGTCATGGATGCCAGCATGTTAAATTAACTAAGGTTTGGTTATCTAATGCAGAACACATCTTATGAAATTTAGACCACTCCTTTAAGAGAAAGAGACCAAAAATAAGGCATAGCTTTAATTAGTACATTATTAAGTGCCTTAAGTGTCCTAGGCAGAGACAAAGATGTGAATGCCAAGAAAATGAGGTTATATTTCAACTGTTAAATAATTTATAAGTTATTGCTAATTATAAGTCAGCACACATCTAAAGCCTTCCTGTTCTAGTCTTAACTTCATCCCCCCTTGTTTATTAATCAGATAGCCATCTGGGTACTTAATTCATTCATCTATCAAACACTTATTGAGCACCTGTTATAAGCTAGGTCTTATGCAAGGGATACAAAGATGATTAAGACATTCCTTGCCCTTACAGAGCTGATAGCATTGAGGAAACAGCTTAGCTTTTTTAAGGAAGAAAACGTGATCAAAGACACTACAGAGAAAAAAATCAAGACTGTTTTATTACGGTTTCTCCGCAAAGAACCAGTCAAATTTTTAGGCCAATGGTTCCCACTAGGTACAGAATATTGAAGTTAGTAGTTAATGGTAAAATAAGATACTTTTATTGCTTTGGAATGTTTAAATTGGAGAACAGTTATGACATGGTCAAGACTAGGATATTCTGGTAAAGTAAATCATATGAAGATTGGTACCTGATTCACCAGGCCTGAAATTATCATAAGCTGAGTTGGAGAGGTGTTTCTCAAACTCATGTGCATCAGAATCACTTGGAGGGCTTATTAACAAGTTGCTGGGCCCCACTCCCAGAGCTTCCAATTCTAGTAGGTTTTGAGTGATGTCTTTTAACAATTTCCCAGCTGATACTGATGCTTTTGGTCCAGAGACTGTGCTCTGAGAACCAATGAGTAAGAGTACAGACTAGCCAAGCCAAACCCTTATAATGGTTGTTATGTATGGAATGTGCACCTGACTGAAATTCATGACCTTTGAATAAATGACCAAGGACACTTTGCATTAACTTCGAAGTACAATACAAACAGCCTGGCTCTGTACCTGGTTTCCAGTTATGGGTCTAAGAGAAACTTCAATAAATATCACCTCCTTACAAGACAGGTTTAGACATGTGACTTTCAGCCTCTTTTGAGCACAAGGGAATCTATTTGTTGTTATATAATTTTCTAATTTGAAATCATGAAAGGCAGGCAGGCAGAATAAAGTTGTAATTAACAACTCTTTATCCAAGTTACCATTTAAACAGGATTCTTATTCAGAAATCTTATGTTATGTCTACTTTCTTCAACAAACATGGTGTCCTCTAATGAGCTTAGTGTGAGACATGTTTCATAACACTAGTTGCCAAGGAGACTCCACTGATACCCTGGACATACTCATGTGTCCCCTCTCCCTTTCTACTAAAAGAAGAACTCTGGTTAGAAGTTGAGGACACGATGCTGGAGAAGTAGAGGCTAAGATCTGAAGTGGTCACCAGGATGGTAAGTTCTCTGTATTCCATCACCAGCAGAAGTATGTGAGTTCAAATGATAAAACTTAGGCTTGAAGGGATGTCAGCTTCCAAAAGCAGCCAGTATATTCTTCCTTGCATAAATATAAGTGAAAGGCTAAAGCAGACTTGACATGTATCTGCCAGCTCCAAGAATCATCTATCTCTGACTTCATCTGAGTCATAAGATTCTCTAAAAAGAATTTCTGCTATTCTTTAGAAAATTGTTCTTCATCCTAGCCCTGAATCAGAGATAAGAATAGTTTCTTCACATGGAGTTCTAGGATTTGGGACTTCTAGAATCAATTGAAATTTCCTAAGAACTCCTATTTGTTGTTCCTCTTCCAGTACTGTGCCATTGATTCTTGCATAAAATTCTGAAATGCTGGCTCTTCATGACTTTCCTCTGTAACTGCAAGGAACAAAGAAGGATGATTCTTTTAAAACTCGGGAGATATGTGGATCAGAGTTCCTGTCACTTACCCATCAGAAACAATACTTTATTTCTAAGAAATTAAGGTGCTCACCTCCCACAATAAGGAACTGTCTCCCAGAAGCATGCTGTACTTACCAGGTTCAGTGTAAGAAGGGAAAAAGAGTTCCCTCATATAGTAGTAGTTAAAATGAGGTCCCACTCTGTAGGTGTTTCATGTCCACAAACCACTAGTTACAAAATGGTGTTTTGTTTGGTTGGTTTTTGTTTTTCTTTTTTGGTACTAAGAATTGAATCCCCTTTACCGTTGAGCTACACTCACAGTCCTTCTCATTTTTTATTTTTGAGAGAGGGCCTTACTAAGTTGCTGAGGATCTCACTGAGGCTAGCCTAGAACTTGGGATCCTTCTGCTTCAGCCTCCTGAATTGCTGTGATTATAGTTGTTCACTACCACTTCTGGCCTGCAAAATATTTATAGCAGCTTCACTCAAAACAGCTCCAGTCAACCCAAATGTCAATCAGCTGGGGAATGGATAAACAATGGTAGCAAATTCAAGTAATGGAATATTTCTCAGAAAAAATGAATAAACATACTGCGGTACTGATAAATGCATAATCATGGAGAGATCACAAAATTTTAATGCTGAGTGGAAAAAGATTACTGTGATTCCATTTATATGAGGTTCTGGAAAAGACAAAATTATATGAGCAGAAATTGGCCAGCAATTGCCAGGAAGCAGGTGTTTGGGAAGGAGACCAAATATAATGGGCCATGAGAAGACTTTTGGGGAAGAGAGAAGTGCTCTATATCTTGATTGTGATAGTGGTGGCAAATGTTTGCTAAAACTCATCAAACTATATACTTAAGAGGGATTAGTTTTACTGGTTGTAAGTTCCATCTCAGTAAATCTGATTAAATGAGGCAATGTTCATGTTAGCTCCCTGTTTGAGAGTAAAGAGAGGCTTGCTTTTTAAAAAAAAATATTTTGTAGTTGTTGATGGACCTCTATCTATCTATCTATCTATCTATCTATCTATCTATCTATCTATCTATCTATTTATTATGTGGCGCTGAGGACCGAACCCAGTGCAGCCTGGGAGGTTTGCTCATGGTCAGAGAATCTACATCCTGGGGCTGTTTAACAAAATTATATCCTGGGCATGGTCCTAAAAACTATACCAAGTGGAACTGGGCTTCCAAACCCATTCTGTACTCACTGTTAAGAGTACTTCTGGCCGGGCGTGGTGGCGCACGCCTGTAATCCAAGCGACTTGGGAGGCTGAGTCAGGAGGATCACGAGTTCAAAGCCAGCCTCAGCAACTTAGCGAGGCCCTAAGCAACTCAGTGAGACCCTGTCTCTAAATAAAATACAAAAATAGGGCTGGGGATGTGGCTCAGTGGCTGAGTGTCCCTGAGTTCAATCCCTGGTTCCAAAAAAAAAAAAAAGAGTACTTCTGGCTGGCTCAGGTCTCTGCTAAGACTTCCTTATATAATCTTAAAACATGGGGCTGTGTATATAGCACAGTGTGTGCTTAGAATGTACAAAGTCCTAATTTCCATCCCCAGCACCAAAAAACAAACGAAACTAATAATAACAAACAAGAATTCTGAATTCTTCAAACTGAATTAGGACTTAAAGATGAGAAGATACAACACAAATAAAAGGCCTGAAGTCAGCTCTCCATTAGCCACTCAGCAGGAAGGCCTGGGATTCTCAATATAGGAAATTTTGCTAGTACTGTGTCCTTTATTGTCTCCTTTGTCCCTCTTACTAGTCACATGTTTAAGGTCTTCTCTTAAAAGTGAGAAACTCCTGAGCAAACAAAGCAGCTGTTCTTTTTCATGAGCCACCTCAGCCACCTCTTACCTCTGTGGTCAATGTCATCAGTATCACTGTCCGCTTCCTCATCCTCTTCATCCAGGGTTCCTCGAGTCAGGATTAAGTCAGAGGGGTCCAACACAGGAGATACGCTCTCTAGAGTGAAAACACCTACCAATAAGTATATATGTCTCTTCAAAAAAGTGATTCTGAATCAGTAACTGATTATAGCCTGTGTACATATATATAGTGATTGTGTGTGTGTGTGTGTGTGTGTGTGTGTATACAAATATATGTGTATAAATAATGCATGTATTTTTTTTGGTACCAGAGATTGAACCCAGAGGTACTTAACCACTAAGCCACATCCCCAGCCCTTTTTAATATTTAGAGACAGGTTCTTGCTGAGTTACTTAAGGTCTCACTAAGTTGCTGAAGTTGGCTTTGAACCCACCTTCTGAGCTGCTGGGATTACAAGTATGCGCCACCACGCCCAGTCAGTAACTGATCATATTGACAGGATAAAAGTGTTCATCATAAACAAATGCCAGATTCTGCTTCTCCTAAATGTACTGTTAACTACACTTAACATTTCTATAGTAGTTTAATTCACCAAGTACTTTCATGAGTCCAAGAGTACAAGAAGTCCCATTTTTTCAGCTGACAAAAACCCAAGACACTTTTCTCAGAAGCAGCAGTG
The DNA here is from genome assembly GCA_020662805.1 of Glaucomys volans. Lineage (NCBI taxonomy): Eukaryota > Metazoa > Chordata > Mammalia > Rodentia > Sciuridae > Glaucomys > Glaucomys volans. The sequence continues at coordinate 823,215 of JAJEJO010000117.1, forward strand.
TTCTTTATCACTAGCTCACAGCATGGATGAGGTTTTTCCTATGAAGGCTAAAAACATGTGAGCAGATCCAGTGCTGGTAAACTCAGGAGTGGAGTGCTAAGGGAATCTCCTGGTGGAATACAAGTTCAGAGAGGGTCTAAAGAAAATACAGGGCAGAATGGTATAGAGAAGAGGAGCCAACTATTATTCAAGAAAGACAGAAGCCGGGCATGGTGGCCTGTAATCCAAGCGACTTGGGAGGCTGAGTCAGGAGGATCAAGAGTTCAAAGCCAGCCTCAGCAACTTAGCGAGGCCCTAAGCAACTCAGTGAGACCCTGTCTCTAAATAAAATACAAAATAGGGCTGGGGATGTGACTCAGTGGCCGAGTGTCCCTGAGTTCAATCCCTGGTTCCAAAAAAAAAAAAAAAAAAAAAAAAAGGAAAGAAAGACAGAGAAAGTAAACAATGGAAAATCAAACACACTAATAGAGGTAAAATTTCCTACTCAGACAAACTAATAAGGGCTGAGCCCCAATAATCAGAAGAAAGTCTAATTAAGTATGTTGACAGGGATTCAGCCTGTGGGGGATAGTTTCTAGGAAAACCTAAAACCACGAAAGGACATAATCATTCTCTCTTCAGGAGCCTTGAGGCTTTCAAGACCTCAGCCAGGGAATAAGGGTGGCCAAAGGTTAACATCGAGGGACACAAATCTCAAGGGGCCTATGGCCCTGAAGAGAAGATGACAAGATGGGCTAATAGTAACTGCTCATTCTGTGCCCAACTGGGATTACCCAATTACACTGTGACTTTCCTCAAATGACCTGCTGAAACTCCCTTGACCTTCAACAGCTTAGCTGAATACAGCAGATCCTTATGAAGTAGCACATGTAACATTTGCCATTTAATGTACTCACGAGTAATTCTGAGGGACCCTGACACACAGAAACTTATGATTCTGAGGTGTTTGCCAAGGATGGCACAGGTGAGTTCATGTTAACTGGTAAACCCAATTTCCAGCTTTGGTTTACTCTATGAGGCATCAACCAGTACTTTCACAAATAGAAACTGCACTGCTTTAACAAAGATATCACAGGCGGAAAAATGCCAGTATTGCTGATGCAAAGAAAACAATACACCAACTTATTACAAAATTAGCAAGTATTAAATGGAGAATAATGTTAAAAAAAATCCCCCCAAATTGATTGCAGGATCTCACTGAGCTGTAACACATTTGTCCCACTCAGAGGGCAGTCCAGCAGTTTTTGTTGGTAGGTGGCTGAGTACCAGCCTAGAAACCCCCAGAGAGTCAATGATAAAACTAAAACTAACTCAAACGGCAAGACTCAGTAAAGCAGCAGGAAAAAGACTAATATACAGAAATCAAAAGCCTTCTTATATACAAACATACACCAAATAGAAGATGGAATGGATCGGAAAATCCTATGTTCAATGGTAACAAAGAAGATAAAAACTTTGGAATGAATTTAACAAGAAATGTGCAACTTATACTTGAGGAAAAGTTTAAAACACTCTTGAAAGACACAGGTAGATCTATCAAATATGAAAACATTTCTTGCTCTTGGATAGAAAGTCTAAAGAACACAGAAATATAAGTTCTTGCTGAATTAATGAATGTAATTCCAATATTAATTTAAAAAATGCTTTAAGGGAGGAAGGCGAGTTGATACTAAACTACATACAGAAAAATAAACATAATAAATAGCTAGGGAAACACATGAGGAACTTGCCCTAGCAGATACAGAAACATTTTTTAATTAATTAATTAATTAATTTAATTTTGATTCATTGAACACAAATGGAGTACAGCTATTGTTTCTCTGGTTGTACACAAAGTAGAGTCACACCATCTGTGCATTCATGCGTGTACACAGGGCAATGGTATCTGTCACACATTCTGTTATTATTCTTAACCCTCCACCCCGACCCCACCCTTCCCTTCCCTCTATGCTATCTATCCTTCCTCAATTCTTCCCACCCTTCCCCCCTGCATTATGCATCATCATTCACTTATCAGAGACCATTCGTCCGTTGGATTTTTGGGATTGGCTAATCTCACTTAGCATAACAGTCCAACATCATCCATTTACCTACAAATGCCATAATTTTATTCTTCTTTATGGCTGAGTAATATTCCATTGTGTATATATACCACAGTTTCTTTATCCATTCATCTATTGAAGGGCACCTAGGTTGGTTCCACAATCTAGCTATTGTGAATTGAGCAGCTATGAACATTGATGTGGCTGCATCACTGTAGTAATCTGATTTTAAGTCCTTTGGGTATAGGCCACGGAGTGGGATAGCTGGGTCAAATGGTGGATCCATTCCAAGTTTTCTAAGGAATCTCCACACTGCTTTCCAGAGTGGCTGCACCAACTTGCAATCCCACCAGCAATGTATGAGTGTACCCTTTTCCCCACATCCTCGCCAACAACTGTTGCCTGTACTCTTAATAAAAGACATTCTAATTGGGGTAAGATGAAATCTTAAGGTGGTTTTGATTTGCATTTCTCTTATAACTAGGGATGTTGAACATTTTTTCATAAATCTGTTGATTGCTTGTAGATCTTCCTCTGTAAAGTGTCTGTTCATTTCCTTGCCCATTTATTGATTGGGTTATTAGTGCTCTTGGTGTAAAGATTTTTGAGTACTTTTTAGATTCTGGAGATTAGTGCTCTATCTGAAGTGTGTGTGGCAAAGATTTTCTCCCACTCTGAAGGCTCTCTCTTCACATTGCTGATTATACAAATAGGAAAAGAAGAGCTCAAACTATCCCTATTTGCTGATGACATGATTCTCTATTTAGAAGACCCTAAAAATTCCTCCAGAAAACTACTGGAACTCATAAATGAATTCAGTAAAGTAGCAGGATATAAAATTAATGCTCATAAATCTAATGCATTTTTATTTGTAAGTGATGCATCCTCTGAGAGAGAAATTAGGAAAACTATACCATTCACAATAGCCTCAAGAAAAATAAAATACTTGGGAATCAGTCTAACAAAAGAGGTGAAAGACCTCTACAATGAGAACTACAGAACACTAAAGAAAGAAATTAAAGAAAGTCTGAGAAGATGGAAAGATCTCCCATGTTCTTGGATAGGCGGAATTAATATTGTCAAAATGCCCATACTACCAAAAGCGCTATACAAATTCAACGCAATTCCAATTAAAATCCCAACGACGGACCTCATAGAAATAGAGCAAGCAATCATGAAATTCATTTGGAGGAATAAGAGACCCAGAATAGCTAAAACAATTCTTAGCAAGAAGAGCAAAGCAGGGGGTATCACAATATCAGACCTTCAAATATACTACAGAGCAATAACAAAAACAGCATGGTACTGGCACCAAAATAGACAGGTAGATCAATGGTACAGAATAGAGGACACAGAGACAAACCCACATAAATACAGGTATCTCATACTTGACAAAGGAGCCAAAAACATATGGAGAAAAGATAGCCTCTTCAACAAATGGTGCTGGGAAAACTGGAAATCCATATGCAGCAGAATGAAACTAAACCCCTATCTCTCACCCTGTACAAAACTCAACTCAAAATGGATCAAGGACCTAGGAATTAGACCAGAAACCCTGCGCCTAATAGAAGAGAAAATAGGTCCAAATCTTCATCATGTTGGCCTAGGATCAGATTTCCTTAACATGACTCCCAAAGCGCAAGAAATAAAAGCAGGAATCAATGATTGGGATAGAGTCAAACTAAAAAGCTTTTTCTCAGCAAAGGAAACAGATACAGAAACATTTAATAAAATGGCTACATAATTAAGTTAAACAACATGATACAGGTATTTAAGTAAATAAACCACTGGAATAAAATATAAAGTTCAGAAATAGACAAGAGCACATTGCACTTCAGTATCTCATACTGGAAGCATCTCAAATCACAAGCAAAGATAGACTTTATCATGAACAGTGCAAGTATACCTATTGATAAAAAAGAACATAGAGGTGTACCTCATACCATTGCCAGGAAGAAATCAAATTTAGAAAATGAAACATCTAAATACTACAATAAAACATGGATAAATTCCCTTCAATGTAGATGTAAGTGAAGACTTCCTAAATAGAACTTAAATCCAGGCACAACAAAAAAGAGATCTGACTCCATCAAAACAAAATAAAAACTTTTGCATGATAAAATATCATGAACAAAGTCAAAGGATAATTGATAGAGACAAAGCACTTGCTACATTGTCACAGAATGGCAGTAATATTAAAACTGATGGATGAACATTTGAAAATTAAGAGTACCTATACAGTCTCAAAGCATTATCCCACAAATTATTATTACAAAGGGAAAAATAATAGCTTGGTGATAAGAAAACCTCATAGACTCTACTTTCTACCAGTAACCAAAATTAACATCACAAGTAATGGGCGACTCCTCACATACTAAAGAGAACACAACTTCTGGGGATTGAGAATGAGCAAACCACATGCATTTGTGATTGTGCCAAAATGAACCAACCATTAAGTGTAACGATAATGCACTAATAAAAACATTAAAAAACCCTCATCTTCACTACTATAAGCTTCTGCCATTAATTTATCACCTCAATCATATCATGAAGAAACACCAAGTAAACCCAAATTGAAGGACATTCTATAAGTTAAATGTCCTAATGTACTTAAAAACTGTCACTGTCAGGGCTGGGGATGTAGCTCAGCCATAGAGCACTTGCCTAGTGTGCTCTAGGCTCCAGGTTTAATCCCTAGCACTGAAAACCAAAAAGTCAATGTCATGAAATACAAGAAAGACTAGAGGATGGTTCCAGACTAAAAAAAGATTAAGTCACAAGAGAATTAACTGCAATGCATACATAGGATTTTCCCCTGCTCTAAAGAGCAAACAGCTACATATAAATAAAGTCTATATATGAAACAGTAGTATTGTGCCAATATTAATTTCCTTTTTATTACTGTGCTGCTGTTATATGAAATAGTAACCTTTTTTTTAGGAAATAGACACTATTCAAAGTAAGAACATCATGTCTGTAACTTACTCTCTCATTTTTTAATATGTTTTTAGATGTTGATGGATCTTTTATTTTATTCATGTATTTATATGTGGTGCTGCAAATTGAACCCAGTGTCCCACAGATGCTAGGTAAGTGCTCTACCCCTGACTCACAACCCTAGCCCTGTACCTTACTCTTAAATGATTCAGGAAAAAGTAATATATATTCACATAATATATAAAACTATGTGTAGGTATGTATACACACAGAAATAGAATAAAAAGTAAATGTAGTAGAATGTTAACATTTTGGAAATCTGAAGAGTTAGGGCAGTTGTTTGTTATTATTCATGCAATTTTTCTGTAAATCTAAAATTAGGTCAAGATAAACTGGAAAAAGAATTGGGGAGGGGATTAAAATTGCCAAAAAAAAAAAAAAGCCACAGCAGACATCAGTTATCATGCCAAAGCAAAGCAAAACAAACAAACAAAAAAATGAACAAAAACAACTTTCTAAAGGAGTGCTCTAAGTGGTAAAGATCTGGCATAGATTCTAACACAATTTTCAGGTATAGATTCTGAATTTTCAGGATTTGCCCTTCTAAGTCATTTGTCAATACATATCTCCATATTTCCTTCATCCTTTTCTCCTTCTCCCTCTCACACAGACACATGCCTGCTGAGCAGAAATATGTCCACCCTCCTTTTACTTCTGATACCAAGAGCTGTGATACCTTTGGCAGTCCCTGTGTCCAAGGCCACAGAGCCCATGTCTTTCCGAAGGCGGTCCAGTTGTTCTTTCTGCTGTTCACTCTGTGCACTGGCCTATGTATGTGGGGGAAAATGTTATCATATTAAAAGAGGATCTATTAAAAGTCAATGTCATGAAATACAAGAAAGACTAGGGAATGGTTCCTAGACTTTCTAGGGTGGGGTGGAAGCTCAGTGGCTGAGTATGTGCTTAATATACATGAGGCCCTAGGTTCAATCCCTAGCACCAAAATATAAAATTAAAAAGAAGCTGTTTTAGTCAGCTTTTTTGTTGCTGTGACCAAAAGACCGGACAAGAACAATTTTAAGGAGGAAAAGTTTATTTTGGGTTTCACAGTTTCAGAGGTCTTAGTCCACAGAAGGCTGACTCCATTCCTTACGGCTCAAGGTGAGGCAGAACACCAAGGAAGAAAAGTGTGATAGAGGAAAGTGACTTAGGACATTGCAACATAGAAGCCGAGAGAGCTCCACTCAACAAGGACAAAATATATACCCCAAAGGCATGCCCTCAATGACCCACCTCCTCCAGTCACACCCTATCTGCCTACAGTTATAAGTTGGAAAATAAAAATAAGAGACACATGATAACCGAAAAAAAAAAGGCATTTATGTCTTTGTCAGAAAAAGTAATTATTTTTCTGTGTTTTCTAAAAAGATACTGTCTCATGTTGCCCAGACTAGCCTAGACTCCTGAGCTCAAGCAATCCTGCTTCAGCCTCCCTGGTAGATGGGACACTAAGTGTGTGCCAAGGCACCCAGACTCAGGGATTTTTTTCCAAATGGCCCTAAAATATATGGTTTCTTTTCTTTTCATCTTTTTTTTTTTTTTTTTTTTTTTTGGCACCAGGGATTAAATCCAGGGGCACTGACCCATTGAGCCACATCCCCAGGCCTTTTAAATATTTTATTTAGAGATAGGGTCTCATTAAGTTGCTGAGGCTGGCTTTGAACTTGCAATCCTCCTGCCTCAGCCTCCCGAGCTGCAGGGATTACAAGCGTGCACAACTGCATCTGGCAAAAACAGATTTCTTACCAATAATTTCTTACCAATGATTTCTTCAGCCGTTCATATTCAGGACGATACTCCCTAGAAAAAGAAACACTCTAAATTTCTTTGCTTAATAATCCAACTGCCTGTCCCAACCCCTAACCCTTATATTTTCCTAAGAGTCTGTCATAAGATATGACCTCACTGAACATCCAGCCTACCATGTCTTAAGTCATTGAGTCTATTTCTATGGAATTTAAAGCCAAGGTGCCTGCCCCATGCTGAAAACCCAGGAAAGAAAGAAACTCCTGACTGCAGGGCTGCAAAGCTTAGCACCTTGGAGACCAGGACTGAGGAGCTTAACATTCATGTGAGGTAAATGTGTGAGATGAGTAAAAGATGTCATCATATTAAAAGAGCCTGTTTTGCTCAAGAAGTCCAATGTATAACTAAGTGATGTACCTGAGCCATAACCATGAAAGGATTCAGAAAAGAGTCTATCCTGAAGTTTTGGTAACATAGACACACACCCTTATCTGATGAATCAAAATGAAAATAAGTTGGAAACTGACAATGTGGTTATGTGATTGTTGGGATCTTACAGTATATGAAGCCAAAGGAGAATGCTAACAAGCAGCCTATCAGACCTCAGCCCTAAGTGTATAGGTGTTCTGACTCCACTTTCCTTGAGGTAAATGAAATTCAACGATAAACAATGACAATAATTATAACAACCATTTATTAGGAAAAGTGCTTACTATGTCAACAACTGTGCTAAGTATTTACATATATTTTCTCAAGTCTCACAGTGACTTTAGTGCTAAACCCAGCCCAATGCCTGTCTTCATAAATGTTTTCCATGAAGACAGCACTGACCATTCATAAACTTTCCCTGGATGTTTTTGTCTTACAATGGCAGAAGTGATTAGTTGCCCACAAAGCCTAAATTATTTACTAACTGGCTCTTAACAGAAAAAGGCTGGTGACCCCTGTCTCTTAATCAGACAACACAATGAAGACATTACACTTCTATTTGTATAAGAAGTTAATGAAGACTTTTACTCCTAGGTGTGGTCAGGTCCAGTACATAAGAAAGGCAGACATACTGCAAACATGATGAAATGCTTAACCTGGCAAAACTTGGCTATCATGAGATTTGTGAGTTACTTAAAATGTCATCAATACAATCTTCCTTCATCCTCACCTTTCATACTCTTCTGCAGCACTGGTGACTTGCACAAAGAGTTCATCGAAGCCAGTGCCCACAACAGCAGAGACACCCACCACCTGCCAAAAAGCATCATAAATACCACTTAGGAAACTACTATATACTTTTAAATGCTGTGCACTATTTCATTCAAATATCATAAAACTGTCATAACAAGTACCAGGACTTATGATCTGTTCCCTAACAAACCATATCAAATCACTTTCTGTTCTCTTGATGTGTTTGTTTTTTTTTAACCAGAAATTGAACTCAGGGACACTCGGCCACTGAGCCACATCCCCAGCCCTATTTTGTATTTTTATTTAGAGACAGGGTCTCACTAAGTTGCTTATGGCCTCGCTAAGTTGCTGAGGCTGGCTTTGAACTCGAGATTCTCCTGACTCAGCCTCCCAGGTCGCTTGGATTACAGGCGTGCGCCACCATGCCTCAATACGTTTGCTTGGACAGTCAACATACTCTGTAATCGACACCCACTTTAGCTTACATAAAACTTATTCTTCCTTCAAAGCATACCTCTAATGCTATACCCTCCAAAGTCTCTCATTCTGCTCTGTCCCCTCACAAAAAGACCCAACTTTCCAATTTTTCCTAAGGCATTTACTACAATATAGCATATATTTCAGTTCTGTATGAAACCTTCTATCCTAAACTAGACCCAAAACTCTCTGATGGTAGGGTTCTGACTTATCTTGTAAACCTACACAGTTTTTTGTATCTTATTTTTGTGATGCTGAGGATAGAACCCAAGGCTTCATGAATCCATACACTAGGCAAGAATTCTACCACTGAGCTACTTCCCCAGCCTTCGACCTTCAGTTTTCAATAAACAGTGCTTTAAAAGTAACTTTTCAGAAGGTAATGAACTTCTTTAAGCTAGGTTCAAAGCCTAGCTCTATAGATTTAGAGATGATCTGTCGGTAAGATCCAGAGGTAAAATTTACCCTGAGTGAGCTGTAAAACTCATCTAATACCAGGCTCATTGAGCGAGTCAGGTTACTGACGTATGTAGTTTCTTGATTCAAGGCATCTTGGAAAGCCTCAAAATCTTGCATCCATTCCACTGCAAAGCTGTGATCAATGATGTCGGTCTGTACCAGAAGGAAGTCAACTATTAGCAACCAGAGATGAGGTTACATACTATATAATGGCAAAATTATTGTTTTAATTAAGTGGTGACAGCAAACAGCATATCATCCATGTGTTTTCTTTCTTTGCCTCCCCCATTTCCTCTTCTAGTGCAACAAGCCAAAGGGAATTACTATTTTGGCTGCTACTTCCAATAGATTGGTTGTGCCTCCCGTATTTACACAGTCCTGATTCGGAGGAACTGCCTATAAACTATGGGTGAGGGGTTACTCTAACCCAGAATCACTCTGGAGAAGAGCCAGTATCATAAATATTCATTCCAATTGACTGAATCCATTTTCTAGAAGTACCTATGACCCTGGTTTCAGTAAAACCTGAATCTGCCCTCCAGTACCTAAATAATACTTCTTACCACCCATCCAAACCTAAAAATCAGGGAAGATTCACTTACTTTATTCATGACCACAATGAAAGGCAATTTGGTTTTGTACAAGATGCTGAAAATCAAACATGGAGACAGAATTAATAAAAATATTTAAGCTCTTGTTTGCCTGGTATCAGTCTTTTGGGACTAAGTAAAGAGAAGGAGAATGGATAAAGACTCAAAAACAATGCATTTACCTGGTCTCTCACAGAGAACAACAACCAGCAATGTCAAGCAAACAGCAATAACACACACAAGCACTCACTTTCACTCAGAGTAATAATGCATTGCTATTAATCCTGGTTTTGATTTTTTACCAGATAATTGTCTCTTTTGTCTTCAGGGGAGCAAATGCACATTTATTAATACCTTATTATAGTCCAGGCACTGTACTAAGTACTTTTATTTTGGGTACCAGGGATTGAACTCAGGGGCACTGGGCCACTAAGCCACATCCCCACATCCCCAGCCCTATTTTTTTTTTTTGTACTTTATTTAGAGACAGGGTCTCACTGAGCACCTCCCTTTTGCTGAGGCTAGCTTTGAACTCTCAATCCTCCTGCTTCAGCCTTCTGAGCCTCTGGGCTAAGTACTTTTATATGTATTGTCTCCTTTAATTCCTAATGCCATGAAATATACACAATTTTTAATTGTTATTCACATCCCAATAAAAATGGGGGAGAAACTTTAAAATATTGTGTTACACACTTAAAAATTTTTAATGTTTTTTTGCCAGTTTTTTTGAGGCATAATTACAATTAAAATTATATATATGTAAGGTGTACAAATAATAAAAGAGGGAGAGAGCAGATTTTTCTTATTTATTTATTTGGTTATTTTTGCAGTTCTGGGATCAAACCCAGGGACTTCCCAGGGCTCTATCACTGAGTTACACTCCCAGTCCCTGTGTTGTTTTGATCTACCTATACATTGTGAACAGATTATCACAATCAGGCTAATCAAAAAACTGTATTTTAAACAATCAGTATGAAAATGAAATAATGCTGCTAATCCTAAGATTTCTACTTGGATCAGAATTTCTTGCATCCAACCAGAATGGACATTTCTACTCATATCAGAAGAGACAAATGTTGGTAGATGGCTTCTATGTAGTTCAAAAATTAAATTCTCTCAGCTCTCACAATGGTCTGCCTTGCTCCTCAGTCTTACTGCACTGATAAAATCTAGTGAGCATGTCCTTACTCTCCTAATGGTACATTTGCAGCAAACTTGTGCATTTTGGAATTATAGAAAACCCTTTTGGGGATAGCATCTCCTCATGATACCATTTCCCAACTATTATAACACCCAAAAGCACAATTTAGACCAGAAGGCTCATGTCTATTCAGAGTTGGATTTCATTCAACTGGGAGCAAGTACCACAAAGTTTAGAGTAACTACCACGAGTTTCAGATGTACCAACTATTTCTGTAACAAAAAAAAAAAGGGAGGAGGATAAGAAAGAGCTGAGAGAGAATGCCAATAGCACATGTTCCTCTTCTGTGATCTACTCACAGCCACTCAACTGAGTAGAAAAATCTAAATGAGCACAAATCCAGGGATAAACAACCAGGACTTAAACACAAAATGGCAGAAGGGGAGAGGAGACCACATACTTTGATGGAATACTGTGCCCACAATAATCAGTTACCTGCAGGCATACAGCATATTCGACATGAAGGTCACTGGGTTAGTACTTCTCGATGTGTCCATTACATAGATGACAACTGTTGGGAATGAGGATGCCTAAAACCACAAAATAATTAAAGCCTTGGTCAGAGAGCTTGTGACCTATTCCCATACTTTGTCTTTTTTTTTTTTTTTCTTTTGGCGGTACTAGAGATAGAACCGTGGGGTGCTCTACCACTGAGCTATATCCTCACTTTATTTTTTATTTTGAGATAGGCTCTCACTTAGTTGCCCAGGCTTGCAATCCTCTTGTCTCATCCTCCCAAATAGCTAGGATTATAGGTGTGAGTCCTCTTTTCCTACCTACCTCAGCAAGGGAGAACCACTTTAGGCAGGGTGTACAGAGCTTCTACAGTTCCCTCTGAGATATAATCCCAGGCAATTAAACAGATGCTAAATCAGTCTAGCCTTCTAGCTGTTCTCATCAACAAGACCCAGAATACTCACCAGGGCCTCAGTGATGATTGTCCCAGAAGCTGACCAGGTGAATACCTCAATCTGTCCAGGTGTATCAATCAAGACATATCTATGCCAAGAAAGACCATTAAAGAAGTGTTATACTTGTACATTACTAAAAGATATCCTATCACATAAAATAAAAATAAAAACACAATGACATCTCGTGATCCAGACTGGAATAACCATTGCAGACTTTTTTTTTTTTTGGTACTGGGGATTGCACTCAGGGGCACTCTACCACTGAGCCACATCCCCAGCCCTGTTTTGTATTTTTTTATTTAGAGACAGGGTCTCACTGAGTTGCTTAGGGCCTCACTAAGTTGCTGAGGCTGACTTTGAACTCACGATCCTTCTGCCTCAGCCTTCCAAGCACTGGGATTACAGGCGTGCGCCACCGCGCCTGGCTTGACCTTTGCACACTATTAAGTTTTAACTTCCTGCCATAGCCCTTAACTAATAAGGCATACCACATTCCCCCGGACTTTTTTCCAAATCCAAAATTCATGCAAATTAATAGGAGCAAAAGACTATGAAGTGCTGCAAAAGATCACAGGGGAAATTGATAATTATGGAAACACATCACATTAAGAGAGATGCAAATCAAGAAGGTAAATCTCCTGGGAAACCATCTGGTTGCTTGGGAAAGGGAGGCTGTTGGGGAAGGAGAGTGAGTATGCAGGAACAGGGCTGCAGAACACAAGGCAGCTTCTTGAAGTGTCAAAAAATGTTCTAAAATGGAGTATGAGGGCTGGGACGTAGCTCAGTGGGTAGAGTGCCTGCCTCGCAAGCACAGGCCCTGGGCTAATCCCCAGCACCGCAAAAAATAAATAAATAAAATAAATAAAATGGAGTATGACAAGGCCTGCACAATCCTGAGAACGCTAAATGTCACTGCATTGTACACTTAAAAATGGATGAACTAGGTAATGTGTGAATGGTATTCCAATAAAGCTGTTCTGTTCTGTTCTGCTGGTATCAGGGATGACTGAACCCAGCGCAGCGTCACCACCGAGGCACAGCCCAGCCCTTTCTACTTTTTTTTTTCACAGTAACAGGCAGGGATTCATGGAAGGGATAGGAAAAGGCAAAGGGAACACTGTTAAGGGAGCGAGTCCTCTAGAGACCAGAGGGACACTGTGCCTCTCTTGCACTCCAGTTTTATTGGGGAATCCCAGAGAGGTTTCCAGAGAGTTCTACCCAGGTCCACCTCTTGACTTTTTTTTTGTGGCAGTGCTGGGGATTGAACCCAGAGCCTTATGTTTGCAAGGCAAGCACTCTACCAACTGAGCTATGTCCCCAGTCCAGTTGTTGTTGTTGTTATTATTCTTTCTAGCCTGCCCCCTCCTTTTTTTTCCATTTTAAAAAACTGGAGCATTCATTGGGTGGCTAATTGTTGAAACTCTAAAGATGAACTGGATGCTGCAACAACTGCCCTCTTTGGTTTAGGAGTTGTTCCTTCACAGAATCCATGCCTGAATCTGTGGGATACAATTTTTTTTATTTTTTATTTTTTGGAACCAGGGATTGAACTCAGGGACACTTGGCCACTGAGCCACATCCCCAGCCCTATTTTGTATTTTATTTAGAGACAGGGTCTCACTGAGTTGCTTAGGGCCTTGCTAAGTTGCTGAGGCTGGCTTTGAACTCTTGATCCTCCTGACTCAGCCTCCCAAGTCGCTTGGATTACAGGTGTGCACCACCACGCCCGGCTTGTGGTATACAATTTTTAGGTGCCTCATTCAACCATTCCTCTTGGTATTTCGTCTTTTAGCCTTGGCACTCCAGTTATACGTTCTCTTGTGCTTGGCAGGGTAGCCACATTTGCCACAGGTCGACGTCTGAAGATGGCAGGCCTTAGAGCCACAGCAGAGGCACAATGTGTGCGTCTTATTACAACTCTTTCCAAATGATGATGCTCCCTTCATTATTTCACTTCTGCTACCTAGACCAAAGGACTCTTTCTAGCATTTTTTCTTTTTCTTTTTTTAAAATATTTTTAGTTGTAGATGGACAAAACACCTCATTTTATTCATTTATATGTGGTGCTAAGGATCAAACCCAGTGTCTCACATATGCCAGGCAAGCACTCTACCACTGAGTTCCATCCCCAGCCCTAGCCTTTTTATTTTTTGTTTTGAGACAGGGTCTCACTAAGTTGCTTAAGGCCTCGCTAAGTTGCTAAGGCTGCCTTTGAACTTGTGATCCTCCTGCCTCAGACTCCCAAGACACAGGGATTACAGGCATGTGCTACCATGCCTGGCATAAAGCTGTTTTGTGTGTGTGTATGTGTGTGTATGGTGCTGGGAACTGAACCCAGGGCCTTGTGCATACAAGGCAAGCACTCTACCAACTGAGCTATATCCCCAGCCCCTAAAGCTATTTTTAAAAACAGGTAAACTGAGTGCTAGCTCAGTGGTAAGGTACACGCTTCACACATGCAAGCCCCTGGATTCAATCCCCAGTAGCACAAGAAGAAAAAAAAAGGTCTTTTTAGAGGTTTTAATGACAACAAGCATGGTTTCCCAAGAGAAGGTAAGTAGACAACTGAATTTGGTCAGAACTCAAAACACCTCCCAGAAAGTCATGTAAATTGGGAATCACAGTAATTGGGTCGGAGACAATGTGAAGTTTAGCTCTATCCTGTATAGCATCTTAATGATTTTCGTATCTATATTTTTTGTCTTCCAATGGCTTCTTCACCTTAACTTCAGTTCAGAGCTTGATGATATCCCAGATCCTCTTAAAAGCCTAGAAATATGTCAACTAAAGAATAATAGATAGATGTTCAACTGAAATCACTTACTTAGATGTGTTCTGGGCCTTCTCAATAAATTTCATGACCTAAAAGGAAGAAATACCAATTACAACAGGAATTGATTTTCAACACAAAACCAATTGCCCTCAGGGCAGCATGCTTCATAGGCACCATCCCTGTTGAATTTCAGTTGTCATTCTTAGGACACCAACTAATAAACTCACTAAGTCAAACAAAGTTTCACTATGTTACCCAGACTATTCCTGAATTTGGGCTCAAGCAATTGTCCTGTCACAGCCTCCTGAGTATCTGAAACTAATAGTAAGTGGCTCTGGTCAAATGTCAATGGCCATAAGACTAAAAAAGATAATGATTATAAAAAATTCATCTGTCACAAGTAAAAAGCATCATTATCTGCCATTCCATGCCTGGCAACCCATTCCACTCCCCTGACCTCATCCCATTCTCAGGGTAATACAGCAAGCCAGTAAGAACAGGAAAGAACCCAGGTCTCTTAGATTTGTTTTATTGGCTGTCACAAATATTAAATGAGAACTGTCTCACAATACTGGTCATCCTCTCAAAGTCTAATTCTCTGTCTACCAAAATGCCAACTTATCTTATTTTTCTATTCAGGTTTGTTGCTCTTCTTTACTAATGTGATCGAGCTAAGGCATTTAAGAGTTAGGTTTTTTTTTTCTTTCTTTTTTTTTAACACAGCAGTGTCTATAAATGTAAAGACAGACATACCTGATCAAATCTGGTAGCAAAGAGGTTGAGAGAGGTCACTATGCCACCGTTGGGCCCAAGACCATATCTAGAGACTCAGTTGAGGATTGTAAAGTTTAAATTGTATAGTTTAGATTATAACCAGAGCATTATTCACCTAAGCAGCATTATATTAGTGTTCCATTAATTAATACTGGCAATCTAATCCTTGACAATCACACGACCTTAGTCTCACAAGCGAACATCTGCTATCAAGGTCTTCCTTATTTATTTATCATTTTAGGGATGGCCAGGAAAGACAAAGAAAGCAAAGTGATCCAAATGTAATAAACAGATGTGTCAGGCAGTGACAGCCTGCTGACATTGGCCATTAAGACCATCTCCTAACACTCTTTGCTCCGATCCTCACTAATCAAGCAACTCTGCTGATTAAAATTAATCTTCCTACCTATACTTACCTATAAGGAAAGTACACATTTCACACAGAAAGGTACTAAGAATTAATTCCACCAAACATGATCATTTTGAGTCTTCCAGTGTGAAGAGACACTAACCAATGAATGTATCTATCCTCCAGAGCCAAACCACCTTGTGGGAACTAGGGAGGTGCTAGCTAGCCTCTCATTTTTCTCTGTTCTAATTACAATGGTCTGAGGAGATGGTAAGAAAACTGAAATCATAAGCTAAAATGGTATTTCTAATCAGTTACAATACCTCTCCTCTATTTATCTTCCATCCTCCTAAGGGCTAGGAGTATAGCTCAGTGGTAGAGTGCTTGCCTAGCACACACAAGGCCCCAGGTTTGATTGCCAGCACTGCAACAAACAAACAAACAAACAAACAAAAAATCCTAAAAATCATCCTCCTAATAAAATTACTTTGAGCCAGATGCGGTGGCATCCCTATAATCCTAGCAGCTTGGGAGACTAAAGCAGGAGGACTGCAGGTTCAAAGCCAGCCTCAGCAACTTAATGAGGTCCTATCTCTAAATAAAATATAAAAATGGGCTGGGGATATGGCTCAGAGATTAACTGCCCCTGGCTTCAATCCCCAATATCTACATAAATAAAATAAAATAAAGTTACTTTGAAGGAATCAATGTAAGAAAATGTAAAAACACTCTTTCAAAACCATGAAACACATTGCAAGGAGCCAGGAATGAGTCAGCCCCGTAGTGGTCATAGAAAAGGATACTGTTTCATGACTTCTTTATACTTCACAGTGTCACGAATATCTGAATAGAGAAAAAAAAGAATTAACACTGGAATTTAATACATAAAAACAATGAATGTGATCTCTCAAGTCATTTCCTATCAGAAAGAAACTAAAACTAACTTCTTGAGTTTTTCTTGCCACATTCTTTTCTTCTAATTTCTCTACCTCTATCCTAGATTCCCTCCTTACAAAAGATAACTGCCAAGTAACACTTGAAAAACATTAAGCTAGGAGTTCTCAAGTTAGGGGAGAGATAGACTGAAACAGGTGAAAAGTTATATGATTTAAATATCAGCATTCAAGCTGGGGTTGTGGCTCAGTGGTAGAGCACTTGCCTTGCACAGCTAAGGCACTAGGTTTGATTGCTCAGCACCACATATAAATAAATAAATAAATAAATAAATAAATAAATAAAACATCAGTGGTCATATGCCCATAAAAAGAGCTAAAATCAAGAAAAAAAAGATTTCTTACTAATTGCTTCCTGTTGACAAAGACAACACAAGATTTTTTTTTTTAATTGTAGATGGACATAACACCTTTATTTTATTCATTTTTATGTGATGCTGAGGATTGAACCCAGTTGCCTTATGCTTGCCAGGCAAGCACTCTACCACTGTGCCACAACCCCAGCCTCACAAACAAGATTTTTAAAAGTGAATCCACTAATACCTCCCTAAACCTACCCACCAGTCTATAGTTTTCCCCCATCAACTGTTAAAATTCTACCCTTTAAGTGAGAAGATAGGAAATGTTTTCTCCAACTCTTTCCCAAATCATTTCTACTTCTTAATATAAAGTCTTCCCTTGTTGTTTGGGGTACAAGAAAGGTAATAGTATTAACAAGTGACAGGAGCGAAGGGATTAGGATTAGTACATAATA
Organism: Glaucomys volans; assembly: GCA_020662805.1. Taxonomy (NCBI): domain Eukaryota; kingdom Metazoa; phylum Chordata; class Mammalia; order Rodentia; family Sciuridae; genus Glaucomys; species Glaucomys volans. Next base: position 840,423 of record JAJEJO010000117.1, read on the forward strand.
ATGGCTAAGAAATCAGGATGCTTGGATCTTATCAAGAATCATCACACTAGATCACACCCATTCTTTTTTGTTTTTGTTTTTAATTTTTCTATTTTTTAGTACTGGGCTTGGACCCAGGGGTGTTCTACCACTGAGCTACATACCCAGCCCTTTTTATTTTTTTATTTTGAGATAGGGTATTGGTAAGTTGGCCAGGCTGGCCTCAAATTTGTGATCCTCCTGCATCAGTCTCCTGAGTCACTGGGTTCACAGGTGTGCACAGCCACACCCAACACCTATTCTTAATCTTTTTTATAGTTACAAACTCCTCTTAAAATCTGATGAGGGGCTGGGGTTGTGGCTCAGTGGTAGAGCACTCGCCTAGCATGTACAAGGCCCTGGGTTCAATCCTTAACACCACACAAAAATAAAATAAAGGAGGGCTGGGGATATAGCTCAGTTGGTAAAGTGCCCGCTTTGTGAGCACAAGGCCGTAGGTTCAATCCCCAGCACTGCAAAAAAAATTAAAAAATAAAATAAAGGTATAAAAAAAAATCTGGTGAAAATTGGGATATTCTCCTCAGAACAATGCACAGATGTATATATGCACACATATTCCCATGTAACTTTGGGAGTGGAAAAAAAGTTCCTACAGATCAGTGAGTTAACAATAGCAAAAGAACTCTTATACTCTGACAATAGTTTAAGAAAAAGAACTAAATGAAAAAGGTCTATGTAGTAAAGTCAGTTGAAAGACTTATGGTGTAGATGTTTATTAAACTGACTTGGTTTTTTTCCCAAAGGACTGACTACGTGTCATTTTAGTTTCCCAAATTACAATAACCTGGCACGCTAGGGTTAGAAGGAGGGGAGGGATAAAGGTGAATAGGAAGGGCACAAATAAATGTAGGAAAGAAGAAGGAGTAAACAGAGAAAAATGTGAATAAGGAACAAGTCTAGCACTACACAGTAGCACAAGCTTGTTTTGTTGTCCCAGCAACTCAGGAGGCTGAGGCAGGAGATCACAAGTTCCAAGTCAGTCGTCACAATTTAGCAAAGCCTTATGCAATTCAGCAAGACCCTGTATCAAAATTAAAAGGGCTGAGAATGTAGCTTAGTGGTAAAACACCCCTGGGTTCAATTCCTAGTACCTCAAAAAAAAAAAAAAAAAAAAAAAAAAAAGCCTGTTTAGGGACTCCAGGGAATCAAATCAAAGTAGACAGTTCAGAAAAAAAAGAAAACTGAAGGCACTGGAATTATCAGGACGGAAGCCTTTAATTTTCTTTGAGGCACTTCCCACAAGTTTTTTATGGTCTACTCACCGATATTGGCAGGAAAGGGGACTTCGTGTACAGCGGGGTCCAAGTTAATCACGTAAGGTGGAGAGCTTTGCCTATGCAGGTGTCCCGTGAGCCTCTGCAGAAATATGCGGAGAGGGTTGGAGGGAGATGAAGAAAGGGATGAGCGGGACCAGAGGGAACTTCCACTCTTTTATCCACCCTGCCTGAAGACTTTGGCACTACTTCCTTCTACCTAAAATATCCACGAGCTATGTCCACTCCCAACATTCAACTCTCATTTCAAATGCTACCTTATCGCCCATCAAACTGAGCCCCCCACACTCTCAATCACTTATGTATTCACGTGTACGGGGTTTTCTTCTTCGTGAAAACGTTAACATGAGAGTATGAACCTTGTCAACTTCATTTTCGCTGTATCACAGTGCTTAGAACATGAGGAGAATGTAATTCCATAACCCTTCAGTGAGCAAGAAATAATTCTTCAGCAACTATTCACCCAAAACCTGTGCTAGCGCTGTACTATCTCTAGTTATTCATTTAAACTCCGGCCTTCAAGAAGCTGGTAATTTTACAAGCAGGACAATTTTTGTAGAACATGGTAAACTGAATCAATCAGGCACCGTGGTACGCAGTTAGAGGTTAGGGTCTGAAGCTTCGTGAAGAAAATAAATCTAGTAGGTGGGACGTCCCTCGAAAGCCACGCGCCAGCACCCTCCAATACCCAGAGAACTCATTTCTCCCTGGCCTTCCGCCTGCCACAGGCAACCTTGCGCGGACCCCTACCAAGACCGTGCCATATACGTCACCTGTACAAAGGTGGTTTTTCCCGAACCCGCCATTCCCAACACCAACAGACACACAGGGACCTGAGGGGCTCCCGAAGCCCCGGGATCCGCTGCAGCCACGGGCGCCGCCATCTTCCTTCTGGCCACGCCCACTCCACCATAGAGACGCTGCGCGCCTAGAGAGACTTCCGCGACGTTCGGGGCGGCGATTGTGGAAAGAATCCTATTAGCAAAAATCCTAGGGTTAAGGTGTTGGGCAGATGCCAGAGCGTGTTCTTTGTGTCCGGCCCAGCTGGAGCCAGCTAGTGACAGTGGCGGGGAGGTGGGGACGTTGGACAAGCTAGAACAGGACTGGATGTAGCTGGGAGAAGGGCACTGACGTCGTAGATCAGGAACTGAGAGGGGCACAGCCTTAGTCCCAGGAGGGCTTTAGGAGATGGCATCTCACCAGCAGGACTCTCGCCTTTCGAAAACGAGGAGCGTGCATCTCACTGTCTGCCCCAAAGCAGCGGGGTGCCACACTGCTAGATTGGCGGCTGCTAGGCCCCACTTGTCCCCTGAGGTGCTTAAACTGCTTATGTCTGTACCAGCGAGGAGAACAGCGGTGTGCGATCTCCGGGGGTGCTGGGCACAGCAGAGTCTCCCTGACTACCGAAAGAAACAACTACGAGAACCTCCTGTGTATGAACGCTGTTTCGTCGAGCAGCGGCTGACCCCTGACGCTAGCGCTCGATCTTCCGCAGTCACCCTCAGTGAATTACAGAGTTGCCCTAGTGAACACTTGGGTCCCGGAAACAGGTAGGTATACTGGCAGGAAGCTTCGTTCACATGGAAGGGCTCTTGGAAACGGGATAGATGACCAAAGAGCTGAGAAAATTATTCATAGTCCACTTAGCCCGTCTGATTCTTTGAGCCTTTGTAGCTGCTACAGTATTCAGTAACTCATAAGGTCATGTTTCATACCCAAGCTCTGCCACTTGCTAACAGCGTTAAGTTTTGGGCAAATCACTTAGACTCTTGAACCTGTTTTCTCCTAATACTTCCTGAGATTGTAGTGTACCCTTGAGGAGTGTAAGCTACATTACTGATCTATGCATTTAGTTGTTTCCCCCATAATTTGCATAGTGTCTGGAACATAATGGATGCTCGAAAAGATTTTTTTTTTTTTGTACAAATAAAGGACATTGTGCGGGGTTTTTTGGTTTATTTTTATTTCCTACATTGTAACTAAGAATTGACAAATGACTCATTTATTCTTCAGGTTTACTGAGACCCGCGTGAGTTTCTCTACACCGTCAGCGTATCTTAGTATGTTATATAAATTTTTCACACCCGACAAGCTAACAAAGTGGGAGAAGAGGCTTAGAGGAAGGACAGTATTGGCACTGAAGAAGTTAAACAGGGAAATAGAAGAAGTTCAAATCCGCAGGGACCTGGTGCTGGAGGAATGCAAAGCACTACACAAGGAAAAGTTACTTGTTGAGGCTGACAGTAAATTCTTTCTGGAATACCTAGCCCAAAAAAATAAGCACTCTAGACAGCTACATGAAGACCTCTGGAAGGAGTATTTCCAAAAATGTGGGGAGATAGAAAAAAGGAGACAAGAATTAGCCTCCAAATATGCAAAGCAAACTTCAGATCTTAAAGCACAACAACTACAGGGGAAAAAGACCCAATCCAATTTAAAAGAGCAGTTGAAGGCATTGAAGAACATTTCAATAATAAAGGAGAGACAGGACATGAGAATAGAGACCTTAGAAAAGGAGAAAGAGAAAATCAAAGCTGAGACACCACTAAAGGACCAGAAAGCACACTTGCAGTTCCTTGAGCAAAAAACACTCCTGGAGAAGCAACTGACTGAGCTATACAAGAAGCGGTCAGGAGAGAGAAAAAAATTTATTAAGGGCCAGACCTTGGAGTCCATAGCACAGAAGTCTAGTTTTGAGTTCTGCTGTGGGGTCTACAGAGAGAACCTGCAGTTACAGGAGGAATTAGTGCAGCTACTTGCTGTATCCAAAAAGTTGGAGGCTGCTCAAAGCAAGTTAGAAAACCAGAAGCAGCAGATGAAGCAAGAACAGTGGTATCAGGAATGCTTAATCAGGGGGAAGCAACAACTGCAAGCAAGGCCTCATTGGTGCCCAAAAGAAGGTGCTCCAAAGACCACACTGAGCCCTATCAGCATCAAATCAAGAATTAAATCCAAAGTAATTCCTAAAATAACGTGAAATAAGAACTGAAGCAAATACTCTTGGTTACTATATAAACCTATTAGGAAGACTTGGATTCCAACTTACTAGGCTAAAGTATCTGTTGTAGAAAATCATTTTGAGATTTCTCATCACTAACAGTTTCTAAAACAAGGCTGATTATATTTTTCTGGAAAGAAGCAATGTTAAAATATGGCACCATACTCTATTCTAGGACTCACATTCCAATAAATCACTGGTCTAGCCTCAGTCTGTCATAAAGCAAAAAAATACTTTAAAAGACTAATTTAAAATACTGTTTTAAGTGTTAAGATATTTGGATACCTTTTTCTTTTTTGAGTTCAGCCATCTATTTTATCTAGCAGCAATTGAAATTCTAAGATGACAAAATTATTCTAAGTCATGTGTTTTGTTCTTACATATATATATACTTTGTGGTACACAAAGTTCCTTTTGTAATGTGTACGTTCTATATTTATGCTCATTTAGAACTAGGAATCTTATTTTAAAATAGCATAGACTTTTATTTAGGGAAGTTGTACTTTTTGCACTTAGACTGAGGCTAGACCAGTGATTTATTGGAATGTGAATCCTAGAAAGATATGGTCCCATATTTTAACATTGCTTCTCTACTGGAAAATACAATCAACTTCACATTTTTCAGAAATTATTAGTGATGAAAAACTTCAAAATTTCTGAATTTTCAGGTTCATTTATATGCAAAATGAATTCATTTAAAATTAAATTTTAAAAAATTCTCCTTTAATATGCCTTTAACTTCTAGCTTTAACATTTTATTAAATATGTAGTAGTTTGTTACTAAACAATGTTTTTACTAAAAAGCCTACTTATAATTTATACTGATTATTATTCCTGTATATATAATGGATTTTTTTTGCCTCATCACTCTTATTTTCCACTCCTACATCTTTATACTAGTGTGCAAATAATAAAAGTAGTTTTAATTCAAAAATTAGGACTTTAGACACATGTAGTTACCTTCACCTGAATGTCCCTATTTATGAGCCAAAATATAGAAAGTCTTAACTGGTAAAGCATGGAATCCAAGACAGATTGAAAGCTCTATTTTCTGTGGATATAAAACCCCGGAAGACATAGATCTCAGGCTGATAGTTAGAAAAAACTAAGGATCTTGCATTTGTATTCTGCTGCTAATTTCACTTCTGCCATTATAGTCCTGAGTATCTTAATTGAGTGGGTAATTTCCATCTGATCTCAGTGTATTTTTATTTATTAATCAACGCAGAGAATGGATTTAATATATTGTTTGTGGTTGTTCCTTTCAGAACGAGGGCTTGATGTTTAAGAGTGAATCTCTTATGTAGGACTTTGAAATTCATACTCCAATGTGACCAGTAGGTTGGCCAACTAAAATGTCAACCTACTTTTTATCTGAGGAAAATTAAACAGAGTGATTTATGTTACAGAAAGTGTTCAAGATAAAAATCCGGCTGACTTGAATGATAAAATGAAGTCTACACAGTGCCAACAACTGGGCAAGAATACATTCCAGACAGAGACAACAGTGAATGCAGAGGCCCTAAAATCAGAATAATCTTGTTAAGACCAAAGAACAGAAAGGTATATATGGTCCAAGTATAGTTGGGGAATGATCAAAGAATATGGCAAAAGAAGGAAAGATGATGGTATTCAGAGACAAAAACTATGTTTTGGGCTTCAGCTTCTGGATACACAGTGGTGCCCTTTGTTCAAGTGTGTAAGAGGTGACTAGAGGGTGAAGGAAAATCAAAGGTTAAGGTGAAACAGGAGTAAAATTTCTTAAGTGTTTCCTTTTAAGGAGGAGGTAGGCTGGGCACAGTGGCACTGTCTATAATCCCAGCTACTTGGAAGGCTGAGGCAAGACGATCACAAGTAGCCAGGGCAGTGGCTCACACCTGTAATCCAGTAGCTCAGGAGGCTGAGGCAGGAGGATCCAGAGTTCAAAGCCAGCCTCAGCAACATAAGTAAGGCCCTGAGCAGCTTAATGAGACCCTTTTGAAAAGTTAAAAAAAAAAAAAAAAAGTAGGCTAGGGATATAGCTCAATGGTTAAGCACCCCTGGGTTCAATCCCTGGTACCAAAAAAAAAAGGAAAGAAAGAAAAAAAAAAATCACAAGTTCAAGGCCAGCCTGGGCAATTTCGTGAGCCCTATCTCAAAAATTAAACATTAAAGAAAGGGCTGGGGATGTAGCTTAGTGGTAAGGTACCCCTGAGTTCAATACCCAGCACCACAAAAATAATTTTTTAACAAAAAAAACAAGAGGGAGAATATATTATTCTTTTTGGTATCAACTATTTTTTAAAACCGTTTCCAAAAAACAAAAAAAAAAAAAAACTGCAAAATACTATCTTAAATAAATTAAAAATTCAGTTGAAGTCCCTCTGGATTCCAGAAACACTACCCTAAATTTGGTGTTTATCATTCCTGTACATGTTTTCATATTTATAGAAATAAATACTGTAGAACATTGTTTTCCATGTTTTTAAACCTTGTATAATCGGTACAAAGTATCTGTAAAGAAGTCCTTGCTAATTTTATAGCTTGTATTCAACTGTGTGACTGCACTACAATTTATCCATCTTCTTGATGGATGAGACTGTATATTATAGTAGACTAACAAAAAGACCCAAGAATGTACAATGTCTCAAATAACAGACATTTATTTCTTGCTTACATAATAATCTCAGATAAATGTTCCTGATTGGCAAATGGTTCTCCTTCACAGGGTGATTCAGGGAGTCAACTATCTTTCATTTTGTGCTGTCCCATCCTCTGGGACCCCAATATTATCTGCATCTAGCCAGCAGAACGGGAAAGGAAGCACAGAGGTACACCTACTCTTTTCAAACTGCTAGCCTGGAAGTTGACACCTATCACTTATATTCACATTCCACAGAGGGAACTCAGCTGGCTATGTGAAGACCCAGAAGGGAGGAAAGTGAAAAAAATAGTCGAGCCATTTGTCCTATAGGCCTATAACTTCAGAAGATGAGTAGATTTAGGTGGATAGGTAATTTCTGATGTAAGTGCCAATATTTATCTATTGTAAAAAGTACTGCAAAAATCAGCCTTGTTCAACTCTCTTGCTACACATGAGCAAAAGGAATTTATATCTACCCAGGACTGAAGCTGTTCAGTCTCAGGATATATCATTACTAGATATTGCCAAATCATTTTCAAAGTGATTGTGACAATTTACACTCCAAACTGAGCATGAGAGTTTATACTACTAAATATCCTAGATATACCCAATACCACCAAACTTAGTTTCATATTATAATGACTTTAAAAAAAACAAAACACTTAAATTGAATAGTGTGATGATCTAGGCTGACTCCTGCTGATCCCTGACCTTGGGAAGGAAACAGAATAGGAGTGCTACAAGGGGCCTAGATGAGACAGAACAAGTGTCCTGTACCATTTCACTTCAGCCTCAAATTACTCATTTTAACCAGCAGATTTCAGAAATTACAAAACTACTGAGACAACTGCATATGGACTTATTTCAAACTCATCCCCACCTCCAGCCATCACCTTAGTCTCCCACAGTGTCAGCCAGGAGTCAAGCTGCAGGTCCAGGTCGAAGTCAAAGAACAACTGGAAACATCATTCTAAGTGAGAGTCATTTATTTTTTTGTCATTGCCAAACATTCCCCAAGTCTTACTCACCAGAAATTAACATAGCTTCTTCATTTCTCCTCCCTGTCAACCCTCATCTACTGAAAGGGTTTTAAGGATGCAACTGCCAATAAAAATGTAGTGTAGACATTCCATTTCCTTCACTTGTTTCAAAACTACCTATTCTGGCAGTATCTAATTCAGGTTTCAATGCTCCCTTGTTTGAAAGTGGTCTTCACAAAAGCCCACATGTTAAAGCTATTCAGAGGAGCACAGACAACAGAGTTAAAGGGTGGTAACGGCCTTCAGAATTTGAAAAGGTAGTATTTGTCCATATCAAGTTTAATTTTTTAAGTGGCATATGCCACAAAATAGGCAAGAATATATAAGACCAACATTTATGCAAAAGGGGAAAGAGAATCCAGAAACACGACAACGCTGCTCTAACCAACGCTCCAGAGAAAGCCACCCTCAAAGGGGAAGAGTCCATTAACCACTGAAGCATGAGGTACAGAAAAAGAACTTTACTTTCCAGCTCCAGATTAATATCTACATCTGGTGTCAAAGTGTCAGAATATAAAGAGGATAGTTCATATATAAAAGAGGGTAGAAGGACAATATTCTCAGAAAATTCAGACACGGTTTGGCTAAAGGGATGGATGAGGACTTAGCAGGATATAGACTAACAAGTGAGGTAAAATCCAGGGCAGAAGGAATGTGCACCATGATTTCCAATCTTAATGGCATTACCAGGAGCAGTAGGCTACTGTGTAAGGGGCAACGTGACATTTCTCAATCCTTAAGACTTAATGGAGCAAAAGCAAGCTTCAGGAGAGCATCAGAACAACAGATGAGACCTCAGGCCCCAGAAAGTTTGGAGCAGTATTTATTGCTTCATCTAATTTTTTCTTTCTCATCATTTAAATGTTTGGGCCACATTACTCCTAAGGCTGCTTTTCATGCCTGTGGGTCTAGTCAGTTACTGCTACTTGGTACAAATTATTTCCCAGTATAACCAGTGGAGAGAGGTTCTAGCTTTTTCATGCTAAGTCCTTTTCTTACTTTCAATCCTAAAACCATATTGAGGACACACAACAGCCTCCATAAAGTTTTGCTTCCCAAGAGGACAGGGTAACCTACTACATAAGTGACAACAGTTCTAGCTTCTATAACAATATCACAAATACAAAGTGATAAACCAGTTATGGTTTAAAAAAATTAGTTTGGAATTGTTTTATAAGCTAGATGATGGAATGGCTACTAAATCAATGGAGCTTCCAAGAGCATTCAAACCCTAGGAAGGAAAAGACAACCAAACAGGTTTCTTAATCTTGTATAGGGCAAGAGGGGCATATACTTGGCCTTAAAAGGGAGCTCTTTGGGCAAGAGGAGAGAAAAACAAGAGGACTCCAACGAGAATAGTAGGAAAACCTACTAAAAGGGGAAAGAGGGAGAATGAAAGTGAATAAGTAGAGAAGACAGTGAAATTTACATAGGAGAAAGGAGCTGAGAAAGTCACAGCCTTACACAAACAGCTGAAAGCATCTTCACTCAGCCCCACGACTCAGGCCTCCCCACACAGGTCCCTGTGACAAGAGCATCACATTCACTCTCCTAGGAGCACTTTCACTGACTGCCTATTTCCTTCCTCGTTTATGATTCGTCTTTGGGGGCTTTCCTTTCTGGAACTGTGCTGGCACTGGCTCCTGCTCTGATTCCTTACAGGAGGTCGACACGACCAGTTCCTCATTATTCCTCCTCTGATCCTTCCCTACTCTAAGACTCAGCTCGGTTTCAGGAAGCTCAATGCCAGGCTGCTGCCGCCTTCTAAGAGACCTTCTGCTCCTGTGCTGCTGCCTCCGCTTTTCTTCTTCTTGCTGCCGCTGCTTTATCTTCATCAGCTTTTCGAAGCTTTTGGTTGTTGTTGGGTTTACAACAAACCAATCCTAGAGAGGCAGAACAGAAAAGCCATCCGGTCAGAAACACAGAAAGAACATGAAGAAGAGGTGTAGGAAGAATCAAAGAAAAAGTCTGGTTATGGCATAAAACAGTAAGGAGGAAATAGGTATAGAGTCATACCTTAGAACTTTATATAGTTTTTAAAAATTATTTTTTAGTTGTAGATGGACACAATGTCTTTATTTATTTTTATGTCGTGCTAAGAATCTAACCCAGTGCCTCACATGTGATTCAAGTGCTCTACCACTGAGCTACAGCCCCAGCCCACAGAACTTTATATTTTAAATTGGAGAAATCCAATACATGATTCTGGGTATTTTAAATAAGTGATCTACAAAGTCTTTTTATTGAGCATCATTCCACCTACTTATCTCTTTCTATATAAATCTCACAATGAGATGTAAAACACTGAGCCACAGAAGATTTTTACTTCATGACAGTGTGGTGGCCAAGAACATGAAATTTTGAGGGGGAGGGGCACAAGAGAATGAATCCACGGGCGCTTAACCACTGAGCTATATCCCTAGCCCTTTTTATTTTTTCTTTTGAGACGGAGTCTCACTGAGTTGCTTAGGGCCTCACTAAATTGCTGAGGCTAGCTTTGAACTTGTGATCCTCCTGCCTCAGGCTCCTAAGCCACTGGGATTATGGGCATGCACCCCCACGCCCAGCCAAGAACATGAATTTTGCAGCTAGCACTCCTCAGTGCAATTCCCAGTTCTGTTTTAGTTATGTAACTATGGGCAAATTATTTAACCTCTCTGAGCTTCAATTTAAAAAAATTAATGGGTAGGGGATATGAAATCAAATTAGAACGTATTCTTGCCAAGAAAGTAAAAGAATACAAAAAGAACCTGAATCTAATCAGTGATGTGATCAATCTTCCAGATCTAACTATCAATTTATAGGAAACAACTAGGCTAGAGGAAAACCACCACAGGATGCAATCAGCCAAATTCAGAATGTGAATGGTCTGGTTTCTCCAACCAAAAAGAAAAAGAAAAAGGAAGTGAAGCTTCTAGACCTGCGCGGTCTAACTGCCCACATGTAGCTAATGAGCTCTTGAAATGTGGTTAGTCCAAATTGAAATACTCTTTCAATGAAAAATACACACCCAATTTCAAAGACTTGGCATGAAATAAACGAAAATATCTCATTCATAATTTATCAACTGATAAGTACGTTAAAAATATTGTGGAAATATTGGGTTCAATAAATTATTAAGGGTCGAAGATATAGCTCAGTTGGTAGAGTGCTTGCCTTGCAAGCACAGGTCCTGGGTTCAACCTCTAGCACCACAAAAAAAATTAAGAAATAAAAATATAAATTATTAAAATTAATTTTACCTGTTTTCATTATATATTTTTTAATGTGGCTATTAAAAAATTTAATGTACATGGCTTACATTCCATTTCACTGCAATAGCAAATGCTCTAGAAAAAAACAAAATTGCAGTATATGGACCGAATTTTAGATTCTGATTTGAATAAGCCAATTCTGGGGAGGAAAAACAAGATAATCATGGGAAATTTAAATAATGACTTAATATATGATGATATTAAAGAATCACTGTAACTTTTTTTTTATTTTAAGCACAATGATGTTTGTGGATATATGTTTTTAAAAGTTCTTATCTTTTGGGGCTGGGGTTGTGGCTCAGTGGTAGAGCACTTGCCTAGCAAGTGTGAGGCACTGAGTTCAATACTCAGCACAACATAAAAATGAATAAATAAAATAAAGGTATTGTGTCCATGTATAACTATTTTTTAAAAGTTCTTATCAAGATACACATCAAAAGAATCATTTACACCTAACATCATATATGGAATCTGCTTTACAATAATCCTTTATAGCTGTTTTATGCAGTATATTAAACAGCATTAAAAATAGGCTCCTAGGGCTGGGAATGTGGCTTAGTGGGAGAGTGCTTGCCTGGCATGCATAAGCCCTGAGTTCGATTCCCAGCACCACAAAATAAATAAATAAATAAATAAAATAAAATAAATGAAAAATAGGTGGCTAATAGACATTAGAATACTATAAAGCATAACAGTATGTATGGAGATTATTGTGAAACAATAATGTCAAACATTATTCAATATAATTCAATATATGTATATTATATATGTATATATAATTCAATATAGTTCCCCAATTCCTGATTTATTTGGATTTAAGAGAATTAGAAGGGCTTAAGGATGCTCTCAGTTATAGTGATTTCATATACTCTCATAGAAAAACACAATTGTATCCAATTTTAGAGAGTATTTTAGCTTTATTGTCTCTGATCAGTACTACAGGGTTACTTTCTTTGACAGTCCTGGACCATAAAATCAGGGACAAAGTCCATCTCTCTTGTGGTTTACATCTCAGGAGTATGGAAAGTAGAGACCTCACCTCAGCATGGACAGAGTTGATGTGATACTTGACACCACTCTCTGACACAAATTCTTTCTGACATAGAAGACACTTGTATTTTCCAGCCACAAAGTTTCCCTATTTCCAGGAGAAAAAGAAAAAAAAGTTATTGGTAAACTCAGGAACACATACCTAGGTTACGTGCAGGGATTGTTAGAGAAGAAGAGGGGAACTCTATCGTAGCAAAGGAAAAGATCCAAAACAGCAATATGTTTAGAAAAACTAACTCAGACTCTCACCAATGCAAATCTGTCCTAATAAAATTCTATACAAACAACTACCCCAACTTCAACACAACCCGATGTCCTCCTACTTTATTATGTACCATGCCACATTTTTCTATTTTCCCAGGTTCCTTTCACTTCAGGTTCTTTTGGTTCTTCTCCCAAGTGATCAAACTCCCCAAGTTCACCAGAGGACCAAAGTGCAATTCGTCCCACTATGATCCACTGCTGCAGAGAGTGCCTTGGAAATCCAGAATTAGAAGAATACCATCCATAATACCTAGTTTAAGGACTCAAAAACTAGGATCAAGATGACAAACTCCTAAGCATTCCTGGACAGATCTGGTTGGGATGCCTATAACTCCCTTGTTGGCATCAACTGAGACTTCTCTCCCCTCCTGAAGCTTCAGGTATCCATGGTGCTCATTTTGTGTGAGGAGATACTTCTGAATGAGATTGGAAAGTGGCAGCATTTCCCATGGCTCGTGGGTTGTAGGACACCTGGGTCAACATGGAAAAGATTCAGTGAGGTGAATGGCTGTTAGCCTGACACCCTATCCCATCTCCCATCCCCAGAGGCCGTACAGTTCAAATGGGTTTGAAAGATCTTCACCAATCCAGATAAGTACATGTAACTTTTTTTCTCCACAAAGTTAAGGTCCAGTAAGAGGGCAGGTCCAATGTGGGAGAGGCTCAGGTGGAATGTCTTCTAGGAACTCAGAACTCATGTATTTTCCTCCAAATTCCTTCAATTAGTATGACTTTCAGCAAAATTGGCTTTCTCTGTGTCTTGGACATACCCTGGAATCCCATCAAATATGAGACCAAGAATCTTTGCAACACAGAAGCCTTTAAAGCAGCCTCTGAAGACAATAGTAAACAGGATGACTAGCTGTTCACCTAAACTGAGTTCTCTTCCATGTCAGACTATTTTAGAGGATATATTGAGATATTATTAATTTTTAAAAATTACAAACCAATGTACAAGAGCCCAGGTGAGCTTTAAGGCCAGATACACTACTGTAGACAGCCTCACAACCCTGAAAAAGAAAAAAATAAGGTGAAGGCTATGTCAAACCACATCCTTCTCTCTTATCAATCTGGCCATTTATACTGATCAACTCTACATTTAGAAGACCAATATATAGTGTCCCAAAACAAACACAAAATGAATCCACATGTGAGTCACAAAAGCATGAAGGAAAACCAGAAATGCCAATATAGTGCAGTGGAAGAGCACTTGGCTAGCATGCATGAGGTCCTGGGTATGATCTCCAGGACAACAGGTGGAAAGGTGGGGGGTGGATCCAAAGAAAGGAAGAGGGAAAATAAAAAGTAAGTAAGTTGTTTAGAAAAATTTAAGTCATTCTTTTTCCTGGTACTTTCTCTGATACTTAACACATATACAGAAAATTCCATGTTTAGATTTTTAAAAAATTCTTTTTATTTAGTGCGAATATGTTTCCTACACCTTTTATATTTATTTCTCCCTAAAGTATTGCATACATGGTTGTGATTACAATTTTAAAGATGGCTGGAAAAATCTCTGCCCCTGTTGTTATCAAGAAGTGCAGTCTATTTACCCTTCTTCTGAGTCTGGGTTGGCCCTGTGATGCCTCTGACCAATACAATGCCATGAAAGTAATGCTGTGCAAATTCAAAGTGAGGCCTTAAGAGATTTGCAGCTTCTGCTTTCCTGTTCTTAGAACAGTCACTGTGTACCCTGCTAGTAGTACAACTACTCTGCTAGAAAGAGAGGACACAGGAAGGGCCAGGCTCCCAGCTGAATGTAGCTGCACAGAAGCCATCTGGGACATTCCAGTCCCACTGAGCTTCAGCCCATAATGCCACAAGTAAACAGGAGTGCTGCCCTGACAAAAATTATTCATTTATGGAATTATAAAGAAATAAAATAAGTGTTAAAAGTTTTAAGCCACTACAGTTCAAGGGTTTTGTTATGAATAAACAACTGAAAACAAGAGCAGATGCTTGAGAAACAGCTACTGAATTAATGAAAAAGAAAGAACCACCTGGTTAGGACACTGAATACGATGATACTTCTTGATATCTGTCTTCCATTTGTGTAGTACTTCCTGGCTAAAGGTAGGTAGCCCAGGGCGAGTATATTTTAACTAGAAGACAAGAAACATTTTATTGCAGAACTGCAACTCCCAACCAAAATATCCCAAAAGCTTCATACCCACCTCTTCAGGTTACATATTTCAATAATCCACGCGTTTATCCTCACACAGAAAAAAACCTAAGATGTAAGACCTTCTAAAGTTCCTGAAACTGACAAATTTAAGTAGCTTTGTTTAGGCTTAGAAAAGTTTGCTATTTAACAGAAAACTTTTGGATATAACACTACATCTGTAGTTAAATATTTTTCTGTTTTTTTTATAGCTATAGAACATTACACAGAAATAAAATATTTGTGAGAAAAGAGAAAGAGAGCATACATGTACACGGAAGTGCACATGAGCAAGGAGCTGGACACAGTGGTACACACCTATAATCCCAGCTACTTTAGAGGTTAAGGCAGGAAGATCCCAAGTTCCAGGCCAGCCTGGTCTACTTTATGAGACACTATCTCAAAAATAAAAAATAAAAAGGACTGAAGATGTAGCTCAATGGTAGAGCACCCCTGGGTTCAATACCCAGGACCTCATAAAAGGGGGAAAAAAAAGAGAGAGAAAGGAATATAAAGATGTATTCAGAGAGTCATTCAATAGAAATGTATGTAGATGGTAAAAAAAAAGGCCATAAACTAAAATGTTAACAGGGATATTCTCTGGGTAGTCAAATTTTGAATGATTTTAATGTTTTTTCCCTCTTAATCTGTATTTCTATTCTTCAATGTTAACATGCTAAGTTTTGATATTTTTTAAATTCTCAAACAAAATAATTAAAGTTCAATCTAAAACAAAGATGCAAGAGAAACCAGGGAATAGAACATGTAATCTCTGCTTAAACTGCAAAAGCAGAATTATTTCTAGACCGCCTTTCACATGCTTTAACATGAGTTACATGTACAACTACAACTGGAGCTTCCAAAGAGACAGCTCCTATGGAGAGAGTTCCTGCACAGTCTACCAGGGTAAGAGCTTTACTTCTGGTGAGCAGGCTTCCTGATTCAACAATGAAGTATCTTAAAAGGAGTTGGATCTCTGAGGCAGGAAAGCAAACCAAGGCTCAGAGAGGTAATGGGGGAAGGAAGATAGCTAAAAGAGGCCCTGGTAAAGCTAAGCCAGAGCACAGAATTGGTATTATTTATAAGCATTTATTCTCCTCAGCAGCTAGTGCAAATGGGCCCACCTAAATTCTTTTATGGTGAGAGGGGAATATTTATGTATTACTTTGATAAAATAAACTACCTTAGTTACAAAAACTATATATTAAACAGCTCTTAAAGAATAGACAATGAGGATGAGCTCTGTGAACACACATGGAGTGATTTCTAGGAATATATTGCTGAGTGAAATAGAGCAGATTGTAAAAAAAAAAATAAGGGAAATAAAAAAAATTATAGGCATATGATCATACATCCCATAAAAATGCTTAGAAAGGTAAACAGAAACTAATGAATGAAGCCGGGTGCAGTGGCGCATGCCTGTAATCCCAGCAACTTGGGAGGCTAAGGCAGGAGGACTGCGAGTTCAAAGCCAGCCTCAGCAACTTAGCTAGGCCCTAAGCAACTCAGTGACACCCTTTCTCTAAATAAAATACAAAATAGGGCTGGGGATGTGGCTCAGTGGCTGAGTGTCCCTGAGTTCAATCCCCGGTTCCAAAAAAAAAAAAGAAACTAATGAATGGATTTGGTTATTGTTGAGGGTGAGTGGGAATTGACAGAAAAGGAAAATGGGAATGGAATGGTTGGAGGAAGGAGTAGTGACTCTTCTTGAAGTATATCTTTTTCTATAGGTCTGATTTAGATATATGATAATATTACACAAACTGAAAATAAATAGTTTAAATTAGGAAGGGGGGGAAACCCAAATATAATGAGAATAAAACATGAACCTATTACAAATAAGTGGCATAATGAAGGGGGTGAGGAAGAAAAAAATTCAAGCTAAGTAACTTTAGGAAACTGTACTTTGACTATATATCCTATAAGGCTAAGGGTGAAAAAATCATATGCAAACATTCTCCAGTAGGTAATTCTGTTACTTTACAGTGAAATGTGTAAGCAATTCTGAAACTACTTGATGTCATACTAGATTTGAGCAAAAGTGTAAAGATATTGTACATAATAAGAGCCAGATTTGGCACTTTTGAACAAAGGAGTAACAAATAAGGAAGAGGAAAACTAGAATCAAATTTGAGGTACTGGACTGGAATTAAAGGTATTATGACTTTTAATATACATACAGATAGACAGGCATAGAAATAAACATGGATTTTGTGTGCATACATGAATAGGCAAATGTATACTTTTTAATTCTAGGTTCCAAGAGGGCCCAGAAACAATGAAAGTCCAGTAGGATTGAGCACACCTAACACTCAAGTCTTAGTGTCTAAATGTACTTTCTGAAAAGGAAGGAGTGTTTCTTGGAAAATGGTTGATTCCATGTGTGGGCCAGGAAAAATGCAAGCTGAGCCTTCACTATCTCATAATTTATAAAGTTTTAAAAGTGCTCAAGCGGAGCCAGGCGTGGTGGCGCACGCCTGTAATCCAAGCGACTTGGGAGGCTGAGGCAGGAGGATCGCGAGTTCAAAGCCAGCCTCAGCAACTTAGTGAGGCCCTAAGCAACTCAGGGAGACCCTGTCTCTAAATAAAATACAAAACAGGGCTGGGGATGTGGCTCAGTGGTGAAGTGCCCCTGGGTTCAATCCCAAGTACCAAAAAAAAAAAAAAGTGCTCAAAAAAATGATAGGAACATATCAAGGAGACACAGGAGCCTACTTGAAAGATCTTCCAAAAGTAGTCAAATCTGGGACTATTTGAGAAACAAAATAAATACATAGGATTATAACAGATAAAATAAATTAAGTATCTATGAGTATACATGCCATATCCTTAAGTCATGGCATGTGCTGTATTAACTGTAGATTAAAAGTATTCAGAAAAAATATTTCATCTGTCCTGAACATGTACAGACATTTTTCTAGTCAATATTCCCTAAATACAACAACTATTCATACAGCACTCACATTGTATGGATATTATAAATAATCTGTAGGTGATTTAAAGTATATGGGAGGGTGTGGGGCTTGTGGCTCAGTAGTACGGTGTTTGCCTAACATGCATGAGGCCCTGGGTTCAATCCTCAGCACAACATAAAAATAAAGGTATTGTGTCTACCTACAACTAAGAAATATATATATAAAAAAAATAAAACAAAATAAAGTACACAGGAGGCTGGGAAGGTGGCGTATGTCTGTAATCCCAGGAACTTGGGAGGCTGAGGCAGGGGAACGGCAAGTTCGAGGCCATCTTCAGCAACTTGCCGAGGGCCTTAGCAACTTCATGAGACCCTGTCTCAAAACAAAAAGGGATGGGGATGTGGCTCAGTGGTTGTGCCCCTGGGTTCAATCCAAAATAATTAAAAAACAAATAAGTAAATGAAGTATAAAGGAGGATGTACATAAGTTCTATACAAATACAACGTCATCTGATGTAAGGGGCTTAAGCATCCATAGATTTTGGTAACTGAGAGGTCCCAGAATCAATCCCCCAGGAATAATGAGTGAAGACTATATTGATATAAATTTCAATTAATAACTGTAGAAGATGGGAACAAAAAAATCTTCATTAGGTAAACACCACAATAATACCAGTCACAGGCAAGAAAACTTAGTATAAGCTAATATAAGTGGGTGGTATGATAAGATACAGGTTATTTTCATATTCTCAATCTGCCCACAAAATACCCATTAATTAAAGAGAAGACTGTTTAATTTTACCCTGGAGATATCTGAAAAACACACCTTACCCAACTGATCAGTTACTATCATCAGTAAAAGACACATGAGGCAGGAGGATTGCAAGTTCGAGAACAACTTCAGCAACTTAGTGAGGCCTGAAGGACTTGGCAAGACCCTCTCTCAAAATAGAACATAAAAAATAGGGCTGAAGATGTGGCTCAGTGGTTATGCAACCCTAGGTTCAATCCCCAGTACCAAAAAAAAAAAAAAGACACATCAAATATCTAATACCTTCTGAAATGATGCATGGAGAAGGGCCAACATTGCCTGAGAGGTATTGTTGCCAAAAACATAATCCTCAACCTGATCATGCAAAATCAGCACACAAATCCATAGTGGGGAAACATTCTATAAAACAGCCAGTCAGTCTTCTTCAGAAGCATCAAGGATATAAGAGACAAAGAGGGGAACCATAAATTGAAGGAGACTAAGGAGAAGGAGTAACTAAATAAAATGTGGGATACTATGGCATAGCCACCTGAAGTGTTGGCATTAGGGGAAGCAGGGTAAAGAGCTCATGGGAACTTTATACTAACT
Organism: Glaucomys volans; assembly: GCA_020662805.1. Taxonomy (NCBI): domain Eukaryota; kingdom Metazoa; phylum Chordata; class Mammalia; order Rodentia; family Sciuridae; genus Glaucomys; species Glaucomys volans. The sequence goes on from JAJEJO010000117.1 coordinate 859,400, forward strand.
CTGAAACTGTTCTATAAATCTAAAATTATTTCAAAATTAAAATTTTTTGAGCAGGGTGTGGTGGCACACACCTGTACTCCCAACAACTCGGGAGGCTAAGGCAACTTAGAGAGGTCAAGGTCAGCAGCCTCAGCTACTTAGAGAGGCTCTAAGCAACTTAGCAAGACCCTGTCTCAAAAGAAAAAATAAAAAAAAGCTGGGTATGTGGCTCAGTGGTAAAGTGCTCCTGGGTTCAACCTCTGATACCAAAAAAATCGGGGGGGGGGGGGACATATTGCTTACATTTTGTATCAAGAAACACTTGAAATATGCACAAGAAGCTAATCAGAGGGGGTAATCATGACAAGGACAGGTGAGAGGGGTATACCTCAATATTTATCATCATTTTAACTTTTGGACCAGTAGAATATATTATCTATTCAAAAAATTAAATTTTATGCTGTAAAATGAAATAATGCCCTTTACCCATAACTGTCAAAAATATAAAACTGTTTTATGATTTCAGTAGAGTATCTACTAAAAAAGACTACCAAATCTCATCAATGAATTAAATATTTCAGATAACCCTACCACATACCATGTTCAGTGAAACTTGACTGCAATATCACAAGATACATATCACTGTGCAAAATTCAGATTTAAGCTCAATTTAGATAGCTTGTAGCAAGAGGGGGAAAAAAAATAAAGACGTTTAAAACAAAAAAGAATGCTCTGATATTAAAGAACAAGACCCAATTCCTTGGACAGGACTGGTTTTTAGATCAAAACAATGGTGTGTTAGATTCTAGGATTTGAACTTATTTAAGACGTAATATTTCTGTCACATAAGTCAGTGCCCTAGGCCAAATATAAACTGTTTATGATATCCTGGAGAGTAACAGGTCCTTAGTTGTGATATTAGTTGTGATACTATACATGCCCTCGAACTCTTCCCTTTTGATCTCACAGTCTATGGCCAGTCTATGCTCTTGACTGATGTTCATTCCTCTATAGTCTACTCTAATCCAATGATGTTCAAACAGGTCAGCATCCCTCCAAAAGGATACTAGGAGTCACGTATGGGAACAATAAAAGTACAAAAGGGAAGACCAAATAGATAAGGCTTTGGGCTCACCACCCTCAGCAAATCTGTTTTTAAGTTATTTTATGAACTGGTTTGGTGGTTTTTCTTTTTTCTTTTTTGGGGGTGTGGGGTGGAGTACTGGGATTGAACCCAGAGGTACTTTACCACCGATTCATATCCCCAACACTTTTTATTTTGAAACAAGGTCTCACTAACTTGCTTAGGCTACACTCAAACTGGCGATCCTCCTGCCTCAGTTTATCAAGTTGCTGGGATTACAGGTGTGCCCCATTGCATCCGGCTTATATGCTAGTATTTTGCATACATTCTCTTAAGGGGGTGGATAGTTCCAGTGATACAAACCAAACTGAAACCACTTACCTAAACTAAATGTAAACTACTACATCTGAAACTAACAAACCGGAAACACACTGAACAAATATTAAGCAAAAAATCTAACCTGGGAATTCGGGTTCCCTCTGAAAGTAATACATAATTAAGAGGGCTCCTTGAGGAACTTCAGAAATAGACTGTTATGCTAGGGCTTACCTGACTCCAAACACTTAAGCTGGATCAAATACTCCATCTCCAAAAGTAAAGAAGCAAAATGTTGCTTATTATGAACTTAAGTGTACTGAATTTTCTCTGTACAGTACACACAATATTAAACATAATGTTTCCAAAATTAATAAAGGTTTCTACCTTACCTTCCGATCATCAGGTACCAGATCCTGAAGTACCTTCCTCTTAGGCCACTCCTTGGCCAGTTCAGCAGAGGCCAGCTCCTGCAGGTGGTATACAGCTATCTTGGCAGAACGCCTCTGAACTCGTCCCCCACTTTTTGATTCCAGGCTCATCTCCTTTAAGCACTCTGGCTGTCCTGACTCTGGAAAGAACGAGATCTGCAAAAATGAGACACAGCGAAACACAGGCCTGGTAAATTATTTCCATTACAGCCAACAATTAAAAGTTGTCCTTTCTGCTCTAAGTAGCAAAAGAGTTATTTACTAACTTTACCACTAACATTGAGCCCCACCATATTAGAACATATTATACTGGTAAAAGGGCTTCTTATCAGCTGGGTGTGGTGGCACATCCCTATAATTTCAACTACTTGGGAGACAGAAGGATTTTAAGTTCCAGGTCAGCTTCCACAACTTAACAAGACCCTTTCTCAAAAAAATAAATAAGGAAAAATAAATCAAAAGGGTTGGGGCTGTAGCTCAATGAAAAAAGGTCTCTGGGTTCAACCCACAGTACCAGGAGGAAAAAAAAAAGTTTACTTCTTCCTTAAAGATACTTTAGTTTGCCAAGCGCAGTGGCACATGTCTGTAATCCCAGAGGCTTGGGAGGCTGAGGCAGGAGGATTGTGAGTTTAAAGTCAGCCTCAGCAAAAGCCAAGGTGCTAAGCAACTCACTGAGACTCTGATTGTAAATAAAATACAAAAAAGGGCTGGGGATGAGGCTCAGTAGTCAAGTGCCCCTGGGTTCAATCCCTGGTACAAAAAAAAAAGATACTTTAGTTTTTTTGGTTTGTTTCATTTTCTGTGGTACCAGGGCGGAACCCAGGGCCTCGCACATGCTAGGCTAGTGCTTTACCACTGAGCTATATCTCCAGCTCTGGACTATACTTTGAACTTTCATTTCCCTAACAAGTTTTGAAAGTCAGAAATAAGAATAAAAAAGAATGAGGAATAGAGAACAAAGGCATTCAAAGATTAAAAGGGGACACAAAGGACAACCAAGAGAACTGAAAGAGGTTGGGGTACACAATCATCACCAAGTACATCCCCAAACAGGGTCTAGAGAGGAGTCAGTACTCACAGGCCCATGCTCTGACCTCAGGTGATACGCAAGTCCAGCCTTCGATCTATACGGTTTTCCACAGTGGTGACATTTCAGGGTCATTTTCTCCAGCTCTGCAGCCCCTTTGCCACATTTTCTAACATGGTATAGATATCCCATAATGCTGGTGAAGGTACTGGAGCAACTCTGAACACAGGAAAGAGGCCCACATTAGAATCGAAATCTTTTTTCTGAGCCAGGCGCGGTGGCACACACCTGTAATCCCAGCACTTGGGTGGCTGAGGCAGGAGGATCTCAAGTTCAAAGTCAGCCTCAGCAACTTAGCGAGGCCCTAAGCAACTCAGTGAGACCCTGTCTGTAAATAAAAAATACAAAATAGGGTTGGGGATGTGGCTCAGTGGCTGAGTGTCACTGAGTTCAATCCCCAGT
>JAJEJO010000117.1:863097-881141 GCA_020662805.1 Glaucomys volans
CACTGAGTTGCTTAGGGCCTCGCTAAGTTACTGAGGCTGGCTTTGAACTTGTGATCCTCCTGACTCAGCCTCCCAAGTCGCTTGGATTACAGGTGTGCGCCACCACGCCCGGCTAAAAACAACAACTTTTTTCTGTTTGTTTTGTTTTGTTTTTGATACAAGGGATTGAATCCAGGGGCACTTAACCACTGAGCCACATCCCCAGACTTTTCTTTTTTTTTTTTTTTGAGAGGCAGTCTTACTAAGTTGCTAAGGCTGGCTTCTAACTTGTGATCCTCCTGCCTTAGCCTATCGTGCTGCTGGGATTACAGGTATGTACCACACTATCACACCCAGCTATAATCTTACATCTTTTGACATGATCCCTAAATTTCTAAAAAGCCATAAAGCATTTACCACCATAAAATATAAAAAGACACTGTGATATTATAAGATCTTCTCCAACATTTCCCTTTGGTACAAACATTCCTTTTCCCTGGATGTCCTATCTGTGAGCCACGATACTCAGTTTAGTTCGTGTTATGATTTACATATGAGGTGTCTCCCAAAAGCTCATGTGTGAAACAATGCAGGTTTGGAGGAAAAATGATTGGGTTATGAGAGCCTTAACCTAATCAGTGGATTACTTTCCTGACGGGATTAACTGAGTGGAAACTGAAGGAGGTAAGTCATTGGGGGCATGTATTTGGGGTATATATTTTGTATCTGGCAAGTGGAGTCTCTCTATGCTTTCTGATCATTGTGTGAGTTGCTGTCCTTCACCACACTCTTCCACCATGATGTTCTGCCTTTAACTGAGCACTGAGGAATGGAACTAGAGTGTCTATTGACTGAGACCTCTGAAACCCTGAGCCCCCAAATAAACTTTTTCTTCTCTAAAATTGTTCTTGTCAGGCCTTTTAGTCACAGAAGTAAAGAGCTGACTAATATAGCTAGCATTCACTGAATTATAACAAGGCACCTACTCTGTATCACAGCTTCTTGCTTGGTCTATGATCTAACCCCACCCCAATATCAAACACAGTGAGGTTACTGGGATCCTCTTCATCAGACCAAAAAACAAAAAAGTTGGTAAAGAAATCCCTCTACACAAAGGAGGTAGGGGGATAAATTTGGGGATGAGAAAGAAAATAAAGAACTATAAATTAATTCAAGAGACCTAGAGTAGCAGGGGCCACCGTACGCTATAAAAACTAGGAAGTCTATAGCCAGGTGTGGTGGCGCACACCTATAATCCCAGCACTTGGGAGACTGAGGCAGGAGGATCGCGAGTTCAAAGCCAGCCTCAGCAACTCAGCGAGGCCCTAAGCAACTCAGTGAGACCCTGTCTCTAAATAAAATACAAAATAGGGCTGGGGATGTGGCTCAGTGGTGGAGTGCCCCTGGGTTCACCCCCCAAAACAAAAAAAAAAAAAAAAAAAAAAAAAACAACTAAGAAGTCTATAAAGGAAAAGAAGGAGAAATGGAGAACAACAGAAAGACATTGAGCCAGGACTCCAGGAGTTGCTGTCCTTGGGCTCTTACCTCACGCATACACCTGAGCTTTCCCAGTCTCTTTAGGACTGTTCGAAGCCGTTCCCTCTCACTTGGTTCATCTATTTCATCTCCAGCCTTCAAAATGGGCTAGAAATCAAAAGAAGCAAGTAAGTAGATAATTCGTAGAAATGACAGACAGAAAAAAAAAAAAAGAAAAGAAAATCAAGAACTGAACTAACAGATAAGCTGATGTTCTGGTTTTCTTCAAGTTCTAGCTTTCTCCATCTTCTGGACAAGCAAAGGAAGTGAACAGAATCTAAGAATTCTGAGCCTCTTCCTCACAGGACATGAGCCTTTGGGGATAACCTATCCACACAAATATCTATGGTCTACCACCATGGTTTCATTAGGTATAGTAACTATTGAATAGTCTTCTTACACACCTATGAGGTCCCAGAACCTCAATCATCTGGACTAAGACATGTACACTCACCTAATAAAAGATATCTACACACCATATGAGTTCACAGAGGACAGAAGACACTCTTACCAAACTATTATGATTCGCCATGACATGATACTTCATCCCTGCCAGTGAACGAAGTTGTTTCCCACAATGATGGCAAGTAAACATTTCCTAGAAGAAAAAATAGTACTCAGTACCCCACTGTTCAACAGAGAAACAATACCAGAGATGCTATGCAGTGGGCTAGGCACTTAGCATGCATTACTTTTTTCTTATCCACACATAGACTACCCATAGTAGTTATTTTTTCTCCATTCTATAAATGAGGAAACTAAGGTCCATATATAAAAAGCTAAATGCCACAACTAATACACAACTAAGTGAGGATTCAAACCCAAGTCTGTAAAGTGCAAAGTCTTTTTCTCTGTCACACAATGTTTCCCCCTAGTCCACTGTATCCAGCATATTGCACATAGTACCAGGTCTAAATTTTGGATAAAAAGTCCTAACCATCATGAAATGCCACAAAATATCTAACCTGTTTGCAGTTTTCCATGTGTTTCTTTAAACCCTCTATGGTCTTCCTCCCCACTGCCTGGCAGGTAGGACAGGAAACACTGCCTTTATCCACAATTTCTAAGTACCATTGTTCCTCCAAACTGCCTACAAAGGAGAGAAAAATGACACTTTATGATCGGCAGTAGCGTCCAGAAACAAAAATCATAATTTCACAATTTAGGGAAAGTGTCATAAAATGGTTTTTCCCCTTCCTGGTACACAACAATGAACAGATTCTTCCTGTATGTAACTTCTAAAAGTCATTTTTTTCCCCATGCAATGTAGTTTCTGAAACTCCCCATGATAAAAACCATCTGAGAACCACTCCAAAGCCTGGTACCTTAAACAACTGGCCTTTCATAGAAGGGCCTAATATGGGATGCTGAGATTCATAGTAGCCAGTTATGAGTGTTTCTTGTGTGCCTGAGACATGTTTTGATGTCATTTAATTTTCTTAGTTTGGTTTTTTTTTTTTTTGGGGCTACCAGGGATTGAACCCAGGGGCACTTTATCACTGAGCCAAATCCTCAGCCCTTTTTTATATTTTATTTAGAGACAGGGTCTAGCTAAGTTGTTTAGGGCCTTGCTAAATTGCTGAGGCTGGCTTCAGACTGGAAATCCTCCTGCCTCAGCCTCCCGAGTCAGTGGGATTACAGGTGTGCACCATGGAGCCCAGCAATGCCATTTAATTTTCACAGAATTTTAAATTCTGGCTGTCTTTATTATTCCTACTTAGACAAGAAAAGTGAAGCTTGCAGAAGTTAAACTGAGGCAGGTCAGAAAGTTTCAAGCGCAAAACCTTTTAGAGGTCTGTCTGACCGCCAAAAACTGACCCTTAACAACTGCCTCTTTAAAGAACTGCTTGAGTACATCGCTCCTCACAGATGACAAGAAACCAAAGTATAAGCATTACATCCCACAAAGTTTCCAAAAGAAAGCATACCTGCTGCATAAACCGGCGGTTCCTTCCGAATACGACGAGCCTGGGATTTGGGATTAGGCTGAGTTTTAGGCCTTTGCTTCCTCCCTGATACAAAATGGAGACAAGAAGTTCAACATGTTACCTTTACTAACATCTCCCTAACACCAAAATCTGTTCCCTCCCCTTCTGCTGGACACAAAAGCCCCACTCCCTCAACTGATTGCCTCCTTTAAGTCATGAAAGGTAGGATGAGGTACCCCCACCTTCAAATTCAAAGGATTCTAAAGACAATAAGGGCCCAAACCAAAGTCTCCCTCCATTTTATTCTCAAAGAAATAGCCAAGTGACACAAGGAAAATGTACCAAAATTAATCCCTTACCATAAAGCTTATGCTTCTTCTGAGGAAATTCACCATAGTCTTCATCTTCTTCCTGCTTGGGTTTCCTTTTTCCCTTTGTTGATACTCCACCTGACCCTGAAATATCACACAAACACAAAACACAAACTTAGTATAGTTTGTAAATGAACCTCTGGGCCTGTCTTCAAGACATCACTCATGAGACCATGAGAGAAAAAGACTGCTAGTGAACACAGTCCTCAAAGAAGTGTCTGCAGTATTTTCAGGAAAGCTGATGTAATTTCTCATTAAGTAACTGACCATCCCCTCTGGAATCATTAATTCGTCCCTAAGAATAAAAAAGGCCTTCAGGAAATGTGTTTGCTTCTTGATTCAAGGCTATCACTGAAGCAGAAGAACTGCTTAAGATAGAAGATTACCAGGGACACTTCAGACTGTGATTCTCTGGAATATACTACCATAATTCTTTCCCCAACCTTTACATCCCCCAAAAAAGAGCAAACTAGAACAAAACAGGAAAGAAGTTCCAATCCCATACAGAATAAGGCTGATTTGAAGTTCAGCCTAGAGGAGGGTCAGCAGTATTTTACTCTATTAGACAATTCATGAAGCTAAGAGTATGCAATACCCTCCTCCCACCTTAAAATCTGTTTAATCACTAATGAGATTAAACATCTGTGGCATTTAATACTTAAAGAATCACTTATAGCAACTATCTCAAAATATAATTTCAGAGCATGCTGTCTTTGGAATTAGACACTTATTCTGATACCTTCAGTACGAGACGTTCCAGCTGGTTTGATTCTTCTCATTTTCATCCAGTAGGTAGATTTTCGGAAGGATGCTGGAAAATCACTCACTGGTTCACATGAAGAGGCAGATGATGAGCCGCTTAAGGAGTCATCGTGAGGGATAGTGTACTGGAAACTATTATCCTTTATGGAGCACTGGGTCCGGCTACTAACATGACACAAAAATATGTACCATAGAGGGTCTAGAGCAAAACCCTTATTAATTCTTTTAACATAGGAAGATAATCAAGTCAGTTACTTGTGCAAAAAACTAAGAATGCTAATTTTATTTTACTTTATTTTATTAAGGCTAATTTTAAAAGAACAGATTATAAATTATAATCTCCTAAAAATTATGTTGGTCAATTTAACACAACATATACAATTATTACCATACTTCATTATAATCAGAAAGAGTAAGCTGTCCACTTTGCAGTGAAGGCGGTATTCTTTCCTGAATTTATCTAAGAAAAGAAATTTTAAACAACATAATAGGGTATTGTGACCCTTCAGAGATCCCCTGAATCAATAACCAGGTATGTCCAAGCTTCCCTATCTCTTGGCTAGAGGGACAGTAACTAAAGGATATCTTTGAGAATAGAAAAGAAAAAAATCATCTGTAGACAACAATCTGATCCATCTTCCTTCTTGCTCAGCCTCCTCTCTAAACCATAACAAGAACTGCCTGCCTTACTTGGCAACACAATACTCAGCTTCCACAGCTGAAGAAAGGATGCTACCTTGCCTGAGTTAAGCTGGTCAGAGACTCCTGGTAAAAAGCTAGATCTAGGTTCCTAAATCTAAGACTAGTCAGTATGTCAATTAAAAAACATTACTGAGCAGGGCTTGCTGGCACATGCCGATAATTCCCAGTGACTCAAGAGGCTGAGGCAGAAGGATTACAAATTCAAGTCCAGCCTCAGCAATTAATGAGATCCTCAGCAACTTAGGCTCTGTCTCAAAATAAAAAATTAAGACAAAAACGACTGAGGAGATAGCTTGTAAAGCACCCCTGGGTTCAATTCCCAATACTGGGGGGAGAAAACGTCACACATAGGCTTACATTTGTAAGAGTAGAGAATGAAAATTATCTGTCATTAATGACCATCCTTAGGAAAATATATAAAATGTGATAGATACCAATTATGGAATACTATGTAGTTGTCCGATACGATAAACCAATTCTACACAGTTACAAATTTAACAAAAAGGCATACTGATAAATGAAAAAAGAGAACAGAATCTAGTAAAATATCATCTCAGTAAATTAAAAATAAATACATATATAAAGCAGCTCTACCAGTTTTAAAAGGATTCATAAATATTTAAAGACAAACATGACACCTGTTTACAAGGTTTCCTTTGGGAGGAAGGTGATGGAAATCAGCATAGAGTAAACATTAAAGTAGATGGTGTCAGTATGCTATGAACAGGGAAGAACAATTTTCAGCTCTCTGCATACTAGGCCCCATGTTACAAATTCAATAGAGTAGTCCTGGTTCTGGTATGGTAGCATAAGCTCATACAGACCATCCCTCCAACTGATTACAATGGTAAACTCTGGACTCTGATATTAAACAAAAGCAGTGGATTATGCAGGGGAGTAAAAACTGAGAAAAGTGACCTACATGGTATGAGTTTCCCAGCTGTTTCATGGCTCTGCAACAAGGCTGGGCCTACTTGTACAGCAGTATGGGCAGCTTAAATTCCAACAGTAACCCCATCTTTATGGTCACAAGAATCAGGTAAAGGGATCCCTGTCAGCCAGAGTACAGGGAATTCTGGAGAGAAGAAAGGCAAAGAAGGCGATTTCATAATTCTGCATTTGAAGCCACACAAGTCACAGCCTAACCAGAGCAAGATATGTGCGAGGCATATTAAATCAGCCTAGGAAAGACTGAAAACTGAAATAAAATTTGAACTTAGTGATCCAAACCAATGCAGCAAAAGCCTAAAGAATAGAAGATTTGAGACACCCACAAAAATCTCAGACTAACCCATAGGCTGTTCATGAATGGGACGAACCCCCATTTACATCATAGCAAAAATGTAAAGAACAAACCTGAGATTTTTAACCACTGCCCTCAGAAGGTAAGGTACAACTTAGGGCTTGAACCTAAACGGGCTGCCTACTAAAACAAAACCAGCAAGATTCCTACAGAAGACTACAATACGATCCAAAGTCTACATAAATAGTATTCACAATGTTAAAGATAAATTCCCAAAAAACCCCCACAAAATCAGAAAAATGTGAGCAATTCTCAAAGGAACAGATGCCAACCCCAGGATGATCAGATAACAGAACTGTCACTTTGAAGCAACTATTGCAATTGCTTTTAAAGGAAAATACACATGAAATGAAAGATCAGGAATTATCAAAACACAAAGCATAAAAAAGAATCAAAAGAAATTTTAGAACTGAAAAATGCAATATCTGAAATAAAAACTCACTGCATGGGTTCAGTAGCAGAATGAAGATGACTGAGGAAAGAGTCTGTGAACTTGAAGACAGAGCAATAGAAATGATCCAATCTGAAGAACAAAGAGAAAAAAAAATGAAAAAAACAGTCCACAGACCCAACAACCTGTGGATCAATCTCAAAGTTCTAAATTCAGTGTAGCTGTAATTCAAGGAGAAGAGACACTGGTACGGAAAAAATGATTTGGAAAAAATAATGGTAGAAAATCTCCCACATTTGATGAAAGACATAAATTTAAAAGATTCAAGGAGCTCAACAAATACTCAAGTAGGATAACTCAAATACAAACATAGACACATCTTAAACAAAACTATTTAAAATCAAAGATTGAAAATAATCTAGAGAATAGCTTCAGAAAAGTGACATCTTACATTACATGGACCAGAGATTCACACCATCATGGATTTCCCAACAGAAATCAAGGAGACCAGAAGACAGTGCAACAGTATCTGTACGATCCCAGTGGGTAGGAGACTGATTTAGAACAAGATATATTCCATGCTTTTATAATTATGTCAAAATGGATTCTACTGTCATGTAAAACTAGAAAGAACAATAGAAATTAAATAAATAAATCTGTAAGATCCTGAGAGAAAAGATTTGTCAATTCAGAATTCTACATTCAATGAAAATATCCTTCAAGAATATTTCTTCAGATAAAGAAAAACTAAGAGAATATGTCACCAGGAGACCTGCTCCATAAGAAATGCTAAAGCTGAAGAAATTCCAGCTGAAGAAAAATGATACCAGAGAGAAACTTGGATTTTCAAGAATGAAGCAAGCAGCAGAAATGGTGAATAACTGGGTAAACATTTTAAGAAATTTAAAGCAAAATTTTAACACTATCTTGTAGAGTTTTTCAATAAATGGTATATAGGTATAATAGATACAATACACACAACTACTCTACCATAATGGTAGATGGGCAAGAGATTAAAAGAATCTATGTGGCTGTAAGGTTTCTACATTTTAGTAAAGTGGTAGATAGTAAATCTAAACCGACTGTGAAAGGGTAAGTATGTATATTATAAACCCTAGAAGATCCACTTTAAAAAAATACAGAGACATAGCCAAAACCCAATTACAATACAAACATTTAAATGGTACACTAAGCCATCAAATAATCTGGAAGAACAGAGGAAAAAAATCAAGAAAGAAAATAAAGCATGTAAGGATAGACATAAATCCAAATACACCAATATTAATTTAAATATTTATGGTCTAAACATTCTGGTTAAAAGCCAGAAATTGAAATAACCAATAAAAAGGCAGAATACTAATTAGCACACTAATTAGTACACTAATATATACTACAAGAGTTACCCTCTAAATATAGACACGTACAGATTTTAAGTAAATGGATAAAAGACCTATCCCAGATAACCAGCAAACATAAGAAGGTTGGAGTAGCTATTTTAATTTCAGATAAAACAGACTTCGAGACAAAGAATATTGCCAGAGATAGACACTTCATAATGACAAAAATGTCAAATTATCCGGAAGAGAGAATTACCTGTTGTATGTGCCTAATAATAGGGCCTCAAAGTACTCAAAGTAAAACCTGACAGAATTAAAGGGGAAAATAGACACTCCACAATTTTAGAAAATTTTAAGACCTCTCCTCTCAGCAATCTGACAAAAATTCAGGGAACACATAAATGAGCTAAACTACACTAGCAGTCACCTTGTTTTAGTTATTAACATTCATAGAACACTACATCCAACATATAGGATATACATTCTTTCCAAGTGCACACTGTGCATTCACCAAGAAAAATTATATACTGGGTTATAAACTTTAAACTTCAAAGGAATGAAAATAAGTGTATTATTTGACCACATCAGAATCAAAACAGAAACCAATAATAGTAAACTGAAAACAAAACAAAACAAAAAACATTTAAAAAATAAAACTATCTAGAAGTTAAATAATCTACTTCTAAATAACTTAGAGGTCAAAAATTAAATCATAAGGGAAATGTGAAAATACTTTGCAGTAATAACAAAAATTTACATACATCAAAATATGTGGCTGAGCAGGGTTCGATGGCGCATGCCTGTAATCCCAGCAGCTCAGGAAGCTGAGGCAGGAGGACTCAAAGCCAGCCTCAGCAAGAGCAACTCAATGAGCCCCTGGGGGGTAAAATTAATAACAGAGTGTGTGACAGATACCATTGCCCTGTGTAAATGCATGAACGCACAGATGGTGTGACTCTACTTTGTGTACAACCAGTGAAACAATAGCTGTACTCCATTTGTGTTCAACAACAACAACAAAAAAAAATGAGCCCCTATCTCTAGATAAAAAATAAAAAAAGGTCTGGGGATGAGGCTCAGTGGTAAATGCCCCTGGGTTCAATCCCTGGCACCAAAAAAAAGAAAAAGAAAAAAAAAAAAAAGTGACTGCAACTAGAAGAAAACTTAAAAGGTTTGATTGTTTACTTTAGAAAGACCTAAAAATTATAACTAAAGATTTAACTTTATTATACCTTAAAAAGAAGAACAGAGTAAAACAAAGAAAAAAGATATGAGAAATTGATGAACTAGGAAACAGACAACAGAAAAAATCTGGTTCTTTGAAATGATCATAAAATTGAGAATCCTATATCTACTGATCAAATACAAAAAGATACCATAAGTAATATCAAAAAATTAAAGACGGTATTATCACATATCATATGGACATTAAAATGGAACACTTTGAATATCTCTTTGCCAATAAATTGATAAATTAATATAAAACACATTTTTTAAAAAATACAACTTATTAAGAGCTGGGGATATAGCTGAGTTGGTAGAGTGCTTGCCTTGCAAGCACAAGGCCCTGGGTTCAATCCCCAGCACCACAAAAAAAAAAAAATACAACTTATTAAAACTGACACAAGAAACTGGAAAGCTGAATAAACCTATAACTATTAAGCTGAATTTATTAAATTCTTCTCCAGAAAAAGAGTCCAAGGCTCAGATTGGTTCATGTTGAAATGCACTGTAGTAAGGTTAAAAAAAAAAAAGATCAAAAGGAAAAAAGTAAAACTGTCCATACTGCCAGATTATATGATTATTTACAAAGAAAAATACCATGTGTAAAACAATTACTAGAACTAATAAATGGATCTAGCAAGTGGCAAGATACAAGGTTAGATATAATAGTCAATTATTAAGTGGGGCCAGTGGCACAGGCCTATAATTCTATCAACTCAGGAAGTTGAGGTAAGAGGATCACAAGTTCAAGGCCAGTCTCAGCAACTAAGCACGAACCTCAACAACTTACTGCGATCCTATCTCAAAATAAAAAGAGAGGGGATATAGCTTCATGGTAAAGTGCCCCTGAGTTCAATACCCAGTAACAAAGGGGGAAAAAAGGAAAGGAAAAAAAAGTCATTTATTATATATTAGCAACAAGCAACAAGAAAGTGACAAAAAATGATGCCATTTAGGAAAACATAATACTAACAAATCTAACAAGACATCCAAGACTTTTACTATGAAAACTACAACACACTGCTGAGAGTGTTAAGAAGACCTAAATAAAAGGAAAAGTACCTCATGTTCATAAATCAGAAAACTCAATGTTAAATAGCATTTTCATCTAATGAATCTATAGAGTTAATATAATACCAATCAATACTCAGCATGCTTCTTTTTATAGATACTGGCAACCTGATTCTGGAATTTATGTAAGAATGTAAAGAACCTAAAATAGCTAAAATGATTCTGGAAAAAAAAATGCCAAAAGATATAAGACCTGCCTTATCTAAATTCAAGACTTACTCTAAACATCAATAGAACAGAATAAGAGCTACTGAGAAAACAGACCTATGCAGATACATGTTCAACTGATTTCTTTTTCTTTATAGTTCTGGGGACTAATTCCAGGGCCTCTCAAATGCCAGGCAAGCACTCTTCCAATGTGCTATAATCCCCAGCTCACTGCAATTGATTTTTCTGTATGTGTGTGGTACAGGCAGACCTTTTAAGAAAAAAGTTTTTGAGACAGGGTCTTGATAAGTTGCCCAGGCTGGCCTCAACCTTGTGATCCACCTGCCTCAGCCTCCCAAGAAGCTGGAATTACAGGTGTGCACCATCATGCCCAGCTTCAACTATATTTTGATAAAGGTGCCAAAGCAATTCAATAATGGAAAAATATTGATACTGACCCTCACCACACACCACATACAAAAATTAACTCCAGGTAAGTCCAAGACTTAAGTGTAAAAACCTACCAAACTTCTAGAAGAGAAAATCGTTGCAGTTAGGGGAAGTGGGGTTTCTTAAACAGAATAAAAAAAGCAAGAAACATAAATGAACTTTTTTTTTTTTTTTTTTTGGTACCAGGGATTGAACCCAGGGGCACTTAACCACTTAGCCGTATCCCCAGCTCCCCAGCTCTTTTACTTACTATTTTGAGACAGGGCTTACTAAGTTGCTTAGGGCCTCACTAAGTTCTAAGTCTAGCCTAGAACTTGCAATCCTCCTGCCTCAGTCTCCCGAGTGGCTGGGATTACAGGCAAGTGCCACCATGACTGGCAAATGGAACAATTTTTAAAAAACTTTAACAATTTGTCCTTCAAATGACATTAGTCAGAGAATGAAAAACAAAGACTTAAAAGATGTTCAAGACACATTATTGGAAAAAGGAATTATATTCCGAATAGATTTTTCAAATATTATAACTCAATAAGACAACTCTATTTTTTTAAAATGGGTAAAAGATGTAAATAGACACTTCACAAAAGAAGATACACAAATGGCCAACAGAAACATGAAAAGATGCTCAACATCATTTAAAATGAATAAAACACAAAAATTAAAACCACAATGAGACATCACTATACTACTATTAAATTAGTTAAAATTAAAAAGATCATTGGGAGGCTGAGTCAGGAGGATCACGAGTTCAAAGCCAGCCTCAGCAATTTAGCGAGGCCCTAAGCATCTCAGTGAGACCCTGTCTCTAAATAAAATACAAAATAGGGCTGGGGATGTGGTTCAGTGGCCGAGTGCCCCTGCGTTCAATCCACGGATCAAAAAAAAAAAAAATAATTAAAAAGATCAACTCTCATATATTACTTGTATGAATGCAAATGATACTACTTTGGGTAGGCAGTTTGATAAAAAGTTAAACATACCCTGCCACATAATCCAGTCTACCTAGGAAGGTAGATACTATATTAGGTATTTACCAAGCAAAATGGAAATATTTGTCCATACAAGACTCCTACGAGCTGGGCACGACAGCATATGCCTATAATCCCAGTGACTTGGAAGTCTGAGGCAGGAGGATCGCAAATTCAAAGAGAGCCTCAGCAACTTGGGAAGGCCCTGAGCAATTTAGCAAGACCCTGTCTCAAAATAAAAAATAGGCCGGGCGTGGTGGCGAACGCCTGTAATCCAAGCAACTTGGAAGGCTGAGTCAGGAGGATCGCGAGTTCAAAGCCAGCCTCAGCAACTTAGAAAGGCCCTAAGCAACTCAGTGAGACCCTGTCTCTAAATAAAATACAAAATAGGGCTGGGGATGTGGCTCAGTGGCCAAGTGTCCCTGAGTTCAATCCCTGGTTCCCAAAAAAATAAAAAATAAAAATAAAAATAAAAAAAAAATAAAATCAGGCGTGGGATATGACTCAGTGGTTAAGCAACCCAGGGTTCAATGTCTGGTACGAGAGAGAGAGAGAGGGAGAGAGAGAGAGAGAGAGAGAGAGAGAGAGAGAGAGAATCACTATGTGATTTCATTGTATAAAATTCTAGAATATTAAACCACTGTATAGAAATAGAAAACAGGTCAGTAGTACCTAGGAATGGGAGAGGAGAGAGAAATGAACTGCAAAGGGACACAAAAAACACTGTGGAGGTAGATGGAAACGTTTGTTATCTTGATTACAATGATGGTTTCAGAGATGTGTGTGTGTGTGTGTGTGTGTGTGTGTATATATCAGAGTTGATTATAGTGTACTATTTGTGAGGATTAAACCCAAATCCTCCCACATGCTAGGTAAATGTTCTACCACGGAGCTATGCCATAGTTCACAGCATATATTTTGAATAAACACAGTCTATTTTATATTCAATTATACTTCAAATGGAAATTGGTCATTTGAATGGCCCACCATCCCAAACAATGGGCTCAATCACTACTCAATAAAGACTTGATAGTACCAACCAGCCATTAACAGTTCCAAGTCCCATGTGACTACTCTTTGGAAACTATATGATTTTCTTAGTGTAGGGCTCAGAAATATACATATCTCTTCTCATGAATAATCATAAACACAGTAAAAACTTCCAGAGTTCATATGATCAACATGATTAATATACTAGAGATTAAGTCATGATGGCTAGGGAATCCCTGCCTCCAAGTATGTTTTTTTAAAGGACTCAAAAAAAAACACAAATATTTTATACTATCAACTCAGGACATTTGATTGTTGAAACCAGATTAATCTCAAACTTCCCTTTCCATAAATATAACGAGAAAAAGCTTTGTTATGATACAATGGCTATCATAATTATGGTGATTTTATAATTTATCACCAGTATGGGAAGTCTCTGCTTCTAATCACAAAGATGAGAAGTTTAGCCAATTTTCAACCCTTTTCTGATCCACAAGAATTTTTTAAAAGCCTCTAGGTCATTCTTCTACATGCAAATATTTAGATTTTACTAAGAAAGTATTTTAGTGCATCTCAGTATCCTTTGCAGACTTCTTTAATCCTACCTAATCTTTATTTTTTTTAATTCTGAAATATAAATATATTTAAGGTTATAAAATAGAGGATTGAAATTATAAACAAAGTGCAACAGACCACAAAAATGACAAGCACATTTGTGAAAGAACAAAATAGAAATTATAGAAATAAAACCAATATGATTATAATTAAGAACTCCCTGGATGGTCTTAATAACAAATTAAGCCCAAAAAAGAAATTATTAAGAAAGTAGTGGAGATAGACATGTGGATTTAAAACATGAGAGAATTAAAAACAGAGAAGAAAGAATATCTTACCAAGTGGTTTCTGGGAATAAATCCTTGTCTTGGGTAGCCCCTCTCTCTCCTTGGACCTAATTTACATAGACTTTCTTCATATCAGTTGCTCTCTGGATGTCACTGACTACTTGGCATTACTCCTTCCCATATGACCAGGCACAGGGAATTTCAATAGCAATCTCTGTTTTCTTTTCAGCAATCAATCTTATAAATACTTTTATTTATCTCTCAGTTTCATTCCCACTCATTGCAGCAATGTCTACCTAAAAAAGGCTGGTGTGCCAGGTGGTACATGCCTATATTCTCAGCAATTCTGTAATCCTAGGGATTTGGGAGGGTGAGGCAGAAGAATCCTAAATTCAAAGTCAGCCTCAGCAATTTAGCAAGGCCCTAAGCAACTTGGTGAGGCCCTATCTCAAAATAAAAAAATAAAAAGGGCTGGAGATATGGCTCAGTGTTTAAGCACCCCGGGTTCAAACCCTAGTCCCCCCCAAAATAAAATTAAATTACAATAAAGGCTGATATTCTCCATGATTTCATCCTCTACTCTTTTTTAGTCTCTTCTCACCATTGTTTCTCAAAATTCACAACTTCTGGGGAAGCTAGTTAAATAAGGATTCCCACACCCTAACGCCGATGATGTGGATTCTGATGAATGGATGGCAGCCCATTCATGTTCATACTTTTTAAGAATTATCCCTGGGTGAACCAAAATACACACTGAGAAACACTGCTTTAAACACCTTCCCTAGAAAATCTCATGAATACTCAACTTGTAGAAGAAAATATGTTTTCAGTTAATTTTTATAGCTGGTGATTCTCAATTTTGCATTTCAGACCAGTTCTTCACCTGAAATCCAAATCTACTTATGTATGTTCCAAATGTTGCTCCTCATTTGGAAATTCCCAGTTCAGTGAATTACTCCAACCTTCATCTGTTTGCCAATGCCAGAAACCCATAGACATCCTATCTTTCTTTCACTTAGCTCTAGCCTATAACCATCATGTATATTCCCTATGTATTGTTCCCTAAAAATTTCCAATATATTGTTATCACCTCAGACCACATATTCTTCCTATATTGTTCCTATAATAGCCTCTGAACCAGTTTCCCAACACCCTTCCAAATCCATCTTTCATAAAGTTACCAGGATAAAATTCCCACACCTTAGCATGTCATTAAAAAAGGCTTTTCATGGGGCTAGGGTTGTGGCTCAGTGGTAAAGCAGTTGCCTAGTATGCCTGAAGCCCTGGGTTCAATCCTCAGCACCACATAAAAATAAAATAAAGGTATTTGCGTCCCCCTAAAAAAATAAATAAAAAAGGCTTTTCATGATCTGCCAAACCTCTCTGAATGATCATTCTGCCAACCCCCATCCTCCCTGCCACTCAGTCATACAGAAAGCCTTGCTATCCCATTAATTTTTTACCTGTTCAAATACTGTTCTCTCTTGTGAAAAATCCTTTCTCCTGGCTAACTGCATTATATCTTGACTTTCAAACCTATGCTTATGGATGATCTACTCTGGTTATCTCTCCCTTCCAGACTATCACTCCCTTTCCCTAATGGCTGTATTAAATTCTCATTTTAAAATATTTAGTTATCACACTGTATTTTATTGATTTTTGCAAATCCCCCTCTTTGGATTTCGACTTCTGTTTTCCACATCTGTATATCTAAACATAGGACTGGCAACAAGCAGACATTTAGTAAATGTTATCTGAAAGAATGAATCCATCTAATCAGAGTTTCTAGTTTTTTCTTTTAACTATGGAAACACTTAGCACAATCAGTATACAAAATAATAAACCAGCCTTGCAGCCAAGAATTTTCCCCAGCCATATTTTCTCTTCCTTCTAAGCTCATCAATGTATTTATGAGCATGAATTTCATGTGGGGAGAAATGCTGGACTACCACTAAATCAAACGTTCTATAATTTGTTCCTTTGTTTTGGTTTGGTTTTTTGCCAGCTAAGTTTTCCGCTCCCACGCTAGGTTTGGACCTGCACTGGTCAATTCAGTAGCCACTAGCTACAGGTGGCTATTTAAATTTGGTTAATTAAAATTTAATAAAAATTAAAATTCGATAAAAATTAAAAGTCATTTTCCTAGTTGCACGAGTTACAATTCAAGTGCTTAGAAGTCGTAAGTGGCTGGTGGCTACGATACTGCGGATACAGAGCATTTTCATCAATCCAATGGACAGCGCTGGCGACACAATTATGAAAAGACCTCGGAAAACCCTTACTTACTTCTTAGCTCCCACGATCCTGGTGCTCCTCTGCTGCTTAAAGGATGTGGGTCCCGGGGTCTAGCAAATCACAAGCACACGAGTGAGGGCTAGGGACCCCTGAACCTCGACCACAAAGAGAAGGCTCCCCCTTGTGCCCAGAAGAAACGAAGCTCTCCCGGGGCAACTACTTCAAACGGAAGGCAACACTTTTTAGGAAAAGTATGCCGAGCTCTCTTCCTACAACGGGCAGGCGAGTGACAATACCTGCACCTTCATCTTCCCCCATCCCCAAAGCCCTGTCCCAGGCAAAGGCTCTAAAGGGAGCCGAAAAAAGACAACGAACACGGGAGGCACTGGGGATGCAGAAGGAACAGACACTAATGGCACCGTGCAGAGGAACTGAATCCAAGGAGGTGGGGAACCAGCAAGAGAGTGGGGAAAGAAGAGGGGGGCAGGTGGCTCTGATCTAAAAGGGTGGGGCCTACGATGGGGTCTGATAAAACCAACTCTGAGCATGGGACAAAAGCGACGGGCCGCGCGCTCCCGGTTCGACAGCGCTACCTCTAAAGCATAATGGTCACACCAAGGAACTCACAGCGGGGACTGCACCGAGTCTGGAAGACATCACTCCCTCTCCACGCCTAACAATTTCACCCAAGGGCTCCGGCCAGACCAACGCCACTTCCGCTCTCCTCGCCTCTCCCGGATGTGGCCTCGGCGCCGCCTCGCCGGGTTCTGAACGTCTACTTCCGCCTAGCAGCTTCCGAGGGGGCTGCGGCTGGAGGATCACGTGACGTGCCGCCCTCGGCTTCCTCTGAGACCCCACCCCCCACTGCGGCGCGGGCCGGGGAGACCCCAAGCCTAGGGCTGGAGCGAGGGGCGGGGCCTGCGGACCAGCCGCCTGGGACACCCACCCTGGTGTTCATCCAGCCCTATGCACCACCTCGTGTCCCTCCTTTCTGCACTCGCCCTGTAGTGACCCTGTCGATGCACGTGGAGATCAATGATTGCCCCTTTATTGATCTTAGACAATTACAGACTCATTCTCTGCCCCCCAGCCCCAGGTAGAGAGATCTGGAAGCCCTTTCATTGCTGATGGTGCAGGAGGTGGAGGCAGTGGCTGAGCAGGAAAGGGTGAAAATGTAAGGACGACAGTTCCTAACAGGGGCGATCTCTCCTCGTCGGCTAGCTGCGGTTCTCCAAGCTCGTCCTGCTCGGGAAGGTTTCCGCGTGCTCTGCGAGCGGCACGCTGGGGTGGCTCTTGAGCTCTTTGGACCCGCCGTGCCGGGGCCTCTCCTCGGGGGAACTGTGCTTGAGCCCTTCCTTGGGGAGGTTCGGATGGGCTTCCTCAGCGTGACCGCGGTGGCTCTTCTCAGAGTGGCTGCGGTGTCTCCTCCCAGTGTGACGGTGGTGTCGCCTCCCAGAGTGACTGCGGTGTCTCCTCCCAGAGTGACTGCGGGGCCTCCTCTTGGAGTGACTGTGTCGACCTCGCTCTGAGGGACGGTGGCAGGTCCTCTCGGTGGTGCCGTGATGCGTTCCCTCGGGGCGACTGTGCCGGCTCCCCTCGGAGGGCCTGGGGTGGCTTCTCCCGGAGCTGCGGCCTCCGCTCGCAGAGGGACTGCGAAGGGAGCTCCTGGACACACTACCGCGGCTCCTCTCGGAGGGACCGAAACACCTCCTCTCTGAGCGACGGAGACGGCTCCCCTCCGAGGGAGTGCGACGGCTCCGGTCCGAGGGAGTGCGACGGCTCCCCTCCGAGGGACCGTGGTGGCTCCT
>JAJEJO010000117.1:888256-923719 GCA_020662805.1 Glaucomys volans
AAATGTGGCCCAGGGTGGCACCCAGGAGAATTTTCACACTGAGGTTTGGGCCCTGGAAGGGATGCAGAATTCACTCCTTGAAAATGTGGTTCAAGGCAGAACATCTGAGATTTTATTCTGTGAAGCTCTGGCCCAGGTATAAACTCGGATTTTTTACTTTCTAACTGTGGCCCAGTGTGGAATGTCATAAAATTTTTACAATGAGTCTGTGACCCTAGATTCAGTTCAGAGGATTTCCCACCTTTCAATTTAAGCTTATGCTTAAATTTCCGAGATTGCTCATCTGGAAGCTTGGTAGAAGGTTTTATCCCTTGCAAATATGGCCCATGATTGAAAACCATAAAATTTACACTTTGAAACTGTGGCCATTGACTCAGTTTATGAGATTTCTCATCTTGCTGCTGATTTCCAGTACTGAATTCAGAAGATACCACACTATGAATCTTTGATTCCAAGGCCAACTCAGAGTGTTTTTCAACCGGTAAGTCTGAGCCCTGGTTGACCTCTATTGGAAGATTTATGGAATCAGATTTCACACCTTGGAACTTTGCCCCCGGGGTAAATTCCATAGACTTTGTACATGGTGTCAAGCTGGATAATTCCTTATTTTGGAACTGTGAGAATGAGTCGAACCCCAAAGATTTCCTGTCTTGTACCTTACTTAGACACAGTTCAAGAGATTTCACATCTTGCCACAGTGGCTGAGGAATTAACCCCACAGAGTTTTGTTTTTGAAGCTTTGACCCTGGGATCACTTCAGAAGATTTCACACCCTGTAAGTGTGGTCCAGAACTGAACTCTCTACGTTTTAAATCTTGAAGCTTTGTCCCCAGGATCAGCTTAGAATATTTCACATCTTGCAACTGGGGGCCTGAGTTGAATTTCACAGATTCCCCACCTTGAAGCTTTGTTTCTGGTATTAACTCAGATGTCATACCCTGTAACTTTGAACCATGGTCAAACTCTACAGACTTCATGTCTTGAAATTCCATCCCTTGAACCAACTCAGAAGATTTTTCACCTTTTTTTTGTGATCCAGAGTTGAAGTCCACTGATTTCACAACTTGAAATTGTGTTCCTGGTATCACCTCAGAAGATTTTATACTTTTAAAGTATTTTCTAGAACTGAACTCCATAGATTTTACACCTCCAAGTTTTATACCCATGATCAACTCAGTAGATTTTATATCTTGTTACTGAGGGTCTGAGTCCAACTCTACAGATTTCATACCTGGAAACTTCCTCCCCAGGGTCAAATCAGATTTCTCACCTTGCAACTTTGGAGTAGGTTTGAATTCTACAAATTTTTCATCTTGAAGCTTATTCCCTGTGATCACTTCAGAAGATTTCACACCTTGTAAGTGTGATCTGGAACTGAAATCCATAGATTTTACATCTTGAAGCTTTATACCCGTGATGAATTTAGAAGATTTCACATCTTGCAACTGTGGACCCAAATTTAATTCCACCAATTTCACTTCTTGAGTCTTTGTCCTCAATATCGGCTCATTGGATTTTACATCTTGCAAACGCGGTCTAGGTTTGGAGTCTATAGATTTGACACCTGGAATCTTGGTCCTCATGGTCAAGTTAGAAAATGGTATACTTTTCAACAGTGAACTGGGGTTTAACTCAGTACCTTTCATATATTGGGACTTTGTCTCAGGTGTCAACATAGAACATTTTACACTTTGCCTCTGGGGCCAAGAGTTGAACTCCTCCGATTTTGTGCATTGAGGCTTTGTCTGAGAAGCTAACTCAGATGATTTCATACTTTTCAAGTGTATTACAGAGTTCAACTCTGCAAGTTTATCATTTTGTAATTGTGGCCCTTGGCTTATTATCCCTAATTTCACCCCTGGAAGTTGTGGCTCTTGAGTATATACCATAGATTTCACACCTTGAGATTCTGTTCCTGGGGATGACTCCAAGGGTTTCACTTCTTGTAGCTGTCCTGGGGTCAACTCGGAAGATTTTAAATCTTGCAAATGAAGTCCAGGTTTGAACATCATTGTTTTCATATCACAGAGTTTTGACCTTGAAGTTGGGTCACATGATTTTGTACTTCTCAACTGCTGCCCAGATTTCAAATCAATAGTTTTGAAGTCTTGAGGCTGATATTCCTGGAGTGATGCCACAGGTTGTATACCTCTGAGCTTTGACCTTTGAGTCAACGCAGATGTTTTCACATCTCTTAACTGTATTGAAGATTTTAACTGTACAGCTGTGACACCCTGAGATTGTGACTCAAGATTTAGTACAGATTTCAGATTTTGGAATTCAGTTTTTGGAATCCACACAACCGACTTCTTACTTCCAAACTGTGGCCCTTGGTCTAACTCCACGGTTTTTACACCTTGAAGCTGTGGTGCTGAGGTTGACATTTTTTTCCCTTTTTGGAGCTCTGTTCCTGGGGACCACTCATAGGTTCTCAGACACTGACCATGAGATCCAAGGTTAAATTCCATAGATTTTGCACCTTGAAGTTTTGGCCCTAGAGTCAGTCCACATACCTTTGTACTTCTCAAGTCTGTGGAAGTTTTCAACCCTGCAGGTTTGACATACTGAGATTGTGACCTAAGATTTAATCCTACAGGTTTCACACCTTGAAACTCAGGTCCTGGTATCCACTGCACAGATCTCATACTTCCAAGATATGGCGTTTGGTGTACTTCCACAGTTTTCACACCTTGAAGCTGTGGCTCTGAGGTTGATGCAACAATTTTCCTTTTTTGTACCTCTGGTCCTGGAGACAGTGTAGAGGTTTTCATAAACTGCAACTGTGGCTCATGATTTAACTCCATAGATTTTGTTCCTTGAGATTTTAGCCCTCTAGACAATTCAGATGGTGTCACACCTCCCAACTGTACAGGGGTTTTTAATTCTACAGGTTTGACACCTTGATATTGTGACCCAAAGTGTGATCCTACAGATTTCACACCTTGGTACTCTGGTTCTGGTATCCAATTAACATATTTTATACTTTCAAGCTGCAGCTCTTTGTCTAACTCCACAGTTTTCACATCTTGAAGCAGTGGCTCTAAAGTTGACTCCAAGGATTCAACTTGGTACAACTGTGGTCCTGGGGTCAACTTGGGAGATTTTATACTTTGCAACTGTGGTTCACATTTGAACTCTTTAGCTTTTATATCTTGAATAATTGGTTCTGGAGCCAATTCAAATGATTTCATATCTTTCAGTGGTAGTTCAGAGTCGAGGTCTAGAGATTTTGTACCTTTAGGTTTGGGCCCTTTTATATTCAAAGACATTATACTTTCTGACTCAGATCCCCTCTTTGGTTGCTCTAAATTCATACATGTCCTCTCCACTGAATTTACCTGGTTATCCTGCTCAGGCCCAAGAGTTAAATCCACAGGTGTCATCCCTTGAATCTGTTGCTTTGTGGCTAGGTTCACAGATTTTACTTCTTGAACCCCTTCTCGTCTGGTTATATGCACAGATGTTACTATTTGCCTCTTCAGTATTGGGGTCAACTTCACAGGTTTTTCATATTGCAGCTGTGGATCTGGAGTCTCCTCTACAGATTCTAAATTTTGCATCTTAAAACATGGGGTAATCTCCCCAAATTTGGAATCTTGCATTTGTGGCTCTGAAGCCAATTCCTCAGGTTTCATACCTTGCAGTTCAGGTTGTTGAGAAACCTCCATAGATTCAACACCTTGAAGTAATGGCTCAGGTACAAAAGACACAGAATTCTCACCTTGCATCTTTGGGCCAAGATTTGATTCCATAGCTTTCACATCTTGAATCTGTATACCTGGGACCAACTCCACAGTTTTCAAATCTTGAATTTTTGAACCTGGAGTCAACTCCACAGATGTCACACCTTTAATCTTGCAATGAGGGATGAATTCCACAGAGTCGAAATCTTTTGTCTCTGGTCCCAATGTTATATTAATGGATTTCACATGTTCCTGTTGGGAACTTGGAGTTATCTCCATAGATTTCATACCTTCTAGAAATGGTTCTGGAGTTAGGACTACAGATTTCTTATTTTCCAACTGTGGTTCTGAAGGTAGTGATAAAGATTTTAAACCTTGAATCTTTGAAGCTGGGGTGAGCTCTCTAGGTTTCACATTTCCTGCCTTCGGCCCTGGAGTTGACACCATAGATTTGACTTTTCCCAGTTCTGGCTTTGGTGTTAACTGCATAGATTTCATATTTCCCAAATGTGGTCCTGGGGCTACTTCCACAGATGTCGTATCTTCCAACTGTGGTTCTGGGATTGGCTTCTCAGATTTTAAACTTTGAAGCTTTGAGACTGGGGTCTCCTCCACAGGTTTTACATTTTCTAACTGTGGCCCTTGGGCCAATTCAGATTTCATATCTTCTGACTGTGGTCTTCTGGTCAACTCAGAATGGTTTACACTTGGTAACAGTATCCCAGGAGTCAACTCCATAAATTCTACATATGCTATCTGTGGCTCTGGGACTACTTTATAAGAAATTTCACCTTCAAAGTGTGACACTTGATTCACTGTTAGGTATTTTACATCTTGAAACAGTGGTTCTGGTACTGACAACTCTGGTTTAACCTCTTGCTTCTCTGCCTGTGAGGTCAACCCCCAAAATTGCCCACATTGCAGCTGCAGTCCTGAGTTTAACTGTGAAGATTTCACACTTTGAGTTCCTGGCATTGTATCCAAAAATTTGACATCTTGTAGCCATGGCCCTATGTTAAGCCCCACCTGCTTAATGTCTTGAAGCCCTGAAGACACATTTGCTAATTTGGAATCAGGCAGCCCTAACTCTGGAGTCACTTCAATCCTTGATCCTGGGGTTTGCTTCCCAAATTTGACACCTTGAAGCTTTGGCCCTGAGGTCAATCCATAAAACTTGATATCTTGCTGCCATAGCCCTAGATTTTCTTCCTCAGGTTTTTCAACCTGTGGCTGTTGGCTTAACTGCAAAGATGATTCTGGTACAAACCCTAGAAACTTTATATTTTGAAGTTCATCCCCTGGTATCAACTGTATATGCTTGAAACCTTGGTGCTTTGGCTCTGGGATCAAATCGGAAAATCTGACATCTTGCAAGCATGGTCCTGGGCTTAGTTCCACAGATTTCACACCTTGGAGTTGTGATTCTGGAATCAATGGTACTGATATGATACTTTGATGCTTTGTCCCTGGGATAAAATCTGACAATTTGATTTCTTGTACTGGGGAACTTGGGGTCATTTCATCAGATTTCACACCATAATGTGGGGCCCCTGAGAGTAAATCTACAGATTCTTCTTCTTGAAGAAGTGCATCTGGAGATAAGTTTGAAAATCTAACACTTTGCAATTGTGGCCCTGGAGTCATTCCAGATTTGACACTTGGCTGCCATAGGCCTGGATTTAAATATGCAGGTTTTACACTGTATTTCTGTGTCCCCTTAATCAATTCTTCCAGTAATATACCTTGTAGCACTGGCTCTGGTTTTGGCCTCTCAGATTCTACCACTCCTGTAGTTGACTGTTGGACTAAATTCACACATTTTGCATCTTTCCTCTGTGACTCTGGATCAGTTTGCCTAGACTTTACTCCCTGGAATTGTGGCCCTGGGATCAAGTCTATAAGATATGGTTTTGATTCTGTAATTAGTTTTTTAGATCCAACCACTAATGGGGATGCCTCAGAGTTTAACTTAACAGATTTCAAATTTTGTGGTAATGACCCTAATTTCTCATAGTGAATCTCTTCTCCTAGAGTCAACCCCAGAGAATATGGTGGTTCTGGGACAGCCCTCTGGGTCTTATCAACTTGAGAGAATGCCAACCCCATGGTTTCTGCCTCTCCAGATTCTGCCCTTAAGGGTTTCTCTGACAATTTGGTAATTTCTGAATGTGGTTGTAGATTTAGATGAATGAACTTCATACCTTGGGATTGTGGCTCTGGGGTCAACACCTTTGATTTCATACTTTGCATCTTTGATCCTGGTATCAAATCCAGAGATTCTTTTATTGTGTGTTTTGATTCTGGGCTCTCCTCCATCACTTTTACAAGTTGGAACACAGTCTTAAAAGTGTCTTGAAATGATGTTGGACTTACCTCCATAGATTCTGAAGTTTGGCTTAATGGCACTGGGGTAGTTTCTAAATATGGTTGTGTCAACCCAACAGATTTTTGTACTTGGTAACAAGTGTCAGGGGTCAATTTTGCCTCCGTGCCCTGATGTCCTGGTTCTGGGATCATCCCTAAGGATTCTGAGGCTTGATGCCATGGGATCAATCCTTTAGACTCTATGGCTTGATAATTTGGTTTGAGGTTGAACTCTACAGATTGTCCTGCTTCAAGTTGTATACCTGGGATCAATTCCCCAAATTTCATACTTTGCACTTGTGATTCAGGAATTAATCTACTACATTCTACCATTTGGGGAGTTTTTACATCTTTAGGCAATACTACTGGGGATATCTTCTCAGAGCTGATATTTTGTAATGATGGTTCTGGGGCCAGATCCATAGATTTTATATCTTCCAGTGGTGTCTTTAGGGTCAAATCCACAGATTTTATATCTTTAAACTCTGGTGATAGGGTCAAGTGAACATAATCTCTATCTTGAAACTGTGAACAGGGGCTCAAATCTATCACTCTCCTACTTAGCAACTGTGGTGCTGGGGTTAATGCAGCAGATTTTACTCTTTGCAGCTGTGGTCCTGTGGTGAGTTGGATAGATTCCACATCTTGAGGTGGAGACCCTGGGACTGACTGCATAGATTTTTCACCTTGCTGCAACTGTGGAATGAAGGTTAACTCCTCAGATTTTACACTCTGCCATTGAAGCTCTGGGGCCAAGTCTGTAGATTTCATAGTTGGTATCAGCTGTCCATATTTTGCCACTTGTGGAACTAAACCTGTGGTTGTGTCTATAGATTTCATACATTGCAACTTTGGTCCCAGGATCAGGTTCTCAGGTTTAACATCTTGCAATCCTGGGGATAATTTCATAGACTCCACAATCTTAACTTGTGGCATAGGCTTCACCTCCATATATTTCATACTTTGAAGTAATGTTGTAGTATTCATTACGGCAGGTTCTGTGACTTGATGCAGTGGCTTTTGGCTCATTCCTTGACCTGGTTTTCCTGGGATTGTCCCCAAAGATTCCATTATTTGGTGGTGTGACTGTGTCAGCTGTACAGATTTCTTCATTTTTAGCCATGTGTCAGAGGTCAAGCCCATAGTTTCTGTTATTTTATGACTTTGCCTTGGGCTCATCTCAGAATATTCTAGGACTTGACACCATGGGGTAAACCTCAAAGGATCCGTGACCTGATGAGGTGTTCTTGAAGTTAATGACACAGATTCTGTGCCTTGAATATGTGGTTGTGGAGTCATCCCCACTGAGTCTTGCACTTGTTGGATCTGTAACTCAGAATTCAATTCTGAAGATTCCTTGATTTGAGATACTGGCTGTGGGGTCAAACCCTGAGATCCTGTAACTTGTGACTCTGATGCTGTGATCATTCCAATGGGCAACCTCAGTGCCATGGGAGTTACCTTTACAGATTGATATGATGGTGTTAGAATCATCCCTGCTGATTTTGTGATGTTAGATGGTGGCTTTGGAGGTAAACTCACAGGTTCTACAGCTCTTTGTGGGGCAAGAGTTGTAGGAATACTAAGGGAAGAACTTAAAACAACTGGTTGAGTTGATGTTGGGGTCAAATTTGCAATTCGAGACTGTGAACCTGGGGTCAAACCCCCATATTCTGTAGTATGTGGTTGTGCTGGTGGAATTATCCCCATGGCATCCATGGTTTGTAATAGCACCAATGGAGTTACTTTCATGTAATCTGTGACTTGATGTAATGGTGTTGAGACAGTTTCTGGTGGTTTTGTGTACTGAGATACTGGCTCTGGAATAATCTTCATTTGTTCCATGGCTTGACTTTGTGACCCCAAGGTCATGCTCACTGACTTCATTACTTTATGCTGTGGCCCTGGACTCATTTCCACAGTTTGCACCACTGTATGTTGTGGCCTCAGACTTTTCTCTTCTGGTTTTATGGCTTGCTGGTCCAACAATGTGTCCATCTTCACTAACTTTATAACTTGATATTCTGGCTCTGGAATCATTCCCCCGGATTCTATGATATGTGGATGTGATCTGTTAATCATCCCCATGGAATCCATGACTTGAAGCAATGCTACAGGAGTTACCTTCACATTGTCTATGACTTGATTCAGTCTTGAGGTCTTCCTCTTTGGTTCCACATCTTGTTGCTGAGGACTTGAGGTTACCTCCATTGACTCCATTAATTGATTTGGTGATTTGGGGGTTACACTCATTATTTCCATGGGCTGCACTGGTTTTACACCTTGATTTGGTGGCTCTGGGAATAAACCCATAGATTCTATCACATCTGAATGTGATTCTGGGATCATCCCCATTGAATTCATGACCTGAAGCAATGCCAATGGAGTTACCTTTATGTTATCTGTGACTTGATATGGTAATCTTGGAGTCAGCTCCACATCGGTCACTTGTGTCTTATGCTGCTGTATCCTTTTTTCTGGAAGACCTATGACTCTCTGTTCTATACTAAGCTCTAGCACATGCTTTGGGTCCTTCTTCAATACAGTGGTTTCTTCTTGAATTATGTTAACTCCTAAACTTCTGGGAGGTGGAGAGCCCATTGACATAATTAAAGGCTTAGAGCCAAGAATTTGGGGATCATCCCCTTGTTGTAACTGCTTACTTGAGATAAATGACTGTGAAATTTTTGTTTCTGTCCTATTTAATCCAGACTCCACTCCAATGTTCACATGGAGCTGAAATGATGAAAGGTCTGGGGATTTATTATCGGTATTTTGCTCAGTGCTTTGATTAACAGGCATAGATAGCTGGGTTTGGGAGTTCCCTGGTTCAGGGATTCCTGCTTGTATTAAGTAATTCAGCATTGCCCATGACTCCTTCACAGGCAAGGGCACTATTTGTTCCCGCAAAGTACAGACCTTCCAAGACATATGCCCTTCTAGCTCCCCTCTGGCCAAAGGAGAAAGCTGGAGTGGAGCCCACCCTGGGAGTTGTGGTCTCTCGTTTGAAACAGAATTTGGCCCCTGACCTGATACCAAATGACTCTTGCTCCTTTTCTTATCTTTTGTTTTCTGTTGTTTGCAGTGACCTTGGGATTCAAAAACAGAGTTAATAAAAGAATTTTGAGGATGCAGAGGTGAAAGAGCTGCCAAATTCTGAAAAAGTTCTGATTTCTCAGGCTCTGATAGCCAAAAAGGAGGCAGGGATGTGTCCTGGTTCCTGAATGCAGATGGTTGCTTTTGAGGAGAAACAGGTACACCATTGCTCTGGAATTGCCAAGTTCTTCCTTCAGAAAAAATAGGAAGGTAAGACAGGCTGGAGCTGGCGCTTGATGATCCAGAGGAGATACCGTTGTCAGTTGAAAATTCTGCCTTCATACATTCACAACTGGGTACAGCACCCTCCTGAGTCACAAGAATAGAGGAGGAGGAGGAGGAGGAAGTCACATCCGGGGGTTCAGGCAAACCCAGTTCCATAAGACTTGATCTAAGAAATAAAGAGACAAGTTTCCATTTATTTGCTTTGGAGTCAGAAGAAAAGGAAAGAGCATGGTCATTCCAAATCCAAAATATGTTTGGCCCCAGGAATATGGGGAGCAGGGAGTTCTTTTCCCCAACATCATTTACATGTGCCAAGAATTCTTCCACCAGGCCAAAGAGAAGCAACTATTCCCATTTCACTCAGACATGATCCTTAAATTAGTTTAATGGAGGAACTTTAGATTAAATAGAGGGAAATGAGAGGGAGAAGGGGGCAGGGGTATGAAAGATGGTGGAATGAGACAGACATCATTATCCTATATATATGTATGATTACACAAATGTTATGAATCTACATTGTGCACAACCATAGAAACGAAAAGTTGTACCCCATTTGTGTACAATGAATCAACATGCAGTCTGTAAAAATAAAAACAAATAAAAAAAAACTAGTTTGAACCCAGAACTTTGCTTACTGCCAAAACTAACTCTTTCCTTCCCTTTTGCCTCCCTCTTTCACTCTCTTTCTTCCTCCCTCTTAAATCCTTTGAAATGCTTTACCACTTTCAATCCCCTACCCAGAAACTATGTTCCCTGACCTTGCATTTTCCAGGTGTTGGAAGATATGTTGAAGACTTCTGCCCATTGCCCAGAGCATATATTCCTGGGTCCAGGTCACAGGGAGTTCTGAAATACTGGATGTAACAGAATATGTCAATGTAATTGAGTGATATTAAAGTACCAGTAAGCAAACCAATAAGAAAAGAGATTTAACTTAGAAACAACTATCACAATGAGGGAAGGTTAACATTCCCACAATGAGGGAAGATAAATTAACACAAGATAATTTATCAGTAGAACAGGCTAAAGACAGATTTCACTCACTCACCATGTTGGATTAGCTTCGGTACAATCCATCCTGATGTTTTCTTCCAACTGTGGAACTGAGAATAGTAGTGAAGAATCTGTTAGCATAGTGACTATTGATATAATTTAGTATAACCCCCTCATGTTGCAAATATGGAAACAAAGGAGAAACAGGTAAACCATTGCTCTGGAATTGCCAAGGTGAAGTAAGTCATGCCCAAAGTCATAAAGCTAATGAGTGGTAGAGCTCAGGTCTCAAATTTAAATATATATATATATATATATATATATATATATATATATATATATTACATATTGCCTCATTATGTAGTAGATACCAGCCATTGGGAAGAGGAATAGCCATGGGAATAGGACATTGGAATGGTAAAACAGAGGTCCTGATATATATCTTTTCCTTCAAAGAAGTCTACCAAGCATCTATGGTAGGGAAATAAAGGTACAACGGATCCACTTCATGTTTGAATACAGTCCTTGCTGCTCAGCACCTGTGGCTTATATTATTAACTTATTTTTGTTACCAGGGATTGAATCTAAGGGTGCTTAACCACTGAGCCACATCCCTAGCTCTTTTTATTTTTAATTTTGAGACAGGACTTCTCTAAATTGCTTAGGGTCTTGCTAAGTGGCTTTGAATTTGTGATTCTCCTGATTCAGCCTCCAAAATTGCTGGGATTCCAGTTGTACATTGAGCTGGGTCTGTAGCTCAGTGGTAGACTGCTTGCCTCTCACACATGAGGTACTAGGTTCAATCCTCAGCACCACGTATAAATAAATAAAAAAATAAATACAGTTGTATGCCACCACAACTGGCAGTGGATGATTTTTTAAAAAACATGTTTCTTTCTTTTCTTTTCTCTGTCCCCCTCCCTAAACTCCCCTCCCTAATTTCAGGGGATACAGGATTACCTTTCTTCCCAATCCTAGACAGAGCTATCTGCCCTTGAGCACACACCCACCACAGGAACAAAGTAATTCAGATTTGGGATGGTGCCAGAACATCTACGAAAAGACTGTTTCCCAAATTCACAAGTGACAATCCAGGACCCAGAACACCTAAAATATAACCTTCACATCACCCTTTTAGAAACTCTCTGTTCCCCCTGATGGGGAGACTCACAGCCTCCGGAACAGGAGTCCCTGTGTTTCGCCTTTGCTAGCAAAGCAATAACACATCTTTTTCCTTTTTCTCAAAACTGTGTCCTCATTATTGGCTTGTCATCCAGGACAAGGGCTGAACTTTCAGTAAATTTCCCTAACCAGATTCTTGGTAGTGAGTCTTTGTCCATTTTCTTATGTCCCCAAGTTTGTTTCCCATACTTTGGGCTTTGCATAAAAGTACATGAAAAAAGGAAGCATGAGGAAAGGCACCATGGAAGGAATTATGGAGTTGTTTTTGTCTCATTAGAAGTAGAGATGCTAGAAAGAATAGGCACACTCCTTTCATTTACCTCCTCTTTTTCAACCTCCCTCTACCTGTTATTTAAGGCTAGGGTCTTAAAGCAGACCCACAGTTGATCTGTCATTAGCCTTGAGCTGAAGAGTAAAAGATAGGACTTTTCTGACCTGTGGGTTTCTGGATCTTTTTCAATTTATGCTGCTTTGAAGTCTAGAGAAGCACAAAAGGAAAAAAATAAAATCAGGTTATGTTCTAGGTTGGAGATTTATTGACAGCACATCTCACAAATAGCAGATATTGATATATCTTATGTACCAGATTTTGATACAGCTGGCATCTATAATCACATCATAAATTATTACCTTATTTATATAATTATGACTAGTAAGTACTTGCTAAGCTCTAGGTATTATGTGGGGTAGTGAACTACAAAGATAAATATGATCCCTACACTTCTGGAACTTACATTAGTAAAAAAACAAAACAAAACAAAAAAACAGTCTTTTAAACAGATAAGTTAAAGTACCATGTGCAAGTGCTATAACAGAAATATAAAAATTAGGGAATGCAGAGAACCGTGATTAACTTCTTGTGAAAAAGGAAGAATTAGTTAATAAAGTGCCCTTTGTAGTGGAGTTTGAAGAATCAGCAGAAGATTTTTAGATGAAAAAGATCACTGCAGGCAAGTGGGAACATCACTGAAAGGATCAACATCACAGTCGTCAGGTGCACTTTTGCTAAGTTGTGGGATATGTGACCGAAAAGTAGGTAGAAGCAAGATTATGCCTAATAGTGGAATTTTAATTTTGTTCTTTAGGTCAGAATTTCCCAAGAGTGGTTAGTAAATTCTAGGTTTTTTGCAAAGGTGCTACAGGTCATTTCATAAAGACAATAATTAATAACATTTGTTACCATTTCAAATAAAGCACTTATTTCTTCTCTTTAAATTTAGACGTCAGTCTCTTTTCTGGGGGGTTGGGGATGTGGCTCAGTGGTCGAGTGCCCCTGAATTCAATCCCTGGTACCTGGTACCTGCACCCCCCCAAAATATACATCGGACTCTTGGAAGTATCAAGAGTCTAAACAACATTTAGTGGAACTTCATGAACATGCCGATGACTCAGTAATACTCAACCAAATGCCCACTAGCTGCAATGGTAGTTTTAACCTTTAGACAGTTTCAATTTTATATTTAGTCATATGTTATTTAATAACATGTCCATAATGGATCATTGATTAAAAATAAGAAGCAAAAGGAAAACCAAAGGCCGGGCGTGGTGGCAAACGCCTGTAATCCAAGCGACTTGGGAGGCTGAGTCAGGAGGATCACGAGTTCAAAGCCAGCCTCAGCAACTTAGCGAGGCCCTAAGCAACTCAGTGAGACCCTGTCTCTAAAGAAAATACAAAATAGGGCTGGGGATGTGGCTCAGTGGTGGAGTGTCCCTGAGTTCAATCCCCGGTTCAAAAAAAAAAAAAGGACTAGGGATGTAGCTCAGTGATAAAATGCCTCCGGGTTCAATCCCCAGTGCCAAAAGAGAGAGAATGAGAGAGAGAGAGAGAGAAACTTACTATCACTCCTAACCCCAAGAAAACCGCCTTCACACTAAAAAGTTTAGGAGACTAGAGGTAAGTCCTTGGGAAGTTGTAACAACAGGCTGGCTTTTGTGTAATTTGCTGCTCAAGTTCACACCATCTGAATGGTTCCCAAAACCTTTTATTCATATATTTAGTTGTAGAAGGACACAACACCTTTATTTTATTTTTTTATGTGATGCTGAGGATCAAACCCAGTGCCTCACACGTGTGAGGCAAGTGCTCTCCCACTGAGCTACAGTCCCAACCTTCTCAAAACCTTTTATTTTTTATTTTATTTTATATATTTTTTTTGGTACTGGGGATTGAACCCAGGGCACTCCACCACTGAGTCACATCCCCAGCCCTATTTTGTATTTTATTTAGAGACAGGGTCTCACTGAGTTGCTTAGGGCCTCATTAAGTTGCTGAGGCTGGCTTTGAACTCACAATCCTCCTGCGTCAGCCTCCCAAGTGCTGGGATTACCGGCGTGCGCCACTGTGCCTGGCTCCCAAAACCTTTTAAAGCCATGAATTTAGTGGTCCTAGATTGATAATGCCATAGTCAAAAGCAAATGAAATACACTTTGGGGAAGATCTTCATCCCATGCTTCAATAAAATTTTACAAATATTACATTTCATTTTACTGTGAATCTAAAAACTGCTTTAAAGTAATCTTTTTAAAAAGTTAATAATAAGGAATTTTCAAAATTGAGAAAGCCTGAGATTCAAGCCTTAGATGCAAGAAGTGTTACAAAAATAAAGAAAAGCCAAACTTAAGTTCACATAGAATGCTGAAAAGACAAAGAATCTTCATATATATATATAAATATATATACATATATATTTTAATACGGTGCTGAGAATCAAATCTGGTGCCTCACACATGCTAGGCAAGTGCTCTATCACTGAGCCACAACCCCAGCCCCAAGATGAAGAATCTTTAAAACAGCCAAAGATAAAATATACATTATATTAAAAGGAGTAATAAGATGAATAGTTGACATATTGTTAGAAATATTGGAAACCAAATCAATAAATGGCAAAGGAACTGAACAGACACTTCACAGAAGAAGAAATACAATTGATCAACAAATGTATGAAAAAATGTTCAACATCTCTGGCAATTAGAGAAAAGCAAATCAAAACTACACTGAGATTCCATCTCATTCCAGTCAGAATGGCAATGCCCAAGATTAAAAGCAAGGGGGGGGGGGACGGGGGGGGGGGCGGCAGTTATGGGTGGGATAGGAAAGAATGGAGAAAGTATGGATGGTGTGGAGGAAAATGGGATGGGAGGGGATAGGGGAAGGAAAAATAGTAGACTGAGACAGACAGCATTACCCTATGTATATGTAAGATTATATGAACTGTGTGGGGAAAAAAAAGATTACAAGCAACAATAAATGTTGGGGAGGATGTGGGGAAAGGTACACTCTGCTGGTACAATTTGCTCGTGGGACTGCAAATTGATGCAATCACTTTGGAAAGCAGTATGGAGATTCCTCAGAAAACTTGGAATGGATCCACCATCTGGCCCAGTCATCCCACTCCTAGGTTTATACCCAAAGGACTTAAAATCAGCACACTACAGTGATGCAGCCACATCAATGTTTTTTTTTTTTTTTTTTTTTTTTTTTTTTGCGGTGCTGGGGATTGAACCCAGGGCCTCACATCAATGTTTATAGCAGTTCAATTCACAATAGCTAAACTATGGAACCAACCTAGGTGCCCTTCAACAGATGAATGGATAAAAAAATTGTGGTAATATACACAATGGAATATTATTGTCTTAAAGAAGAATAAAATTATGGTATTTGTGGGTAAATGGATAGAACTGGAGAATATTATGCTAAGTGAAATAAGCCAAACCCAAAGAACAAAAGGCTGAATGTTTTTTCTGCTAATTCACAATAAGATGTGTGGGGAGAATAGAGGTATTTTGGACTAGACAGAGGGGAGTGAAGGGAAGGGAGCAGGGGATGAGGGTAGGAATGATAGTAGAATAAATCAGACATTACTATGCTAGGTGCATATATGATTACTTGACCTGTGTAACTACGACATGTACAACCAAATGAGAAGTCGTACTCCATTTATGTATGATGTGTCAAAACACATTCTACTGTCATGTATAACTAATTAGAACAAATTTTAAAATATATGCTAAAAAATAATGTCAAAAAAATGGAATCATGTAGTATGTACTAAAAGAAGGAAACAAAACAAAACAAAACAAAACAAAACAAAACAAAAGAAATATTGGGAACCAGCTGGGTATGGTGGCACAAGCCTGTAAATCCTAGGTGCTTGGGTGGCCAAGGCCAGCCTCAGCAACTTAGGGAGACCCTGTCTCAAAATAAAAAATAAATAGGGCTGGGGATATAGCTTAGTGGCAGAACACCTGGGAGCAATCCTTAGTACTGAGTGAAAAAAAAAAAAAATATATATATATATATGTAGAGAGAGATATATATATATAGAGAGAGAGAGAAAGAAATATGAAATATATAGAGAAAAACATAAATATATATACATACACATGTATATATATGTATAGAGAGAGAGAGGGAGGGAGAGATGTGTGTGTATATATGTGTAAATATGTGTATATTCATATTTATATAAAGCCAGGAAACAGAATTACATTCTTTAATGTGCTAAAAATAAAAGGTAACCACATACCTAGACTTTTTTTTTCCTTTTTGCACTGAACAAGTGCTTCACCACTAAACTACATCCCCAACCCTTGTAATTTTAATTTTATTTATTTAATTTTTTGGTACTGGGGATTGAATCCAGGGGCACTTTACCACTGGGCTCTATCCCCATCCCTTTTTTAATTTTTGAGACAGGGTCTTGCTAAGTTGCTGAGAGCCTTGCTAAATTGCTGAGGCTACCCTTGAACTTGTGATCCTCCTGTCTCAGCCTCCCAAGTTGCTGGGATTACATAGGTGTGTGCCACTATATTCAGCTAGACTTTTTTTTTTAATTTTTATTTATTTATTTTTTCTTTTGGTACTGGGGATTGAACCCATGGGCATTCCACCACTGAGCCACATCCCTAGCCCAATTTTGTATTTTATTTAGAGACAGGGTCTCACTGAGTTGCTTAGGGCCTCACTAAGTTGCTGAAGCTGGCTTTGAACTCACGATCCTCCTGCCTCAGCCTCCCAAGTGCTGGGATTACAGGCGTGCGCAACCGCGCCGGGCAGCTAGACTTTTATACTATTGAAATTACACTTCAAATTTTAAGGTGAAATAAAGTAAAAAAAGAAAGAAAGAAAGAAAGAAAGAAAGAAAGAAAGAAAGAAAGAAAGAAAGAAAGAGAAATAGAGTAAAAAACAAACTATATATGGTATGTTTAGTTGATCTGGTTAAAGCTTCCAGAAAAATGTTGAATAGAAGTAGTGAAAGCAGGATTTATCCCAATAATGCAACATAAAAAAATCAATGCAATATACTTCCTAAATAATATAAAGGGAAAACCATGCATGATTATATCAATTGATGCAGAAAAAGCATTTGACAATTCCAATACCCACTTATGGGGCTGGGGATATAGCTCAGTTGGTAGTGCTTACCTTGCATGCACAAGGCCCTGGGTTCAATCCCCAGCTCCACACACAAAAAAAGAGAAAAAATTAGTAAATAAACTAGGAATAGAAGGAAATTTCCTCAATATGATAAAGAACATTCCAATGGGTCCAAAGTTTATTCCCTCCTGCCCCACTTTCCAAATTAAACCCCAAGGTGATGTTATTAATAGGTGGGGGCCTTTGTAGGTGATTATGTCAAGAGGTGGGATTAGTGTTCGTATAAAGTGGATTCCAGAGATATCCCCCACCCTTTCTGCCATGTACAGACTCTAGGAAGTAGGCAGTGAACCCAGAAGAGGGCCCTCACCATACATA
This sequence comes from Glaucomys volans, assembly GCA_020662805.1. Taxonomy (NCBI): domain Eukaryota; kingdom Metazoa; phylum Chordata; class Mammalia; order Rodentia; family Sciuridae; genus Glaucomys; species Glaucomys volans. The sequence goes on from JAJEJO010000117.1 coordinate 905,555, forward strand.
CACCAAGCCTCCACAAGTATGAGAAATAAATTTCTGTTGCTTGTAAGCCACTTAACATTTTGTTATAGGAACTTAGACAAAGACAGAAATTAGTTCCCAAGTGGAGGTACTGAGGTAACGAATACCTAAAAGTGTGTCATAGGCGACGGTAGGAAGAGTTCTGAAGTTCCTGCTAGAAAAAGTCTACTTTGGGCTGGGGTTGTGGCTCAGTGGTAGAGTGCTTGCCTAGAATGCATGAGGCCCTAGGTTTGATCCTCAGCACCACATAAAAATAAAATAAAGGTATTGTGTCTACCTACAACTACAAAATATATTAAAACAAAAAGAAAAAGTCTACTTTGTCTCGAATGGACCATCATGGGTGACTCAAAAAAGTAGGAGAGTTATAGAGAAATCTTCCATCATCATCATCATATCTATATCATCATTCCAGCATGCTGATAGAAATCCGGACAGTAAAGACCATTCTGATGAGGTCTCAGATAGAAATGAGAAACAGTTTATTGGACAATGATGAAAAGGTGGCAAATAACTTGGCTGAGTTATGTCCATGTTCTGTTTTATGGAAAATTTTTGTTTGCTTGAAGGTAAAAAACCTTGGAATTTCATCAGTGGTTAGAGGTGTTTGTTATTTTAATGAGATGAAAAAGAGGGATTGCTTCTGTTCCTAGGAGGCCTGAATGAGGGTGATTCTAAAATCTTATGAAGATGTTACCAGGAAGGAAGGTCACAGGTCAGTATTTTTCATACACACAGATGCAGAAATCCCAAACAAAATGTTAACAAACAAAACAAAAAATATTATGAATGACATCAAGAACATGTTTATTTATTTTAGGAATTCACAGTTGGGGACTCTACTGAGCTACATCCACAGCCTTTTTTACTTTTTATTTTGAGACAGGGTTTAGCTAAGTTGCTTAGGTTTTCTCCAAGTTGATCAGGGTGCCTCAAATTTGTGATCCTCTTGCCTCAGCCTCCCAGGTTGTTCGGATTACAGGTGTGAGCCCTACCCAGCCCACAGTTGGTTTATTATTTTAAAATCTCTGAGTAATTCTGCAAATTGATAAACAACAAAAACCATATGACCATCTCAATAGAGGTAGGAAAAGCACTTAAACTTAAGCCTTTTATAAAGAGATAAAAAATTTAATTTAATTTAATTTTTTCTTTTCTTTTTTCTTTTCTTTTCTTTTCTTTCCTTTTTTTTTTTTTTTTTTTTTTTTGGTGTGGGGGTGTGTGTGTGTGTGTGTGTATGTGTTCCAGGGATTAAACTCAGGGGCACTCAACCACTGAGACACATCCCCAGCCCTATTTTGTATTTTATTTAGAGACAGGGTTTCACTGAGTTGCTTAGTGCCTCACCATTGCTGAGACTGGCTTTGAACTTGAGATCCTCCTGCCTCAGCCTGCGAAGCTGCTGGGATTACAGATGTGCACTAAAATTTTAAATTTTAAAAAGGAAAAAAATTGACACCTACTCATACTAAAACTCTTAGAAAAACAGAAAAAGGAACTTCCTTAATTTGACAATATTTGAAAAACCATATAACAAACATTATATATAAATGGTGAATTATTGAAAACTTTACACACAAAAAGGAGATCTCCACTATACCAGTACTATTGAACACTGTACTGGAAGTCCCAATCATTCAATAAAATAAGAGAAAGAAAAAGCATAAGGATTGGAAAGGAAAAATAAAATTGTTATTTATATGCGATACAATTTTATGGAATTTTTTTTTTTTTTTTTTGGTACTAGGGATTGAACTCAGAGGCCCTCAACCACTGAGCCACATCCCCAGCCCTATTTTGTATTTTATTTAGAGACAGGGTCTCACTGAGTTGCTTAGGGCCTTGCTAAGTTGCTGAGGCTGGCTTTGAACTCAGAGATCCTCCTACCTCAGCCTCCCAAGCTGCTGGGATTAGAGGCATGCGCCACTGTGCCCAGCTGGAATATTTTTAAAACCCTACAGATAATTAGAGTTGATAAGAAAATGTAGCAAGATCTCTAGGTAGAAGATCAATAGAAGAAAAATCTATTGTACTTGCAACAGTGGTTCACTTTATGCTTTGAATGTAGTAGCCCTTGCTGCTCAGCCACTGCAATTTATTTTTACAATGGACATATTTCTTTCTCTTCCTTTCTCCCTACCCCTCCCTAATCTCTCCTCATCTCTAATCTGAGGGGAAACAGGATTACCTTTCTGCCCCACCCTAGGCAGATTTATCTCTCTTTTGGGTACACATCCACCATAGGAACAAAGTGATCCACACTTTGGGTATGATACCAGAAGATCTCAGAAATGACTATCTCCCAGGGCTAGAGCGCTTGCCTAGCATGTGTGAGGCACTAGGTTCAATTCTCAGCACCACACATAAATAAATGAATAAAATAAACGTCCATCAACAACTAAAAAATATTAAAAAAAAAGAAAAAAGAAATGACTATCTCCCAAATTTACAAGTGAATTACAACTCTAACCGAGAACACGTAGAAGGAAGCCTTTGAATCACCTCTATAAAAGCCCCCTGTTCCTGCTGATAGGTAGAATCACAGCCTTTGGGACAGGAGTCCCCTGTATTTCTCCTTTGCTAGCAAAGCAGTAAACCTTTTTCTTTTTTCTCAAAACCATGTCCTCGTTATTGGATTGGCATCAGGGACAAGGACCAAGCTTTCAGCAACATACTTCCAAGTTCCAGCATCATCTAGAAAATGACATTTAAAAAATCCACACCAAGCTAGATTATCACCTATCAAATAACTACTCCTTTACCCCCAAAACTAATCCTGATATGTCTTAGATCCAACTTCCCTACTGTCTTACTTCATTTTCTGTTACTTGAACAGAATAAATATGACTGGTTAATTTATAACGAAAAGAGTTTTATTTTGTCCCACAGTTCTGGAAGCCCAAGAGCATGGTGTCAGCATCCTCTCAGCTTCCAGTGAGGTCCTCAAATACAGCTTCAAATCATGGCAGAAAGCAGAAGAGCAAGTGGGTGTGTGTAGAAGAGAAATGGGAGCAGACGGAGGGAGCTAATCCAGTTCTGAGAGTGAGAACTCACTCCTGTGGGGATTTATCCAGTCTAGTGAGAAAGACATAAATTCCTCTTAAAGGGCCCACCTCCCAGTGTTGCTACCTTGCCAACCAAGTCTCAACAGGTGTTTAGGCAGGGACAAACCACATCCTAACCATACCACCTGATTAGAAAAAATACAAAAGGCATTTGACATTTGACCAGTAAACTATTGACTGCAAAATCTAGGGGACAACAACGTATTTCTTTGACACTTAGACGGAAAGAATAATAGAAAGATGGAGAATCTATAAATTAGAAGAAAGAAATACACAATTCTTTCTTTTTTGGTACCAGAGCTTGAATCTAGGGGCCCTTAGCCACTGAACCACATCCCCAGCCCTTTTTTGTTTATTTTTTAATATTGAGACAGAGTCTCACTAAATTGCTCAGGGCCTTGCTAAGTTGCTAAGGCTAGCTTTGAACTTGCAATCCTCCTGCTTCAGAATTCCAAAGCTGTTGGGATTACACATGTGCACCAGGCACCAATCTTAATATGTGGTCTTGAGTCACACAGACTGTAATAATTTACGTCACTTATAAAACAATTGGAATTTTAATACCAAAGGGTATTTGATAACATTAAGGAATTATTGTTCAATTTTAAGGTGTAATAATGGTATTGCAATTAAGCATTTTGTTTAGTTTTGTTTCAAAACTGACACTGTTACTCAGGGCGGCCTTAAACTCTTGACCTTAAGAGATCATCCTGACTCAGCCTCCCAAGTACTTGGAACTATAGGCAGGCTGTACCTGTACCAGGTACCACCCATACCCGACTTATTAGAGCCTTTTTTTTTTTTTTTTTGGTACTGGGGATTGAACCCAGGGGCACTCCACCACAGAGCAACACTCCCAGCCCTATTTTGTAGTTTTTATTTAGAGACAGGGTCTCACTGAGCTGCTTAGGGCCTCGCTAAGTTGCTGAGGCTGGTTTTGAACTCGAGATCCTCCTGACTCAGCCTCCCAAGTCGCTGGGATTACAGGCATGCGTCACCGTGCCGGCTTTTTTTTTTCCTTCCTGCAGTACTACGGATTGAACCCAGGGCCTCACACATGCTAGGCAAGAGCTCTACCACTGAGCTAAAGTTCCCTCCACCCTTTTTTTAAAATGTCAAGACACGGTCTCAAGAAGTACCACACCTGACTTGATTAAGTTCTTTTAGATACACATGCTAAAACATTTACAAATGATATTTTATAATATGAAATTTGTTTCAAAAGAATGTGTCCAGAGAGTTGAAACTAGGCAATGAATCAAAAAAGATTTATTTATAAACTTTCTTGTGCTTTTGATTTGTTTGAAAATTTTCTTTAGGGCTGGGGTTGTGGCTCAGTGGTAGAGCACTTGCTTAGCATGTGTGAGGCACTGGGTTTGATTCTCAGCACTGCATATAAACAAATAAAATAAGGTCTGTTAACAATTAAAAATTCCAAAAGAAAATTTCCTTTAGAAAAATGAAAAAAAAATTGCTGGGCATGGTGGTACAAGCCTGTACTCCAAGAAACTTGGAAAGCTGAGGCAAGAGGATGGCAAATTTGAGGCCAGTCTCGGCAACTTAGCAAGACCCTGTCACAAAATAAAAAAATATAAAAGGCTAGAGATGTAACTCTGTGGTAAAGCACCTCTGTGTTCTATCCTCAGTACCCCCCCACACAATAAATAAATAATATTTTTAAAATGAAAATCAATCGCTGGGCATGGTGGCGCACACATGTAATACCCGCAGCTCAGGAGGCTGAGACAGGAGGATCTCAAGTTCAAATCCAGCCTGAGTTCAATTCCCAGTAACAAAAAAAGCAAAAAAAATTAAAAACAAAAAAACCCAAAACAGCATTCATTTGCTATATAGCTTACAGAAACCCTCTACTGACAACTAAATATTATTGAGAGAAATCAAGGAGTACATAAATGAGACCAACACGTTCATGAATGAGATTAATTTTTAGGATGCCAGTTATCCCCAATCTGAACTATAAATTCAATGCATCCCAATCAAAATCCCCTATATGATTTGTGTGACAAGTAACAAGATTATTCAAAAATGTATATGGAAATGCCAGACCTACTCAAAAAGAGCAAAGTTGGAAGATTATAGTAGTAAATATCAAGACACGACAAAGTTACATAATTGAAGACAGTGAGGTTTTGGTAAAAGGATAAAGATCAACCTAAGGAAAAAAAGTTCTGAACTAGGGGCTGGGGTTGTGGCTCAGTAGTAGAGTTCTTTTCTAGCATGCCTGAAGCACTGGGTTCCATTCTCAGCACCACATACAATAAGTTAATTAATTAAATAAAGGTCCATTGGCAACTAAAAAAAAAAAATTGAAAAAAAAAGTCCTGAACTAGATCCACACAAACATTTACCAGATTTATGACAGTGTCACCAATGTAACTCAATGAGAAAATGTGCTGAAGGAAAGGAATGGGATTAGGGTGAGGGGTAAGGAAGGGTTGTGTAAAGGCAGGATGGGACTTTAATTTTTTTTTTTTTTTGGGACCGGGGATTGAACCCAGGAGTCCTCTGCAAATGAGTTACATCCCCAGCCTTTTTAATTTATTTTTTTGAGACAAGGTCTCACTTATTAACCCAGGCTGGCCTTGAATTTGTAATCTTCCTGCCTCCGCCTCCCAAGACACTGGGATTACAGGTATGCAGCACCAGGTCTGGCCTTGAATTTTCAATAATATTGAATTAAATATTGTCTTGATTACTACATTTTTCAGTGACCCTTTCAGCATTTTCTCATTGAGTTACATGACCTTTAAATTTTGTGTCTGAGGTAAGTGCTTCACTGATCTTACCCTAGTCCCTGCCCTGCTGGAAGAATTAGATATCTATTTAGAGGTGAGAAAAGAAATGTGATCCCTATTTCCCACCATACACAAAAAGTAATTTGTAGATCTAAATGTGAAATGAAAAGAAAAATGAGAATTCTAGAAAAAAACAGAGTATATACATGTCCTGGGGGTAATCAAAGATATCTAATATGAGGGGTGACAGGGGAGGGAGTACTAACCAAAAAAGTGAAAATTCATTAATAGGATTTCATTAAAGCCGGGCGTGGTGGCGCACGCCTGTAATCCAAGCGACTTGGGAGGCTGAGTCAGGAGGATCGTGAGTTCAAAGCCAGCCTCAGCAACTTAGCGAGGCCCTAAGCAACTCAGTGAGACCCTGTCTCTAAATAAAATACAAAATAGGGCTGGGGATGTGGCTCAGTGGCCGAGTGTCCCTGAGTTCAATCCCTGGTTCCAAAAAAAAAAAAAAAAAGAAAGGAAAAGAAAAGGAAAAAAAAAAAAGAATTCCTACAGATCAATAAGTAAAAGAGGGCTGGGGTTGTGGCTCAATGGTAGAGCGCTTGCCTAGCATGTGTGAGACACTGGGTTCGATTCTTAGCACTGCATATAGATAAATGAATAAAATAAAGGTCCATCAACAACTAAAAATATATATAAAAATAATTTTTTAAAAAATGAGTAAAAGACATAACTCGGTATCATGTACAACTGTAACAGGGGATCCCTTGATGCTCTGACTATATCCTTTGTTATTTTGAAACGTATATGGTTTTTTCTTTCCATCCTTCTCTTTTTCCCTGACCTTCTCTCTGATCTTCTTTTCCCTAACCTTCTCTTTCCTAACCTTCTTTTCCCTGATCTTCTCCTTCCTCCTTAACTCCTCCGTAATCTTATTCTCTCCACATCACCTCTATAAAAGCCCCGTTCCTGCTGATAGGCAGAATCACAGTGTCTGGGACAGGAGTCCCCTGTGTTTCTCCTTTGCTAATAAAGCAATAAACTCTCTTTTTCCTTTTTCTCAAAACCGTGTCCTCAGTATTGGATTGGCATCGGAGACAAGGACTGATCATCGGCATCACAACCACAAAAATGGGAAGTTATACTCCATGTATGTATGATAAATTAAAATACAGTCTACTGTCATGTATAACTAACAAGAACAAATTTTAAAACTTTAGGATTTATAATGAAAAAAATAAGATCGACAACCTAATCATTAAAGATGCACTGAAGATTTGAAGGAGCAGTTCACAAAAGAGAATTTCCAAATGGTTATAATAAACAGGAGAAGTTGCTCAGTATTATTAGTCTCGAGTAAATGCATATAAAACCACTGTGCAGTTCCACACACTCACCAGAGGGACTAAAACAGAGACGATGGACAACGCCAAGCATTGGCAAGATGGTGAGAATGGAGAGCAGCTGGACCTTCATAGTCCACTCACAGGAGTGGAAAGTAGTGTAATCACTTAAGAAAACCAGCATCATCTAATAAAATTAAACAGATTCCCCACATTGTTGAACAATTTATTTTCTATTGAAAATAAAGATTCCAGGGAATGTATCATTTGTGATTAACATTCTGAAGCTTCCTTTATCTTATCATGTAGGTATAAAATTTTTAAATATGAAACAATAATTGACTTTTTTGAAATGCAATATGCAAGAATTCCAGACATTTTAGGTCACAAAGTAGGTTTTTGGTCTCTTTTTATGCCATGATAGGTAGGTAGTTAAACTTCATTTCCACAGACATTGAAATGACTTCTAATTCCTAGGGAGGGGGCTGGAAATAGAGCTTAGTGGTAAAACTAGTGTGTACAAGGCTCTGGGTTCAATTCCCATTACTGAAAAAATATAAGAAAAAAAAAAGTACTTATAGGGCTGGGATTGTAGCTCGGCGGTAGAGTGCTCCCCTACCACATGTGAGGCACTGGGTTCAATCCCCATGCACCACAGAAAAATAAATAAATGAATAAAATGAAGGTATTGTGTCCATCTAAAGTTTTTTTTAAAAACTATTGTAAATTCCTAAGGAGGCTGATGGATTATGACAGTGAAAGAAATCTGAAAGTCGAAGTTTGGAAAGTAAGGCTTGGCAGTGCACACCTGCTCTGGAGGCTGAGGCAGGAGGAGCACATGATGGAGGCCAGCTTCAACAATTTAGCAAGACTCTGGCTCAAAAATTAAAAATAAAAAGAATGGAGATGTTACTCAATGGTAGAACATCCCAGGATTTAATTCGTTGCTACGGAAAAAAAAAAAAAAAGAAAGAAAGAACTGATTGGGCTGGAGTTGTAGCTCAGTGGTAGAGCACTTGCCTGGCATGTGTGAGGCCCTGGGTTTGATCCTCAGCACTGCATATAAATAAATAAAATAAAAAGATCCATTGACAACTAAAAAATTTTTTTAAAAAGAGATGGTGACTAATGGAAGAAAAAAAGAAATGCTACTGTAGGCAGTGAGGTACTAAGAGATTTAGTTACTTTTAGCAGAGTGATAGTTTCAGCTTTGGGATTTTGTGTATGTCTTTTGTTTTGCAAGAGTAGAGTCTATACCTAAGCCCTGAAAAAAGAAGTTCGTAGGAAACCAGTTAGGGGTCTGTAAATATCTAAAGGAATGAAGTCTTAGTTAAGAGCAACACTCGATCTGGGCTGCTGCATTTGAAAGATGTTTTGGAGAAAAAAAACTGAAAAGATTTTGAGACTTTGTGGTCCTGTAACAGTGGTCCACTTTATACTTTGAATGTGTCCTTGCTGCTCTGCCACTGCCACTTATTTTTAAAATGGACATGTTTTTTTCTCTTCCTCTCTCCCTGCCCCTCCCTCATCTCAGGGGAAACAGGATTACCTTTCTTCCACATCCTAGGCAGATTTCTCTCTCCTTGAATACACACCCACCATAGGAACAAGGTAATCCACACTGTGAGGTTGGTACCAGATCTCAGAAATGACTCTCTCAAATTACCAAGTGAATTACAACTCCAACAGAGAACAGGTAGAATGTAGCCTTTGAGTCACCTGTTTAAAAGCCCCCTGTTCCTACTGATAGGCAGAATTCCAGCCTTTGGGACAGGAGTCCCCTGTTTCTCCTTTGCTAGCACAGCAATAAACCTTTTTCCTTTTTATCAAAACCATGTCCTTGTTATTGGTTTGGTACTGGGGACAAAGACTGAGCTTTTGGCAACAGTCCAATACTTTCTTGTTTGTTTGTTTGTTTTTGGGTTTTTTTTGATACCAGGGATTGAACCCAGAGGTGCTTAACCACTAAGCACGGAGCCATGTTCCCAGCCCTTTTTATTTTTAATTTTGAGACAGGATCTCACTAGGTTGTTTAGGGCCTTGCTAAATTGTCGAGGCTGGCTTTGAATTTGCAATCCTCCTGTCTCAGCCTCCTGAGCTGCTGGGATTACAGACATGTACCACTTGGCCAAGCTCAATACATCTTTATCTCTGACATCAACAATCTATGCTGGCATTGCTCATTTTTTTATGATGATGGAAATACTCTCAATATTATGGCCTCTAGACATGTGAGCATTTGAAATGTAGTTAGTGCTTTTGAGAGACTGAATTTTAAATTTTATTCAATTTTAATTAATTTAAATGTGGCTAGACAATGTGGACATCATAGGTCTAGATCATTAATTGAGCTACCTAATGAGTATCTTCACCTAAATTTTACAAGTACTTCCAATGTCATACAGGTTGAGTGTCCCTAATCTGAAAATCCCAAATCTGAAATGCTCCCAACTCCAAAACTCTTTGAAAGCCAATGTGATGCCACAAATGGAAAATTCCACACAATGAAACTTTTTGGTTCATGCACAAAATTATCCAAAATGTTGTACAAAAGGAACTTCAGACTCCATGGATAAAGTATATAGGAAACATAAGTGAATTTCCTGCTTAAATTTGGGTCTCATCCCCAGGATATCTTTATGTATATGCAAGCATTTCAAAAATCCCCCAAAACTTTCATATTCCAAAACACTTATAGTCTCAAGCCTTTTGGATAAGGTACACTCAACCTGGAGATCATTTTTTGCACCCCACTGCACTCCTGATGTTTCCCATGTTGTTGAAAATGTTATAATTTTGTTAGGCACAGTGGTGCCCACCTGTAATCCCAGCAGCTTGGGAAGCTGAGGCAGGAGGATCGCAAGTTCTAAGTCTGCCTCAGCATCTTAGCTAGGCCCTAAGCAACTTTGAAAAACCCTGTTTCAAAATTTAAGAAATATTTAAAAAGGGGTATGGGGGGCTGGGGATGTGGCTCAGTGGTTAATCATCTCTGGATTCAATCCCTGGTACCACACACACACACACACACACACAAAAATTAAAATCTCAAGATCTTGTCAGTCTCTTGGGGTTAAAATTGAGAAGCAATTTATTCATTTCATAACATATATGAAGCACTTACTACACACCAGGCCACACACTAAGTGAATGCAATCCTTGTAAGAAATGATGATAACATTTATAATTAACTCTTTGCATCAGGAAAAATATTTAGTACCTTCCTTCTCCTTCTACCTCACCTCTCACATCCAAACTTTCATTCTACTCTCTTCCCCAATCCCTTTCATGTCCCTCAGAGCAGAGATTTTTGTGTCTTCCATTTCTGCTGTATCCATTATGCCCAGAGGAATACATATGGTGGTGGAGGTGGGCGAGAAGGGTTTGGGAAATGAATCCATGTCCTCTTCTTGCTCTGATCATTTTATTTCCTCCCTCTTTCCCACTAAGCATTAACATAGCTTATCTATGCCAGAGAACTACCACATAAGTTTACAGGAGTTATTTAAAGCCTTCTTCTCAAAGTATGGTCTTCTGTCCAACGGCTGCAGCATCCCCTGGGAGCTTGTTAGAAATGCAGGATCTCAACCTCTACACCAGAATTACTAAATCAGAATCTACTTTTTAACAAGCCCTCCCCATTAAAGTTGGAGAAACACTGCTCTAAAATGCAGATTTAAGTGCATTTTTACCTAGCTTTAAAATCTTTGATGTCTTTTAATTGCACACAGAATCATGTTTATGCAAAGTATTCACCCAGCATTCAAAACCATCTAATGTGACCTCTGTCAACTTTCCACCCTTTTCTCTCAGTGGATTCTCTGCACTTCTCCATGCCCTCCAGACTGGTGTCCTCACCTCTTCTAAAACACATCCAATACTCTTCTCCTTCCCACGCTCATCCCCAGTCTATTCCCTCTTGGAAAGTCTTACATCACCCTTCTCCCTCCTCCATCCACAACATTCACCTTCAAAATGTTACCCTTCGTCTGAAGCACAACTCAACCTGAGGTGCTCTGGAAGGCATTTTAGAGATTAGCCTACCTCCCATGTCTTCAGCAGTATTTAAACACCTTTCTCTCTCTCTCTTTCTCTCTCTCTCTCTCTGTCTCAGCACTCTCCATGAATTGCTTAGGGCCTCACTAAATTGCTGAGGCTGCCTTTGAACTTGCAATCCTCCTGCCTCAGGCTCCCAAGCTGCTGGGATTACAGGTGATGATGAGTTTTACTTTTCCTCAAAGTTAGTACACTGACACATATAACAGGTGTTCCATCTGTTAAAATGAATTGAAGGCTAAAGGCCCTGTAGAAATCTATGGGAAGACATCCCTGGGCATTGTCTCGGTTCCCCTCTCCACTCCATCCAGTTCCTCTCACCACCCATAGAAAGGAGCAGGGAGTTTCAAGGAAGAGTTACATCACATACCTCTGAGTCTGTCTCAGCTGCCACCTGCGTCCAACCCCTGCACCTAGAAAACAGCACCCAGACCCCACTAACAAGGAAACTAACTAATAGTAGAAGGCTGAGATATGGTGGCAGTGGAATAGCCATTCCCCAAATTGGCGCCATTACTCAACCCCATGCCCTTCTCAACCAAAGTTTCTGCCTCAAGACTGGGCCTGGCATGTGACATCACAATGGGCATTCCAAGGTGAATCTGACAGGATCCAGCCAATGTGCATGCTCTGACACCATCTGCTGCCCCTTCCTGTGCTGCCCAGTGATAGTCAAAGGACAGGAAAGAGCTCATTCACCAGTCTTCTGGGATGAGGCTGGACAGCTTGTCATTATGTAGAGTGTAATGAGGAAGAATTTCAAAGAAGCAGGCTTTCCAAGTGGTTTGTTCTGCTCTACAAGCATTTTCAGGAGCCAATCACTCCCTAGAGGGTCAGGTGTGGCATCATATGTTCCAAACTACTATGCATAACTTTAATACTCTAATAAAATAAGATTAGTTAATTATAATAAAATTTACTAAACAAAAACACAGGGTCAAATAAATCTAAGAAAGCTAGAATAGTTTAAGTAGGTACTTCTGGAAAAATTGAGACATGGTTTCCTGAGTCCATGGCTTGACATGTTGCCTAGCTGCTGTTTCACCAAGACAGAGAGGAAATGTCACAGAGGGAGATGAAATAATTTTAGAGGATCACTCTACCCCAGAACCTATGGTCTCATTTCTAAGTCTATACTATTTACTTTACCATTGCCTTCAGAGTTGACTAGCTTCTCTAGGGTTAATTCACTGTAAACAAAATTTATAAGGAATCAACTTTTGTTATAATCAAGATTAATAAAACTGGTTAGAACATTTTCTTATAAGAACATTAAACTGGAAAATCAATCCAGTAAACTATTGAATAGCAGACACTTTTATTTTATTTGGTACTGGGGATTGAAACCAGGGACATTTAACCACTGACAAACACTGTTTGAAAAGACAGACATGGTCTCTCACCTTGTAGAGTTCTCAGTCTACAGAGGAAACCTAAATAATGTTCTTAGAAAGCCCATCATGAAGAAAGTTGTTAAATAAATATGGTCATAAAATGCTCTGCATTCAGTACAAGAATTATAATTCTAAAGAATGAACTGGGCGTGGCAGCACACATCTATAATTCCAGCGGTTCAGGAGCCTGAGGCAGGAGGATCTCAAGTGCAAAGCCAGGCTCTGCAACTCAGTGAGGCTCTCAACAACATAGAGAGACTCTGTCTCAAAATTAAAACAAGGGGCTGGGGTTGTGGCTCAGTGGTAGAGTGCCTGCCTTGCATGTGTGAGGAACTGGGTTTGATTCTCAGCACTACATATAAAGAAATGAATAAAATGAAGGTCCATCCTCAACTGAAAAGATATTTTTTTAAAAAAATAATAAAAAAATAAAAAGGGCTGAGGATGTAGCTTGGTGGCTAAGCACTCCTGCTTTTAATCCCTGATACAAAAATTTTAATTAAGTAATCAATTAAAAGTAAATAAGGGGCGGCTCCTGGAGAGATCTGGCCTGGAGCAGAAGGAGTCGCTGGCTCCAGCGGGGAGTTTAGGCCCTTCGGCGCTGTTTTACAGCTTCCCTGGCAGAGAGTGTCCATCTTCGGCTGCCTGAGGCCTCAGAGCTGAGCTCTGGTCTTCCGGCGGCGCCACGGCGCTGTGGCTCCTGGAGAGATCTGGCCTGGAGCGGAGGGAGTTGCCAGCTCCAGCAGGGAGCTTAGGTCTTTCGGCACTATTTTACCGCTTCCCTGGCAGAGAGTGACCCCCTGCCACCGACTGAGCCCCCAGCGAGGAGCTCAGGCCTGCCTGGGCTCTCAAGCCCAGTGTCTCCATCACTGAGCACAGTTCTGTGGCCCCACCCCAACTTGGTGTAGTGCCCAGGTCCACGCCCTGGCCTGGGGTCTAGCACCTTGCTGTATCTGATTGTCTATCAACACCAGGCTGCCTCTGCCCAGAAGCACTGATCATTCCCAACATGGAGGTAGTGGGACAGCACCTTTCTTGGGTCACCGCTTGATCAAGCACCTCTCAAACATCAGGTGAGTCACTGGAAATCTGTGGGGACACTTTAAGTCTTTACAGGGAAATTGCAATCCCTCTGATTTGCACTACTAGAGGGGAAGATACAAGAGCAACATGAGAAAACACGGGAAGAAAGTGTCCCAAACAAACCTAGATGATATATCAAGAGAACCCAAAGACAGCATGGTAGAAGGAATGACAGAAAGGGAGTTCAGAATGTTCATAATTAAAATGATCCGAGAAGAGAATGATGTGACAAGAGAGCAGATTCAGGCTATGAATAATCAGCTAATAGAGCAACTGCAGGAAGCAAAAAATCATTTCAATAAAGAGATAGAAGTTCTGAGAAAAAAAACAAACAGAAATCCTTGAAGGAAACAAGGAAATGAAGGAAACAATAAACCAAGTTAAAAACCCAATGGAAAGCATAATTAACAGAATAGATCACTTGGAAGACAGAACCTCAGACAATGAAGACAAAATATTTAATCTTGAAAACAAAGTCAAACAAACAGAGAAGATGGTTAGGAATCATGAACGAAAACTCCAAGACATATGGGACATCACGAAAAGACCAAATTTAAGAGTTATTGGGATTGAGGAAGGCACAGAGATACAAACCAAGGGTATGAATAATCTGTTCAATGAAATAATATCAGAAAATTTCCCAGATATGATGAATGAGATGGAAAATCAATTACAAGAGCCTTATAGGACACCAAACACACAGAATTACACCAGATCCACACCAAGGCACATTATAATGAAAATACCTAACATACAAAACAAAGATAGAATTTTTTTTTTTTTTTACACAAAGATAGAATTTTAAAGGCTGCGAGAGAAAAGCATCAGATTACCTACAGGGGGAAACCAATACGGATATCAGCAGATTTCTCAGCCCAGACCCTAAAGGCAAGAAGGGCCTGGAACAACATATTTCAAGCTCTGAAAGAAAATGGATGCCAACCAAGAATCTTATACCCAGCAAAACTTACCTTCAGATTTGATGATGAAATAAAATCCTTCCATGATAAACAAAAGCTTAAAGAATTCACAAAGAAAAAGCTTGCCCTATAGAACATTCTCAACAAAATATTCGAAGAGGAAGAAACGAAAAACAACAATTTCAGTCAACATGGGGAGGAACTACCCTAAAGAAAGGGTCAATCAAAGGAGAAACAAAGTTAAGCTAAAAACCCCAAAAAAGCTAAAATGGCAGGAAATACAAGTCACATCTCAATAATAACCCTGAATATAAATGGCCCAAACTCATCAATCAAAAGACATAGACTGGCAGATTGGATTAAAAAGAAAGACCCAACAATATGCTGCCTTCAAGAGACTCATTTAATAGAAAAACACGCCCACAGACTAAAGGTGAAAGGTTAGGGAAAAACATACCATGCACATGGACTGAGTAAAAAAGCTGGGGTTTCCATTCTCATTTCAGATAAAGCAGACTTCAAGCCAAAGTTAGTCAGAAGGGATTAAGAAGGACATTTCATACTGCTTAAAGGAAGCATAAATCAGCAAGACATAACAATCATAAATATTTATGCACCAAACAATGGTGCATCCATGTACGTCAATCAGATCCTTCTCAATTTCAGGAATCAAATAGACCAAAACACAATAATACTGGGAGACTTTAACACTCCTCTCTCACCATTGGACAGATCTTCCAAGCAAAAATTGAACAAAGAAACCATAGGACTCAATGATACAATCGCTAATTTGGACTTAACAGACATATATAGAATATTCCATTCATCAAAAAGCGAATACTGTGCTGGAAGTGATGGTGCACACCTGTAATCCCAGCACTTGGGAGGCTGAGGCAGGAGAATCGCGAGTTCAAAGCCAGCCTCAGCAACTTAGCGAGGCCCTAAGCAACTCAGTGAGACCCTGTCTCTAAATAAAATACAAAATAGGGCTGGGGATGTGACTCAGTGATGAAGTGCCCCTGGGTTCAATCCCCAGTACCCCCCCCCCAAAAAAAAAGAAAAAAAAAGCAAATACACTTTCTTCTCAGCAGCTCATGGTTCCTTCTCTAAAATAGACCATATGTTATGCCACAAAGCTACTCTTAGCAAATACAAAAACATAGAGATACTACCTTGTATACTATCAGATCAAAATGGAATGAAATTAGATATCAACGATAAAGTTAAAAACAGAAAATACTCCAAGACCTGGAGATTAAATAATATGCTATTGAATGATACATGGATAACAGAAGACATTAGGGGGGAAGTTAAAAGATTCTTAGAGGTCAGCGAGAACAAAGATACAACATATCAAAATCTCTGGGATACTATAAAAGCAGTGCTAAGAGGAAAATTCATTTCATGGAGTGCATTTAATAAAAGAATGAAAAGTCAACAAATCAATGACCTCACATTACAGCTCAAAGCTCTAGAAAAAGAGGAACAGATCATCACCAGAAGTAGTAGAAGACAGGAAATAATCAAAATCAGAGCTGAAATCAATGAAATTGAAACAAAAGAAACAATTCAAAAAATTGACAAAACAAAAAGTTGGTTCTTTGAAAAAATAAACAAAATTGATAAACCCTTAGCCACGCTAACGAAGAGAAGGAGAGAGAAACTCCAAGTTACTAAAATTCGTGATGGAAATGGAAATATTACAACAGACACAATTGAAATACAAAACATAATAAGAAGTTACTTTGAAAATTTATACTCCAACAAAATAGAAAACCTCGAAGACATCAACAGGTTCCTAGAGGCATATGAGCCACCCAAACTGAATCTGGAGGACATACACAACTTAAATAGATCAATTTCAAGCAATGAAATAGAAGAAGTCATCAAAAGCCTACCAACAAAGAAAAGTCCAGGACCAGATGGATTCACAGCCGAGTTCTACAAGACCTTCAAAGAAGAGTTCATTCCAATACTCCTCAAAGTATTTCATGAAATAGAGGAGGAGGGAACCCTTCCAAACTCATTCTATGAAGCTAATATCACCCTGATACCAAAACCAGAGAAGGACACATCAAGGAAAGAAAATTTCAGACCAATATCCCTAATGAACATAGATGCAAAAATTCTTAACAAAATTTTAGCGAATCGCATACAAAAGCATATTAAAAAAATAGTGCACCATGATCAAGTGGGATTCATCTGGGGATGCAAGGTCGGTTCAACATCCGGAAATCAATCAATGTAATTCACCACATCAACAGACTTAAAGTCAAGAACCACATGATTATTTCAATAGATGCAGAGAAAGCATTTGATAAAATACAGCACCCCTTCATGCTCAAAACACTAGAAAAAATAGGGATAGTGGGGACACTCCTTAACATTGTAAAGGCTATCTATGCTAAGCCCACAGCTAACATCATTCTAAATGGAGAAAAATTGAAAGCATTCCCCCTGAGAACTGGAACTTCGCCACTACTATTCAACATTGTTCTTGAAACTCTAGCCAGAGCAATTAGACAGGCCAAAGAAATGAGAGGAATACGAATAGGAAAAGAAGAGCTCAAACTATCCCTATTTGCCGATGACATGATTCTCTATTTAGAAGACCCTAAGAATTCCACCAGAAAACTTCTGGAACTTATAAATGAATTCAGTAAAGTAGCAGGATATAAAATTAATGCTCATAAATCTAATGCATTTTTATTTGTAAGTGATGCATCCTCTGAGAGAGAAATTAGGAAAACTACCCCATTCACAATAACCTCAAAAAAAAAATACTTGGGAATCAATCTAACAAAAGAAGTGAAAGACCTCTACAATGAGAATTACAGAACACTAAAGAAAGAAGTTAAAGAGAATCTGAGAAGATGGAAAGATCTCCCATGTTCTTGGATAGGCAGAATTAATATTGTCAAAATGGCCATACTTCCAAAAGTGCTATACAAATTCAATGCAATTCCAATTAAAATCCCAACAACGGACGGTCATAGAAATAGAGCAAGCAATCATGAAATTCATTTGGAGGAATAAGAGACCCAGAATTGCTAAAGCAATCCTTAGCAAGAAGAGCGAAGCAGGGGGTATCACAATACCAGACCTTCAATTATACTACAGAGCAATAGTAACAAAAACAGCATGGTATTGGCACCAAAATAGACAGGTAGATCAATGGTACAGAATAGAGGACACAGAGACAAACCCACATAAATACAGGTATCTCATACTTTACAAAAGAGCCAAAAACATACAATGGAGAAAAGACAGCCTCTTCAACAAATAGTGCTGGGAAAATTGGAAATCCATATGCAGCAAAATGAAACTAAACCCATATCTCTCACCCTGTACAAAACTCAATTCAAAATGGATCAAAGACCTAGAAATTAGACCAGAGACCCTGCACATAATAGAAGAGAAAATAGGTCCAAATCTTTATCACGTTGGCCTAGGACCAGATTTCCTTAACATGACTCCCAAAGCGCAAGAAATAAAAGCAGGAATCAATGATTGGGATAGAGTCAAACTAA
>JAJEJO010000117.1:923819-980226 GCA_020662805.1 Glaucomys volans
GAAGATCTACAAGCAATCAACAGATTTATGAAAAAATGTTCAACATCCCTCGTTATAAGAGAAATTCAAATCAAAACCACCTTAAGATTTCATCTTACCCCAATTAGAACGTCTTTTATTAAGAACACAGGCAACAACAGGTGTTGGAGAGAATGTGGGGAAAAGGGTACACTCATACATTGCTGGTGGGAGTGCAAGTTGGTGCAGCCACTCTGGAAAGCAGTGTGGAGATTCCTTAGAAAACTTGGAATGGATCCACCATTTGACCCCGCTATCCCACTCCTCGGCCTATACCCAAAGGACTTAAAATCAGATTACTACAGTGATGCAGCCACATCAATGTTCATAGCTGCTCAATTCACAATAGCTAGATTATGGAATCAACCTAGGTGCCCTTCAGTAGATGAATGGATAAAGAAACTGTGGTATATATACACAATGGAATATTACTCAGCCATAAAGAAGAATAAAATTATGGCATATGTAGGTAAATGGATGATGTTGGAGACTATTATGCTAAGTGAGATTAGCCAATCCCAAAAATCCAAAGGCCGAATGGTCTCTCTGATAAGTGAATGATGATGCATAATGTGGGGTGGAATGATGGCAAGAATGGAGAAAGGATAGAGAGCATAGAGGGAAGGGAGGGGTGGGGTTGAGGTTGGGTGGTAAGAATAATAGCAGTATGTGTGACAGACATCATTGCCCTGTGTACATGTATGAATGCACAGATGAGGTGACTCTACTTTGTGTACAACCAGAAAAACAATTGCTGTGCTCCATTGTGTTCAATGAATCAAAAAATTAAATAAAAATAAAAAAAGTAAATAAGAATGAGATATGTTATATAAACTGAGGTCAGTGGCAGAGTGCTCGCCTAATATGTGGGAGACCTTGAGTTTGATCCCCAGCACCATAGGAGGGAAAAAATGTGGCAGATACTAGGATTAAGGGTATAGTTTGGGGTTCTTAAGGGATATATGTGCAGTTTGACCAGTACCTTTCTCCATACGTGCTATGGTTTAGATATGGTTTAAGTGTGTCCCCAAATGGATAATTGCTCCATGCACTGAAATTTAATTCCCATTATAAGGCATTAGGAGAGTGGAAACTTAATCCAACCATGGTGTTTACAACTGGGGCCTTTGGGAGGTGATTAGGATTAGATAAGGTTATCAGGATGGAACGCTGTGATTGAATAATGGTAACTTTTCAAGAAGAGAGAGATAGGCCAAAATAGCCATGCACACACAAACATGCTCCCTGTCTCT
Source organism: Glaucomys volans (assembly GCA_020662805.1). Lineage (NCBI taxonomy): Eukaryota > Metazoa > Chordata > Mammalia > Rodentia > Sciuridae > Glaucomys > Glaucomys volans. Next base: position 925,091 of record JAJEJO010000117.1, read on the forward strand.
TGTCATGTGATACCCTATACCACCTCAGAACTGCTAGCAAGATGACCATCCCAGAGGTATGGTTCCTTAACCTTGGACCAGATCAGTGAACCCAAATAAAGCTCTTTCTTGATAAAGTAACCTGCCTCAGGTATTTTGTTATAGTAATGCAAAATGAACCAATATAACATATATGTTAAAATAAATTATTTATGTCTTAAATATTTACTCACCATGCTGGGCATGTACCTCATTGTGGAGTCCCTACTAGGCATGGAGTCTTGGGTTCTATCCACAGCACCACTAACAAAATTGAAAATAAAAAAATAAAAATTCTGCACATGTTTAGCTGGGTACAGAGGTGCATGCCTGTAATCCCAGCTGAAGCTAACCCCAGAAACTTAATGAGACCCTATCTCAATATCTCAAAAAATGAGACCCTATCTCAAAAAATAAAATGGGACAGGCATGTGGCTCAGAGGTTGAGTGCTCCTGGGTTGAATTCCTGGTACCAAAAAAAGAAAAAAGAAAGAAAAACTACATGTTTAAAAATTATATTCTGCAGCTGATTAAATAGTGTCTCTATGTGTCCATTAGGTCAATTTTTTCTCATCTTAATGTTTAAGCCTATATTATTCCTAAGCTTTTGTCTGATTTTCCATCAATTACCAAGACAGACATGTAAAAACATTTGCATGGACTTATTTCTTCTTTGAGATCTCTAGATTTTATTTTATATATTTGCAATTATTTTTAAAATCATAATGTGTCCTGGGGGAATTAAATCTTTTTTTTTTTTTTTTTTTTTTTTGGAACCAGGGATTGAACTCAGGAACACTCAGCCACTAAGCCATATCCCCAGTCCTGTTTTGTATTTTATTTAGAGACAGGGTCTCACTGAGTTGCTTAGGGCCTCGCTAAGTTGCTGAGGCTGGTTTTGAACTCGAGATCCTCCTGCCTCAGCCTCCCAAGTGCTGGGATTACAGGCGTGCGCCATCGCGCCTGGCTGAATTAAATCTTTTATCACTGTGAAGACCCTCTTTAGAAACACTTTGCCTTGTTTTTTTTTTCTGATGTTTATATAGTCATAGCAATTTTTATTTGGGTTCATGTTTGCATGGTATTATTGTTTTCCCTTTATTTTTTTATTTTGAGACAGTCTTGCTAAATTGCTGAGGTTGGCTTTGTACTTGTGATCCTCCTGCCTCAACCTCCTGAGTTGCTGGGATTACAGGTATGCGAAACTGCGCCTGGCTCTTTTGCCGTTTATTTACTTCCAATCTTTCTATCTCCTTTTAATACTGGATATAAAACAAACAAAATCTAAATATATGCTAATTGCAAGAGACACATCGAAAACAAAAAAAAATTTTAATTGGAGCATGTAATCCATTTACATTTAATGCAATTACTGTAGTCCTGAATCAAAATCTTACTTTGTACTTTCTATCTTGTCCTGTTTCATGTTTCTTTTTCTCTCCTTTCTTGTTTTTTATTTAGATAACTATTTTTAAGTGACTCCATTTTCCCTTTTACTAATTAGAAATTATACACTTTGATTTTATTCTTTTTATGTAGGAGTTGACAACTGTGGTCTGTGAGTTAAATCCAGCCTGCTGTCTGTTTTGGCAAACAAATACGTACAGTCATACATCATGCCCATTTTATATATTGTCTATGGCTGCTTTCACAGAGTCAAGTAGTTAGCACAGGGGCTCTTGGCCTACAAAGACTAAACCACTCACTATTTATTACTTTACAGAAAAGGTTTGTCGACACTACTTTCATGGGTTTCCTTTTCTTTCTTTTCCTTCCTTCTTCCCTTCTTCCTTCTTTCTCTTTCTCTTATTGAACCCAGAGACACTTTACCACTGAGCTACATCTCTAACCACTTTTTTATTTTTTATTTTTGAAACAAAATTGCCAAGGTTGGCCTCCAATTTGCATTCTTCCTGTCTTGGCCTCCCAAGTAGATGGGATTGCAAGCATGTACCACTGTGCCCAGCTGTTTCTTTTTCTTTTTTTTCCCCCTCCTACTGTGCTGGGGATCAAACTTAGGGCCTCCCACATACTAGGCAAGTGCTCTGCCACTGAACTACATGCCAATCCTAGTGGAAATCTTCCCCCTCCTCCAGGAGTAGGGATTAAACCCAGGGAGTGCTTTACCACTGAGCTACATCCCCAGCCGTTTTCATTTTATTTTGAAATAGTGACTTGCTAAGTTGTCCAGACTGGCCTTAATCTTGCAACCCTACTGCTTCAGCCTCCAGAGTTGCTGGGATTACAGGTATACACCACTGTGACCGACTCTAGTAGCTGTTCCCTAAAAATGCAATATGCACACTTAACTTTGATCAAAGTTTTAATCAAGACCTTTATCCTCTTATGAATAATTCAAGGTCCTTAAAATATTTTAGCTCCATTTATCCCTTCCCACATACTATATGTTATTGTAGTCAGGGATTTTAATATTGTTTTTTAAATAAACATTTTATTTTGGAATAAGTTTAGATTTACAGAAGAGTTTTGGAGAGAGCACAGGGAGTCCCACATAACTTTCAGCTCTCTTGCCTGATGCTAATGCTACATAACTTTGGTGCATTTGTCAAAACTGTGAGATTGACACTGGTATATTTACCATTAACTGAACCCAAGACTTCATTTTGATTTCAATATTTTCCCACTAATGTCCTTTACCTGTCCAGGAACCAACAAAGGGTACCACATTGCTTTTTATATGTGTGTAGTACTGGGGAATGAACCCACAGGGTGTTTTGCAGCTGAGCTGCATCCCACCCACCCCTCTTTTTTTTTTTAAGTCAGTTGCCCAGGTTGACCTGGAACCTGCAATCCTCCTGCCTCAGCCTCCCAAGTCACTGGGATTACAGGCATGTGTCACTGCAGGTTACCATACTGCATTTAGGACTTTTTTTTTCCCCACTACTGGGGATCAAACCCAGAGCCTGGCACATTCTAGGTAAGTGCTTAACCACTGAGCTATATCCCTTGCCCTCAGGCAGATATTTTGTAAAATATCCGTCAATTTGGGTTTCTGTGATATTTTCCTTATGCATAGAGACTGAGGCTCTGTGTTTTGGGGGGAGAGAATACCATCGAGGTGGCATGATGGTCTCATTAAATCATATCAGGAGGTACATGATATCAACAGTGATGCTAATCTTGATTACCTGGAGAGGGTAGCGTTTGCCAGGTTTTTCTATTGTAAAGCTACTGTTTTCCTTTAAGCCACATTGGAGGTGCAGGGGCATGGAGTCATTAGGCTCCATTTCCTGAAGGGGGCATAGATTCATGTATTGTTTGGAATTCTTGTGTAGGAAAGCTTTGTCTCATTCCACCACACTCTATTGCATCATTTATTTTATGGGTATGAAGTCTTGTATATTTGCTTTGTCCTTTTTGTTATAGTCCAATACTATGCTACTTATACTGTTTCGCCATTGTTCCAACTTTAGCCTTGGCAGCTCTTTCCCCATGGCTATGCTGACCCTTTGGCATACTCCAATCCTTGTGGAGATCTTGAGCAATTCCTCACTTTCTGGAACTAAAAATGCTCCAGGGCTCCTCTTCTTGTCTCTTTCCCACTCTGTGGGAACCCAGTCACCAGCTTAGAAGCAACCCAATCCCTCCTCTCCCATCATGGCAGCATTTGCCACCATCGACATGCAGCAGCTGTCCCCTCAGGCCTCGGATTTGACCCACTTGTCTAAACCATGCCTGCAATTAGCTGAGATCTTGGGCATTTTGCCATATTTGTGGAACCAGGTTAAGCCCTTCAGTCTCCTACCTGGTCCTAAGACCTTCCTTCAGTTTTACAGCCTAATATTCAAGGCCTGGTTCCAGCCTGTCTAATATCCAAGATCAACTAAGTTATGAAAAGAATAGCTAGTTGATTTGGGGGAGAGATCATGAGAACCATTTTTAATATATTAGAATTAAAATATAAAGATGTTTGGGTATGGGCTAGAGTTGTAGCTTAGTGGTAGAATGCTTTCCTAGCACATGTGAGGCACTGGGTTCAATTTTCACTACAACATATAGATAAATTTAAAAAGGTCCATTAACTGGGCAGACACTTCACAGAAGATGATACACAGGTGATTAACAAATATATGAAAAAGTGCTCATAATCTCTAGTAATTAGAGAAATGCAAATTAAAACCACCCTAAGATTTCATCTAACTCCTATTAGAATGGCTATTATCAGGAATACATGCAATAACAAGTGTTGGCGTGGATGTGGGGAAAAAGGCACACTTGTACATTGCTGGTGGAGTTGCAAATTAGTGCAGCCACTCTGGTAAGCAGTATGGAGATTCCTCAAAAAACTTGGAATGGACCCACCATTTGACCCAGCTATCCCACTCCTCGGTTTATATCCAAAGGTCCTAAAATCAGCAAAGTATAGGGATGCAGCCACATCTATGTTCATAGCTGCTCAATTCACAATAGCTAGATTGTGGAACCAACCTAGATGCCCTTCGATTGAAGAATGGATAAAGAAACTGGTATATATACACAATGGAATATTACTCAGCCATAAAGATGAATAAAACTATGGCATTTGCTGGTAAATGGGTGGAGTTGGAGAATATCGTGCTAAGTGAAATAAGCAAAGCCTAAAAAAACCAAAGGCCAAATGTTTTCTCTGATCAGTGGATGCTGATATATAACGGATGTAAGCACAAAAAGGAAAAACGGGAGACAGACCTCGACAGATTTAGAGACGCCTTTATTCCTTCTCAGAGTCGGGCGTCATTTGGGTCCACTTTCCTGATGGAAAATGGCCAACAGTTACAGGGGGAATGCTGGCTTTATAGGGTATGAGGAGGGTGATGTAACCATTGTGTGCGTGCAGTTTAAAATTAGATACCAAAGGATGAGTATTCAAATCTTGCCCGATGTCATTCAGGATTAGGTTGACCTGGGGAAGGTCAAGGTTTAGGGCCTAGCATTCCATATCCGCCCTTTTCCCCAGGGCCCATTGTTATCAGGAATGCACTGGGAGAGGTTTAATGGTTGATCAGTTTCCTTTCCCACTTCTCAAGCCACACTGTCCCTTCATTTTTCTTGGGGAGTTATTTTATAGGAATATTATTTTCCATAACCCTTCAACGGGGGGAGGGGGTTATGGGGGGGATAGGAAAGAATGGAGGAAGTGTGGATGGTGTAGAGGAAAATGGGACGGAAGGGGATGGAGGAAGGAAAAATAGTAGACTGAGACAGACAGTATTACCCTATGTATATGTAAGATTATATGAATTGTGTGAATAAAAAAATAAATAAAATTTTAAAAAAGTACCACTGACATCTAAAAAATATTTTAAAAAAGATATTCAGAAATATGTAATATCCAAAGATCTTCTACCCCATCCCCTCTTGGTTTTGATCCAGCAAAAGAGTACCAGGAAATTATTCCCTTCATCTTCCACAGTCCAATACAGTCTTCTGGACCAGGCCCATCTGTCATTCCAGCAAAATTACTGATTTATGTTGATAATGGATAACTCTAGTTGCTTTTGCAAGCAGATTTTTTTTTTTTTAATACCAGGAATTGAACCTAGGGTGTTTAACCACTGAGCCACATCCCCAGCTCATATTTTTATTATTATTTTTTAATTTTTTTTTGAACGGGGTATTGAACTCAGGGGCACTTGGCCACTGAGCCACATCCCCACCCTATTTTGTATTTTATTAGAGACAGGGTCTCACTGAGTTTCTTAGCACCTTTCCCTTGCTGAGGCTGGCTTTGAACTCCTGCCTCTCAGCCTCCCGTGTCGCTGGGATTATAGGCGTGTGCACCGCACCCAGCCTATTTTTAAATTTTGAAACAGGGTCTCACTAAGTTGCTTAGGGCCTCACTAAGTTGCTGAGGCTGGTCTTGAATTTGCAATCCTCCTGCCTCAGCCTCCTGAGCCACTGGGGTTACAGGTGAGCTCCACCACAGCCAACCAGATGTTAGTTTTCTCCAAACAATGTTAAAAGTTGTCACCCTACCATTTAGCTCAAAGCAATTCTACAAATCTTTGCATTTTTATTTTAACTCTGCCCAGAGCCCAAATCCCATTGACAATGACCTGACTCTCTGATATAGGATTCACATTCCAGTGCAAGTCTCCAAACATTCCCAGGTTTTCTTTGGCTGTTCCTTTACCCCACTCTAACCTCCTTTCTTCCAAAACTTTTGGTGATTCTTGGACTACCCTGTAATCTCCCAAAATAATTCTGGCAGCTCTCTCTACTTACCCTGCTGTTCCAATCCACTTCAACTGTCTTGTATTAGAATTGCTTATATGTGCTTGTGAGTTTCTAAGGGGGTAGGGACCAGAGCTTAGTCATCTTTGTGTCCTCTGCAATTCCAGAGTATGTCTAACCTCCAATGTCCCCCAAGGCCAAGGCATACTCTACCTTGTTCATAGCACCTGAATATCACATCCAACTATTTAAGAATTAAATTCACTTGATATCTTTATACCATCCAAATACTTGGCAAGTAAAAGGACCAGAGGCTTCTAGAGCTTTCCTGCATCCAGTGTGGGGAAATCTAATCCTGTACTATCTCCCAGCCATAAGTAGGAGTGGAGCTACTGTACACGTTGGCATCATCTATAGATCCAGGCATGGTCTGCCTTGGGCTCTAGAATGCTGGATATCTTCTCTGATAACCTTGCTCATGACAACTAGATGAGAGGTGGGTTTATCCAATGAAGAAGCACAGGAGACACTGTGGGTAAAGAGAAGCAAAGGGCCTTCACAGCATCTTTGCCTAACTTCAGCCATCTTTTTTTTTTTGGAACCAGGGATTGAAATCAGGGACACTCGGCCACTGAGCCACATCCCCAGCCCTATTTTGTATTTTCTTTAGAGACAGGGTCTCACCGAGTTGCTTAGGGCCTCGCTAAGTTGCTGAGGCTGGCTTTGAACTCACGATCCTCCTGACTCAGCCTCCCAAGTCGCTTGGATTACAGGCGTGCGCCACCACGCCCGGCTAGCCATCTTGAGTGGTGGAATTAGGAAGAAGTATTTGTGTAGGATGAAAGACAAAGGTATGGCACCAGAAGGCACCGTAAGAGTTGTCCTGGGGGAAGGGAATTGGTTAAAGATCTAAGGCAGCAATGTGAACATGTAGAGCAAGAAAACATAGGCCCCTCCATCCATCCACGGGCCTCCAGATGTATGGAGGGGCCATGACTGCCTTTAAGAAGTGAATTATCCTCATAAAAATGAAAACTGGCTCCTTAGCAGTCACTCCCCTGCCTGCAAATTCTTTAATGGGGGAGGTTTTATCCCCAGGAGGGTTACCTGGTGTCCATCACTTGGATATTTCTCTGCCAAAAGGGGGAGCCAGCTCTCTGCTATTGGAGCCATACATAACAGGCCCTGAAGAGCTGGCCTGGATCTGGGAGGAAAAGAGGGCCTTTGATTTGTCAAAACAGGGGACACCTGAAGTCTAAAATGCGGACTGAGGTTTTTAGTGTTTATGGGGTCTGATGTGAGGCTGAAGAATTCATTCCAGTAATAAGGACGCTGTCTATCGTGTCTAATTGGGACTGCCTTTTTCTGGGTGGCCTATGCTAGGGATTCAACTTCTTCCCTCCCTCCCTGGAACTACCTAAAAGTTCCCACCTCTCCTTGTTGGTGTGTCTGTCTGTGAGGGACTGGGGCATAGCAGTGTGGGCGCGTGCCTGCCTATTGCAGATGGGGAATACAGGGATGCTGGAAGAAGGTTTGGGCCAGGGGTCAAAGGATTGGGACAAAGAGCTGAAGAAACAAATCTGCTGTTGGAACCAACTCAAGCCACCCATCCTGTCCAACCCCTGGTCTACTGAGCCTGATTTACTGACTTTGACAGGTTAACTTTCAAAAACAGGAATTCAGTTTTATTTCTAAGATCAGAATAAGTCAGTGAAAGTGGGAGGCACTGAGTCAAGTACAAGAACTCTCCCTGAGATGGGGAAAATCTTTCTCCTCACCCAGGGCTACTGGTACCCCTGGAAAATGGACTACTTCCTCCTACCACATGTGCTGCTGGCACAAGTCCCCTTTGGCTGGGCTGGTTCCTGTCACACTGGACCTGCCTGCAGGTCACTGCAGGGCAGGCTGTAGAGTCTCCAGGGGGTCCGCATTGCGCTTCCGACCTGGCCCAGCGAGGGCACTCCTGACAGCCTCACAGACAGAAGGAGCTGCAGCCAGGTGTGCCTGAGCCTCAGGGATGGAGCATCTGAATAGAAGGCTCAGCAAGGCTACGGGGATCACCTGTGGGGAAGAGGCAGGGAGAAGTAAAAACCAAAAAAGAAGTCATCTAAGAAAGAACCCTGGAGAAGCTAGAGCATTCATGTGGGAGTCAGGCACCATCAGTCTGGATGCAAAAATAGGTTGTGTTCAATACTAGAGAGTGATAATGAGGGGGGTCAAGAGCAGAGAGAAAACTTCATCCTAATCCAGTAAACTGTTCCTCCTTCAAAATCCAGCCCAAAGACCCCACTGTTCTTCTTGACTCCCTTCAAGACAAAGGAATCTTTCTGGTATCTTTTTCACACCTCTGTGATCATTTGTCACATGTTCCCCATGAATGGGGAGCTCCTGGTGGGCAGAATATCACTGAATTGCGTAAACCCAATGTCAAGCAAAGTTCCTGATATGCTGAAAGTACTCAATAAGTATTTGTTGAGTGACCAGCAGAGGGCAGGATACCTGTTCCTTCTCTTGTGCAACCTGGATGTGGCAGGAGATGGGAGCTGCCCGAATTTCATCCGACAGTGGCTGAGGAAAGTGGATGGACTGGAGGAGGCTCTCGATGCACCGGGCCTTGGACTGCCCGGAGAACCGCTGTTGAAGAGGTGGTAAGATCAGTGTCAGGCTAGAAGGCCAGGGGAACTAAGAATGGGGTCAAGGGAGAAGAAAGAACTGGGAAATTGGGAGGCTGGGATCCTATAGGGGTTATGGAGAATCTGTCCCTTTGGGCAATCCTGTAATCCCCAAGTGTAAAGAAAAACTGGGTTAAAGAAGTTGGCGGTGGGCCATGATGAGCTGGGTTAAACTGGAATGAATGATGAATTAGTTAGATTTGTAACCATGTCCCAGCAACCCCATAGGTAGGCAATTTGAAACTGAACTCCCTCCCTCCAGTTTCTTTCCTAACCAAATCCATCCTGCACATTGCTGTCAAGTTTTCAGTAAACAATGCTTCCATCTTGTCCCTATCCTTCTGTTAGCTTAGCACTGCCAGAAATATAATGCAATCCACATAGGGATGTTTAAGTTTTCCAGTAGGTGCATTAGAAAAGAAGCCAATGAGGTCAATGTTAATACATTTTACTCAACCCAACATATTAAAAATATTTCAGGACTGGGGATATAGTTCAGTTGGTAGAGTGCTTGCCTGGCAAGCACAAGGCCCTGGGTTCAATCCCCAGCACGGCAAAAAAAAAAGAAAAAAAAAAAAAAAAATTAAATGTTGTAGGCACAATTAAAAATAAAAACAAGACGGAGTGCCACAAACCCCAGAGACTCGGGAGGCTGAGGCAGGAGGATCACCAGTTCAAAGCCAGCCTCAGCAACTTAGCGAGGCCCTAAGCAACTCAGTGAGACCCTGTCTCTAAATAAAATACAAAATAGGGCTGGGGATGTGGCTCAGTGGTTAAGTGCCCCTGGGTTCAATCCCTGGTTCGAAAAAAAATTATGAGTGAGTTATTTTATAATATTTTCTTAATAAGTCTTTGAAATCTGGGATCTATTTTACAGTTTCAGCACACCTCAATTTGAGTGCTCAATTTGCAAGATTAAGAAGTGAAATTCAGTCCTACAGACATAATAAAGTTGCACTTCATGAAAAAAAATTTCAGCTGGGTACAGTGGTGCATGCCTGTAATCCCAGAGACTTGGGAGACTGAGGTAGGAGGATTCCAAGTTCAAGACCAACCTCAGCAACTTAGTGAGGCCCTAAGGACTTAGTGAGACATTGTCCCAAAATAAAACTTACCAAAAAAAGGGGACAGGGGATGTAGTTCAGTGGTTAGGCAACCCTGGGTTCAATTTCCAGTACCCACCCCAGCCAAAAAAAATTCACTAGTTCGATTTTTACATAAAATTAAAAATTCAGTTCCTTGGTCACACTAGCCATATTTCAAGTGCTCAATAACCATATGTGGCTGCTGACCACTTTTGGACAGCACAGATCTACCTATATTTAGCAAATCCAGATTCCTTTCTAGCTTTAACCTTTCGCAATCCCTTTCCTTCCTGCTCCTTTGTAATCCCTCATTTCTATGTAAAGTTACTCTCCACTCTAGTCACGTCTGTGTTCCCCTCATAGCATGCCTAGTCCTCCTTCAGGACCATGGCTAATGTATTTTCTAATTTGAGTGCACTTCTGCCTCTCATCTATCCAACTCAGAACCACCAAGCCTCAATCAAATATCACCTCTTCCATGAAGCCTTCTATTTGCTATAGTGTAGACCAACCCCATCTTCTTTGTACTTCTATTGGACTTCAGTGGTCCATGGGTTGTTTCAGGATCCCAATGGGTGCTCACTAAATGTGGATACATTGATGCTTTTCACATAGGGTTGCCAGATTTAGCAAACAGAAATATAGGATATCCAGTTAAATGTGAAATAATGAAAAAAATTCATATACATTCCAAACATTGCATGGAACATTTATACTTAAAAAAAAAAAAAGTGTTCGTTATTTATCTGAAATTCAAATTTAACTGGCTGACCTGAATTTTTATTTGCTAAAACTGGCAACCTTACTTTCAGGGTCATCTCTCATTCTAGCTGCTTAGCATCTGTTCCTCTTCCTTCCAGTACCTGCGCCTTGTTTTTCTCTGGGGAACTATGGTTCCCCATGATCAGGCCACAGGGTTTGATTAAAGCTCACCTCCCACCCTTTCCTCCATCACCATCTTGAAAGGAAAGCACATGAATCAAGTTGGCACAGTGATTGGTTCAGGGGTGTGCATGGGACCAAAGACAAGACCATGAGAGCCCTCCCCCAGACATTTGTGGGAATCATAGTGATATAGGGTCTTTTCCTGCTGGGGTTGCTACATTGGCAAGGATATCGGGCTGGCACTACTTATGGTCAATTTGCCTACTGGAGAAAATCTGCCTGAGAATGAGAGCAACAGAGGAAAGTAGAGCTAAGAGGGGAAATTTCTCAGTCCCACCATCAGAGAATCTTGCTGCCCTGGACTCTTCAGGTACATGAGCAATCGTTTGCCTTGTTTAGTATGAATGCAGTTTGTGTCACATACCTGTAGCCGAAAGAATACTGCCTACTAGTTTTTGTTTCACAAACAAGAACCTATGTGTGCACACACACTCAGAGGGAAGGAAGTGTCTGATACAAGGAAGAGGAAAGGTACAGAGCAGAAAAATCAGCCTTACCACTACATATCTCCCTGCCTCTGCAAAATGCCCCCCAATGGCAGCCTAGGTTTTAAGGCCAGACCGGGCCAGCCCTACCCCATCACTTTACCTGCAGCATGGCCAGTGCCCTCCAGAACAGCTTGGAGTTGCCAATGCGGAGGTCCAACATGTGGTTTTGTAGGATCTTCCCGAGAAGCACATGGGCCCCTGTACTCACTGTATTCAGTACCCACTTGGTGCTTAGCTCACGCTGAAACTTCTAAAAATGGCAGATATGTGGATATGGAAAATTAGAGGATGGGAGCAGCAGGGTGGACAGGGTTGTATTACCAGATACAAACTAAGGGTAGAAAACCAGGAACCAAAAAAACAGACATCACTTGTTTAAGCAGTCCAGGGTTCAGATATTAGGATAATGGGTATAAACTAGAACATCCCATTTATTTTTAAAATATATTTTTTAGTTGTTGATGGACCTTTATTTTCTTTTTTTTTTTATATGTGGTGCTGAGAATCAAACCCAGTGCCTCACACATGCTAGGCAGCTTTACCCATTTATGTTTTTGAACCCTGGGTAGATAAGTATCTTCTCTGAGTCCTTCCATAGTAGGTTTTGCTCTTGCCCAAAATTTCTTTTTGGGGCTGGGGTTTTGATTCAGTGGTAGGGTGCTTGCCTAGCACGTGTGAGGCCTGGGTTTGACCCTCAGCACCACATAAAAATAAATAAATAAAATAAAGGGCTGGGGATATAGCTCAGTTGGTAGAGTGCTTGCCTCACATGCACAAGGCCCTGGATTCAATCCCCAGCACTGCGAAAGAAAGAAAGAAAGAAAGAAAGAAAGAAAGAAAGAAAGAAAGAAAGAAAGAAAGAGGTTAAATAAAGGTATTGTGTCCATCTACAACTAAAAAATAATAATTAAAAAAAAAACTTTAAAAAAAATTCTTTTTGCTTCTTGGGTACCAGACAAGGGAGGACTGTAAGTCCTGGGACTCATCCACTAAACCACAGGCTCCATGAAGGCAGAGATGGGGTCTAATTCTGCTCCAGAGCCCCAGTCCTTTTGATAATGTTGACACGTGGCTCCTGAATAATACATGTTTGTTGAAAAATGAATTTCATTTAATACTTACAACATCCCTATGAAATAGGTTTTTCTATCCCCAATTCTACCTATGAGGAAACTAGAAGTCAAAAGTAAATTAACTTGGGGGCTGGGTTGTGGCTCAGTGGTAGAGCACTTGCCTAGCATGTGTGAGGCACTGGGTTTGATTCTCAGCACCACATATAAAGAAAAAAGAAAATAAGGTCCATCAACAACTAAAAAATATATTTTAAAAAAATTTTTAAAAAGTAAATTAAATTGGATAAGCTCATATGATAGTGAAATAGAATCAAGACTTAAATCCAGGTCTTGCAATTCAGTGATGAGGTGTTTCCTACTTTGCCACAATCATCTCCTAGATGAATGAGAGAAAACATGTGAAAGCATGTTGAAAATTGAAATGTACGGAGGTACTGTGAGTACAACTGCTACCTGACCTTGACCTGGATATCTTGCTCACGTTGTGGCACTTATCTATTACTGCACTTGCTGCAATAGGGATCCAGCAATGTGAGGAGGGGATTCACACAGAACTAGAAGGCTGAGAAAGCAAGACACTGCTACAATTTTTTCCTTTTTATTCTGGAACCCCTGAAATAACTAGTCACAAAATCCTGGAAGAGGGCATACTGAAAACACTTAAGTTCATGCCAAGGACACTGAATACAAAAACAGAAATCTGACCAATCTGACCCATCAGCACGAGGCTGGCCAGTATACAGCATTGACGCTATGGCTGCATATCACGCTGCCCTGTAGGACAGAGGTCAACTAACTCTGGGTTATGTTCTTAGCCATTTGCACCACTAAACATTCATATGATTAACACAAAAACATTTTAAACTTCACATAATTTGGAGACATACGTGTTCATTTAAAGTTTATAAGAAAAAAATAAATGTATAATTATAACTAGGAAAATCTTTAAATAGTAATGCAGGGAGGAGTAACCCTACTTGATAATAAACATACTACAAAGTCTCTATAATTAAACCAGCACATCAATAGACAGAATATTGGAACAAAATAGAAAGTCCCGAAATGGACCAATTAATATGGAAATAGAATGTGTGGTGCAGGTAGTATCCCAAGTCATTCAGGAAAGGATAGACTTAAAAATTATATTGGGATAATTGAATGATCACTTGGAAAAATATAAAATTGGATTCATGCTTTACTCTATTAAACAATAATAAAATTCTAATAAATTAAACACCTAAATGCAAAAAAAAGTTTGTTTTTCTTTTTACTAGAAGAAAACATTGTGGAAGTTCTTCATAGCTTGGTGGAGGGAAGAGCTTTCTGTACCTCAAGATTCAAATTCAGTCAAGTAAAGATTAATCAGGTCAACCTAAAAAAAAAAATTAAAGATTTCTATATAGCTAAAACCTAGAGAAAATATTTACAACAGGTATCAGAAATAAAAGGCTAATGTCCTTATAAAGAACTCAAAGTCAAGGGATCAAAAACACTAAAAGCTCACCAGAAAAATGAATAAAATTATTAACATGCAATTCACAAAGGGAATAAAGACCCTTAAGCAGGTGAAAGATGCTTAGCTTCACAAATAGAAATAGAAAAATAAATACAAATGAAAACTATACAGAAATGATATTTCTTAGCTATCATATTGGCAAAATCTGGACAGTACTCTCTGTTATGGTTTGGATCTGGAAAGTCCCCAAATTCTTGTGTTTTGGTCCTCAGTACAGCAATATTCAGAGGTAGGCTTTTAGAAAATGATTGGATCATGAGGGTTATAACTTCATGAGGGGATTAATCCATTGGGTAGATTAATAATTTTTTTTTTTGAACCAGGGATTGAACTCAGGGACACTCAGCCACTGAGCCACATCCACAGCCCTATTTTGTATTTTATTTAGAGACTGGGTCTCACTGAGTTGCTTAGGGCCTTGCTAAGTTGCTGAGGCTGGCTTTGAACTCGCGATCCTCCTGACTCAGCCTCCCAAGTCGCTTGGATTACAGGCGTGCGCCACCACGCCCGGCTAGATTAATAATTTGAATGAACTATTAGGAGAGGTGGAAACCACAGGCAGGCAGGGCATGGCTGGAGGAATTAGGTCACTGGGGGTGTGCTTGAGGACTATATCTTGTCCCTGACTCCTCCCTCTGCCTCTTTATCTGCTTCCCTTCTGCCGTGAGCTTTCCTCTGCCATATTTCTCCACAAAGATATTTCTGCCTTGCAGCCACTTCACCTTGGATTGAAAATTCTGAAACTGTGAGCCAAAATAAATCTTTCCTTATTTAAGTTGTTTATGTCAGGTATTTTGGTCACAAGGATGAAAATCTGACTAACACACTCTCAGAGAGGCTACATGGAAAAAGCATTCTCATATTGCTGGCACGAGAAGCAACATGGTACACTCCTGTAGAGGAAAAGTTTGCAATATCTAACAAAATTACATAGGTATTTACCCTGTGACCCAGTTCAAATACTTGTGGGAATTATCCCCAAAAGGTTTCTAACATTACAAAAATACATGCACATTCATGGCATCAGCACTAACAAGAGCAAAATATTGGAAACAATCTAAATGCCCTACACAGGAGATTGGCTGGGCAAACTGTTGTACAAGGGCACACACTAAAAAGCTAAATAACAATGGGAATGAGAGTTGTTAATTACAGTGGAGTAATTTTCAGAATATCTTGTTAAGTAAAACAAAAGATGTTAAATGGTATGCTAACTTTTGCTTAAGAAAGTAGGGTTTTGTTGTTGTTGTTCGTGGTGGTTCGTTATTTTGCAAAACAAAAATAAACACAACAAATAATGTTCAAATATGGATATGAATATTCCACATGGAGCCAACCTGAATGAGCTCTCATATTGAGCATTAAAAAGAGAAATGAGCTGGGTGCAGTGGCACACCCCTGTAATCCCAGCAATTTGGGAGGCTGAGGCACAAGTTTGAGGACAGCCTCAGAAACTTAGCAAGGTCCAATTTAGCATGACCCTGTCTCAAAATAAAAAATAAAAAAGGCTGAGGATGTGGCTCAGTGGTAAAGTGCTCCTGGGTTCAATACCTGGTTCCAAAAAACAAAACACACATACACACACACACAAGAATGTATTAAAATACATAATGTTGGACATGCCTGTAATCCCAGCTACTTGGGAGACTGAGGCAGGGGGATCACACAAGATTGAGGCCAGTCTGGGCAACTTAGCAAGACCTTGTCTCAAAATAAAATAAAAAGACACATGGACACATATGGACACACATACACATGCATTTAACAACAAAACCAAAATTCATGAGTCCACAATGACACTGAGCAAACATAGATGGGGTGCAGGGTAAAGAAAGTTTTCTTTACAGAACAATGCCAACCAATGAAAATACATAGAAGGGATAGAAATAAAAAATCACCGGTTTTAAATCACCATAGTAATAGTTGGTTCAGCCAAGAATCATCAGTTGATGCTAAAACCATGGGTGAAAGATGTCTGACCAACAGAGAAATCTAATGGACATCATCTTGACTGAATGATCAAAGGTTGCCTCACCAATAAAGGGACAAACTGACATCAGGTGCTCCTGATGTGACACACTGGTCAAGGCCCAACCTCCCCTGTGTGATACCTTTATCAACCGGATATGATGACTAAACAGGTGGACAAATCCAAAGTGAGGCACGTTCTGGAAAATATCTGGACTAGACTTCTAAAATGTCAGTGTCATGAGAGACAAAAAAGAGAAAGACAGCAATATTACAGGAAACCAAGAAACCTGATGACCAAGGCAACGCATCGTCCTCAACTAGATCCTGGATTCAGAAAATAAAAACAGTACAGTGGTAGTTGGGGTCATCTGAATACAGCTTGGCTATGAGTTAATAGTAGCTCATTAATGGTCATTTTCCTGAATGGATAATTACATCATATTTATATAGCAAATGTCCTCGTTCTTAGGGAACACGTTCCAAAGTAATTGGTGTGAAGCACTATGATATCTCCAGTTATCCTTCAAATGATTCAGGGAAAAGAGAGAAAGTATATGTGGCAAAAGGAATTAGTGAATCTAGGGTAAAGAATGGAGTGTTTGTTGCACTATTCTTGCAAATTTTCTCTAAGTTTGAAATTTTCAAAATAAAAATCTGGGAATAGTTTATATAAAAAAATATTTCTACAATTAAAGAAATACAAGGCCTAATGGAAGCCTCCTTCTTTTTAAACAATTCCAATCCATTTAGAAAAGTAAAATCAGAATCGAGAGAAAGATAAAAACTAACAAGGAAAAGGTTGAAAGATTTGAGTACAGAAAATTTTAAATGACTTATCTCTACATCAAAAATGTAGAAATAGAGCCAGGCGTGGTGGCGCACACCTGCAATCCCAGCGGCTTGGGAGGCTGAGGCAGGAGGATCGTGAGTTCAAAGCTAGCCTCAGCAAGGGCAAGGCGCTAAGTAACTCAGTGAGACCCTGTCTCTAAATAAAATACAAAATAGGGATGGGGATATGGCTCAGTGGCCAAGTGCCCCTGAGTTCAATCCCCGGTTCAAAAAAAACCCAAACAAACAAACAAACAAACGAAACATAGAAATGAAAGAAAAATAATAAGCTGGAAAAATATAAAACAGAAAAAAGCTACTTTTTTTGCCCTTATACATCCCCACTTACAAATCAGAAAGAAAATAAAGACCTTCTAAAAAGAATGGGAGAATGTACTAGAAAGACATGAAGAACTAAAAGAAAAAGAATCAAATGGCCAATACATGAGGGAACAAGAAACTTTGTACTTTGTTCATAAATCTTTTTGAAGGTCAATTAGACAATAGGTATCAAAAAACTTTATAATTTTATATATCCTTTCACCCAGGGATTATACTTTTTGGGATTTATCTCAGTAAAATAGTCAAAAGCCCAAAAGGTGTATAAGGTGTGTAAGGATGGTCAGGGCAGCTTTTTTTTTTTTTTTTTTTTTTTTTTTTTTTTTGGGGCACTTAGTCAACGCAGGGGCACTTAGCCACTGAGCCACATACCCAGCCCCAGCCCTTTTTTATACTTTATTTTGAGACAGGGACTTACTAAGTTGCTTTGGGTCTCACTAAGTTGCTTGAGGCTGGCTTTGAACTTGTGATCCTCCTGCCTCAGCTTCCTGAGCTTTTGGAATTATAGGCATACATCACAGTACCGGGCCAGTACAGCATTCTTATTAGTAATATTGAAACTGTCTGACAAATAAGTTTAGAGTAAACACATTGTGATATATCCATACAGTGAAATATTACATTGCATTAAAAATGATGGCATAGGTCTATTAGTTCAGAAAGGTGCTCATAATTTTTTTTTTTTTTTTGGTACCAGAGATTGAACCCAGGGGCAGTCGACCACCGAGCCACATCCCCAGCCCTATTTTGTATTTTATTTAGAGACAGCGTCTCACTGAGTTGCTTAGGGCCTCGCTAAGTTGCTGAGGCTGGCTTTGAACTCATGATCCTCCTGCCTCAGCCTCCCAAGTGCTGGGATTACCGGCGTGCGCCACCACGCCTGGCAGGTGCTCATAATTTTAAATGAAGAAAAGCAATGTAAAAATACCAGTCAAGTTTGGTCCTATATAAAAATATATATAAAATATATTTATATACACATAGATAAGAAGACTACAAGGACATTCTTTAAAATTTGAATAGTGGCTATTTTGGAAGGCAGTAGATTATGGATGATTTTTTTTTCTTCTTTTGCATTTTTTTTCTACAGTTTTTACCATAGAAATACATTGCTGGGCTGGGGTTGTGGCTCAGTGGTAGAGCACTTGCCTAGCATGTGTGAGGCACTGGGTTCCATCCCCAGCACCACATAAAAAAAACTAAACAAAATAAAGGTAATGTGTCCATCTACAACCAAAAATATTTTTTTAAAAATATTCTGAGTCTAGTGAGGCAGCAGGCTAGTCGTGTCTGGTCAAATGGGGAAACTTCCCAAAGTGGGGGCTTCAAATAATGGATGAGAGACCACATCCCTCCAGGGCAACCCTTCAAGGTCCTGGGTCTGCCCCATGGAGAGCAGGCAGATGGTGTGTATGAAAACAAAGATCCAGAGATGTGAAATTGCTTTTTCCTTGGGTTACACAGCAGAGCAGATTGACACCCAGTTTTCCTGCCCATTCCAAACTAAATTGCAAAGTACACACAATCTGATTATTATTTCTATGATTATTATCAGTGGTTGTCCTTAATAATAATTTCTTTGTAATTATAATTTCATTATCAAGCAGGGACCATATCAATGCAATATTGGACAGTGAGTCCAGCATAGAATATCTTGCCAAAAATCATGCCCTAATGGCTTTTGGATTGTGATGATGAATAGAGTATCCACAATTAACCTGTCTGAAGGGTAAATGAGCATTTCTTAAGTAATTGGTGGCCTATCCTGCCCTTTTTGCATGTTCCTAGAGGGAGCTGAACGCAGTAGCTCGTTGCCTTGGTGACCTGGTAATTCAAGAACTTGCCTGGTTGGCTTAGCAGGGGGGCTAGATAAACCTTCAAGTTTTCTCTTCCAGCTCTGGGTTTTCAATTTCTGGAATCCCTCTTTGTGGACATTAGTTTCTCATCCCCCTTACCTGGATGAAGTTCCCTTCATATTCAAAGAAAAGCAGTGGCCACGTGATGCTGATGATGGAGGGAAAGAGCTTCTTCAGAGGGGTCTGAAGGTAAACAGAGAGGAGCAGGAGTGGCATGTCCAGGAAGGCCTGGCTGTAACTGCCACCCAAGGTCCCCTTCTCAAGGCTGGAGCCTCACCGGCAGGGACTGCCCCACGGTACTGTGCGCCAGGGCCTGAATGTTAGCGGTCTTCTCTTTCACCTGCTCCACCAGTGTCTGCACCTCCTTGAGGTTGTCTGGGGTGGGTATCAGAGTTGAAAGATGAGCTACTGTCCTTCCTGTCACCCTGGGGTCCAGTCAGGACACTCACACATGTCCCTCCCTCTGAACAGGTGTCGTGAGATGCAGAGAAATGACAGCTCCTCTGCCACTCTACCACTTCCAGCCCTCCACCCCACTACCCCCACCTTCCCTCTTACCATCCAGGGTGAAAATGAAGAGCACAGTGTCAATTTCCGTGAGAGAGGGCAGGATGGAAGTCAGGAAGTCCTCCTGGGAGAAGGAGAACTGGGGACCCTGGGGCAGAAGATGAGGGACAGTCCCTTTCATGAGAACACTCTAGAGCACAAGACTGAGGAGGACATCTAGTGCAGCCCTTTTGACTACAGATGTAAAAATCAAGGTTCAACAAGGTAGCGTTTTTGCCCAAGATGATGTAACAAGTCAATGGACTGGAACCAGGTTTTAGAGAATAAAACCAGAGCCTTCCCCAACCCAGAGCTGCCTCAAAGCCTGGTGACCTCTAATCCATACTCCCTTCTCAGGACTGTACATCCCATTGTATTCTCACACCCATCCTCACCTTCCCCTATTATCCCTCCCCCTGCACACCAGTGAAATTCACAACTTCCCTCCTCTGACCTGGTTGGTGAGCTCAGCCTTCTGGTTAAACATGTCACTATGATCACCAATAAGAAAACCACGGACATCTCGGAAATCTGGAAAGTTTAAGGACAGAGAGAAGTGATGGCATTTACAGGAAAGGAAAACTCTAGGCTATGGGGGCTGGGAGAGAAGCAGAAAGTGGGGTGTGAGTGAGGAGTTACCCATGTGGGAGGACATAGCCATGTGCAGGGACGGGAGTTGAGGGATCAGGAACTGAGATGGGATGGAAAGGAAGAAGAATTTGATTGAAATGCCTATTTAGGTAGGGCAGGATGGATCCTGAGGAACCTCTGTGGACACTGAGGAACCTCTGTGAGATCCTCCATGGGTTGTCTGGATAGTGGACCAATTGGTTGAGGTCAGGTGGAATCAGGAAGAACGTCAGGACAGGGAGCCCACCAGCACCAAAAGTGTGGATGCACTCTACTCCATCCATGATGGCAATGATGCCGAGGGTCTGCCAGCCAACCAAGTGCACTCGGCCTTTCTTCTCCAGGCTGAGAATGGGTCAAAGATCAAGACATGATTGATTACCATGAAAAGAGCTCAGAAATACATACAGAAGAGCATAGGAGTAAACAAACAAGAGCTGACTGTGACCCTCCATGTAGATTCATTCACCTTCCCATGTTAGCATATCTCACAGACTCTCTGCTCTCTCCTGCTCCCAGGATGACCCCTCCAAACACATATCTAAATACCTGGTGCTGACTTGCTTCATCAGGGTGGCAATCTTGGAGCTTTGACTATAGGTCACCTGATGAGCCCGCTCAAATGTCCGGAGGATTTCTAAGAGGCATCTGGAAGAAAAGTCACCAGCTCCCAGGAGGGCCCAGTGTTTCACAACAAAGTCTAGGAACCCCCCCCCCAATCCCACCTAGGGGAGGGTGCAATTCTTGTAAAACTAAGTTCTGCTGGTGCATGGTGGAGGCACAGAGAGGAGAACCAGATGGTATCCTGGATGGACAGAAAGTCTGCAGTGCACAGAAAACTAAGGAGCAGATTGAGGAAAAAGGGCATCAAGAAAGCCTTGCAGGAGGATGGGATCTAAGATAGATGAGGAAGTAAGTGAACTACCTAGAAGTTACCTAGAGACAAGGGAAGGAGGTCATAGCAGGATGGTCTCCAGGCTGCATGACCTGGATCATGACCAAGTCAATGGACTCTCCACAGCCAGCTTCTGGACCTGGTCCTGCCGTTCCCTCCCTCCACCCTCCATCTGACTCTCATCTATCTTTTGTCCATATCCTCCCTACCTTTGTGATGCTGCAATGCCCCGGTCCACAGTCTTATGTGCTGCTAACAACAGGGTTTCCAGCAGGATCTTGGTGGCACTTCCCCCTTTCATCCGGGAGGAGCCGCTGAGACCCTCAGGCTGAGGAGGCAATGATACTCAGAAGGGATTGACAGAGAAAGGAACCTGGAGTCCACCAGTTAGTGACCCTGGACACAGAATGTGGTTGATCATCCCTGGGCATGAATTCTGGCAGGTGACTCCTAGGCAGGTACCCTGGTAAGTGACTCTCTGGAAGGAGGTCTCTTTTGAGTTGAGTCAAAGGTTTTTCAGAGAGTGTTTTTCTGAGACTTTCTTCTTCCTTCTCCCCCCACCATGTTTTGTGGTAGTTTGTCAACCCAAATGACACAGTGCACAAGCTCTGGACAGACCCATGAAGCAGCCATTACAATGGTACAGATTTGTAACACAGCAGACCAAAGATTACAGCAAAGATAATGAAAAAAGAGGTGACTGAAAAAATAAGATTGAGAGCCTGCTGAGTGGAGGAAAGAGATGAGCATGTGGGAGAGAAAGTGGTGGAAATCTTGCATGGTATGAAATTTCCCCTTCTTATCTCACACAAGGAAGATCAAGGAGAATGTCACAAATGTGCCCACCTAGGGCCAAGGCCTGCTCCATCCTGAAAAGGATGTACAAAGGCAGAGGAATGCAACAGCATCCCACATTTGAAATTTAAATATATGAAAGCATCTGAATGAGACAACAATGGCTAGACCAGGCTGTCTGTACCCAGATGGAAAAGAGCTACCCTAGATCTCTGAAGTGTTTAATGATTATTGATTTGAGAGTCAGAGTTGGAATAAAGATAAAACACCTCAAAGTGAAAATAGGATTTCGTTTAAAACATGCTAGCTGATACACAAAATCTCAGGAATTTAAGCAAGATGAACAGAACCACAAATCAGAGGCTCTAAGCAAGTGGCAAGCAATTCCCAGAAGCTTAAGTGAGGGCATAGAAAAAGGAGAGAGAGGCCCTACCCCTACTGCAGGATTGAGTACAAAAGCTTCCTGTTTCTCTTGCATTTTCTGCATCCGCTCTGCTACTTGCCGGAATGTTGAACTCCAGTCTTCGATGGGGTCATTTCTGAGGTTCAGAGATACATAGAGAAGGAAGGTTTGTCTGTGAGGATCTAAAGGAAGGGCTTCAGCTGGAAGCCAGAGTCAGTAACCACATTAAGATTGGAGTCAGAGGACAACAACTTCACAGAGAGAGATGCTTTGGAGCTCACGGGGTAGCGCGTCCTTGAACCCCAAGGACAGGATTGATAATACTTTCAGCAAAGTTCTCAGCAGAGCAAAGCTAAAACCCAAGTGTAAAGTTCTAGCAGGAGATGAGAACCTTGTATCCTGGCCCTAGCGTCAGCCCCACTGCCATAAGCCCCACAGCCATGGCCACCCTATCCTTGCTCTCTGTGGCCCACTGGGGGAATGCCCATCACCAAATGTCAGAATTGCCTTCCACCATAGGGTCCTTTAGCAGCCCTTCCTGTTTCTGAAAATACATTCTAGAAATCCTTCCAAAGAAAGAGGGAAGGATAACAGTCCATAGCTAGGAAATCAAGCTACAAAGTACTATTTTAGTTTTTTGGCAGTGGGGGAGGGTGCTAGGAATTTAACCCAGGGGTGCTTTGCCACTAAGCTGCATCTCTGGCCCTTTTTATTTTATTTTATTTTATTTTTTGGAACCAGGGATTGATCTCAGGGGCACTTGACCACTGAGCCACATCCTCAGCCCTATTTTGTATTTTATTTAGAGACAGGGTCTCACTGAGTTGCTTAGGGCCTAAGTTGCTGAGGCTGGCTTTGAACTCGTGATCCTCCTGCCTCAGCCTTCCGAGTCGCTGGGATTACAGGTGCGTGCCACCACACTCAGCTTAGTTTTTACTATGAGACAGGATCTTGCTAAGTTGCTTAGGGCCTCGCTAAATTGCTGAGGCTAGACTTGAACTTGAGATCCTTCTACCTCAGCCTCTGGAATCACTGGATTACAGGTGTGTGCCACCACACCCAGCAAGATACTGTGTTTTTGTTTGTTTGGTTTTGTTCTATCAAACAGAGTCACTGGGATAGCAGATATGTGCCACCACGCCTGGCTAGATGCAAGGTATGAAGTGTACATAGCACCTGACAATTGGCAGACATTCTTTGAATAAATTAATCAGGAACAAAGCAATGTGTTAATGAGACAAGAGAGCTACAGGCTTGTTATCTGCTTAATTACAAACCATGGAATGTCAAAGAATGAGTATCTCCTGTATTTGCTTGCTAGGGAACAATTTGTGAATAATCCACCATGGCAGGACCTCAAAGAGTCACTTCTGCACATGGCATCCCTACTTCCCCTTATCATCAATCCCTGCAAAGATTCCCTCCCTTCTTGAACTATTTTTATATATTTTCTTTTGTATAACAACTTCTCCTTCTCCTTCCTCCTCCTCCTTCCTCCCCCTCCTTCCTCCCCCTCCTTCCTCCTCCTCCTCCTCCTCCTCCTCCTCCCCCTCCTTCCTCCTCTCCTTCCTCCACCTCCTTCCTCCACCTCCTTCCTCCTCCTCCTCCTCCTCGTACTTCTCCTCTACCTCCTTCCTCCTCCTCCTCCTCCTTCCTCCTCCTCCTCCTCCTTCCTCCTCCTCCTCCTCCTTTCTCCTCCTCCTTCTCTTCCTCCTCTTCCCTCCTCTTCTTTTTTTTGTACCAGGGATTGAACCCTGGGGCTCTTGCTAAATTGCTTAGGGTCTTAGGGTCTTGCTAAGTTGCTGAGGCTGGCTTTGAACTTGCGATCCTCCTGCCTTGCCTGCCACTGGGTTGACAGGTGTGCACCACCACACCCAGCTCTTGTGATTTCTAAAGCAGACAAGTTTTGCATATTTCATATCCATTGTGTAAAGGTGTTTCATACCAATCATTTGTCCTCAGGCTATTTCTTACTTCCTAGAACCTTTGAGAAAGAGGAGACTTAAGCAGAGAGGAGATAATGTCCACATAGTGTAGTTTAAAATTCAGATTCCTAGACTTGGTGGGACTTTGAAATCACCAGGGGAGTTTTGTTTTTAATAACTACCCGTTTCTGGGTGCCATATTCACCCTGAGATTCAGAATCAATAGTTCTGGAGCAGAATCCAAAAATCAGTATATTTAAAAAGCTTCTCAGACGACTCTGAAGATCAGCCAAGTTTGGGAGCCACTGATTTAAGAACAACTGGAAGATCTCCACGCCTACATTGTTTGAAATTCTTCATTTCACTTAGTCACAGGACCTGAAATTAGCATCCACTGCAGCAGATATATTTTTGGTGAAGGAGAGTCCTCCATGAAAAGGATCAGGGTTAGGAGTATCTCAGACTCATTTACACCTTTCGTAGGAATTATACTACAAATCTAGAGTCTGAAACTTGGAAAAATACCTCTGAAAAAGCCCAGCTCATTTGCCTCCCCAAGACCACCACCAAGTATACAAAGCTGCTCTCAAATAATCAAAAAGCCTTTGCTATGATCGTTACAGTGACAGGAAGCCCTCAGTAATATCAGGGTGGCCCACTCCATGAGTTTATTTAGCAGAGTCCCCTAAACCTGGCTGTACACTGCAATCTCCAGGGACACTTTTTAAAAATGGAAATTTTGGGGCTTTACCTCTAAATCAACAAAATCAGACCTCTAACACAAGAGGGTAAAATTTTTCTTCCTTCTTATTTTTTAATACCCAGGTAACTCAATATAGAGCCACATCTGCACACTATTGATTGACCTCTCATATCAGACAAAGTGGTCATTTAGATAAAGTATAAGAGGGAGGCTGTTTGGTAGCACAGTGCTCTCAGGGAAGGAGGAGGAGGTGGATCTGGACAGCCCAAGGGGAACAAAAGGGTGTCTGGAATGATGAGAGATAATGGGAATGAAAATGAGAGAGCTGGACAAACAGGAGTAGGTGCCACTTGGCATCTGCTACTTTGAAAAGACCCTTGGTGCTCACCCCAAATGAGAACCCAGATCATTGTGGTGTGCATTTTCCTCACCCCAGTTTTTCCTCTAGCCCTTGTTTTTCTTTCTTTCTTTTTTCTTTTTCTTTTTTTTTTTGAACCAGGGATTGAACTCAGGGACACTCAGCCACTGAGCCACATCCCCAGTCCTATTTTGTATTTTATTTAGAGACAGGGTATCACTGAGTTGCTTAGGCCCTCCCTAAGTTGCTGAGGCTGGCTTTGAACTCGCGATCCTCCTGACTCAGCCTCCTGAGTTGCTTGGATTACAGGCGTGCGCCACCACGCCCGGCCCTTGTTTTTCTTGACTCTTCAATCTTGCTTTGAAAGTATGCTAACTTCTATGTTTTTATAGCCTTTGTAACCTGTCTTCAATCCTCTTTGAAACAAGGGGGGAATAATTCAATCAATCCATCAACAAAAAGCTTCATAAACTTAGGGGCACCCCATTTTACTTTAATATTCTGAGATGTGGCAAACAAGACTATATCCATCTGTCCTCTTTTTGTGATCATACTATAGATTTTGGCATGCCTGTCCCAACCTCCCCCAGGGTTGGCCAGTCATTACAGAAGGCTCACCTGGCCATGCTCACTGGATTGAAGCCAACCAATACAGGCAAGAAGACATCTGTGTTATCCATGCAGTAGTCCATCTGGCCTGCCACAAAGGGAGCCTGATGGTGTTGAGAGAGGAGGGCATGATGAGGGGTTACTGTGAGTGTTGCCCTAAGACCCCTGTGCATCAGAATCCCCCAGAATGCTTGATTGAAAGGGAGACTCCTAGACTCAGTTAAGAGGATTCAAATTTGGGTGCTAGGGATGTAGCTCAGTGGTAGGGTGCTTGCCTAGCATGCACAAGGCCCTGGGTTCAATATGGCACCACAAAAAAGAAAAAAATCCAAATTTGAAGGAGAGGCACTTTTCTTTTTTGCTTTTTTTTTTTTTTTTTTTTTTTTTGCAGGGGCACATTTTTAATAAGCACCCTAAGTGCTTTTTAGTAAGTTTCTCTAAAGAAATCTTCAGTACGGTAAAGTTTGGAAATTAATGAACTAAACTGCAAGCTTCTGAAAGTCAGTATCCTGCTCTCCTTGTATGCCTCCCTCCATGGTATGCACTGCAGGGATCTAGATTTCTGCTCAGTGAATTCTGTTTGATTGAGAGCTGTAGAGTTGATAGGAAACTTGGGGTCCCTAGTTCAGTGCTTCTCAAACTACCTGGGAATCTTGTTAAAATGCAGATTCCGACTCAGTGGGTCCCAGTTGGGATCTGATCCTGAATTTTCTAACAAGTCCCAGGTGATGATGTTGCTGGTGCAGGGACTAAAGTTCAAGTAGCAAAGGACTAGTCCAAGGGCCAGATTTTTCTGAAAAGAGCCAGAGAATAAATACTTTAGGCTTTCTGGGCCCTACGATCTCTATCCAACTCGTCAACCCTAGGGCTATAGCACAAAAGAGGCCATAGACTGTATGGAAACACAAATGGCTACGTGCCAGTAAAACTGTTTACAAAACCAGGCAGCTGGCTGGATTGGCTGCCAGCATAGTTTGCTGACCCCTGGACTAGTCCAACTATTTTGGTTGATGATGGATCGATACACAGTTATTCTGAGAAAGGATCTCTTTTCCCTTTCCCACATCCATACAATGATCTAAATTAGTGAAAATAAAATCAAAGTTCCTTGTGCAAATTTTGTTTTCTAGCACCCACACTGTCAGTCTACCTTCCATTCCCATCCTCCTTATAAAACTCGTCCACTCAACCTGCCTTCACACTTACAGAGAGTCCCACCGAAATGCCAATGACGATCACCCTCTTCTTCCCAGCAGTCACCTAGGGTAGGAGGATGAGTAAGTGATACAACTGGGAGGATTCCTGGGCCCAACCAATAATGATATTGGTTATTAGGGCCAGGACACATTTTGTCTGAATGTTGGGACTTATATGTCCCCAGGGACAGAGGTCTCTGGTTGAATATTAGTAGGAAGCACAGACCTTCTTCAATTCCTCAATCCCATGCAGGGCACTGTCTTCTGTCCTTTCCCTAGAGGCCACCACAGACCTACAAGGACACACTCAAGGTCAATGGCACTGGTTGGGAACCAGAAGTATATGGCTTATTAGGGCAAGTCACACTGAGAGAAGGGAAAGAAGGAAAACAATCATTGGATGAACACCTACTGTTTGTTGGGCACCATGATAGACACTCCATAGAGTTGTAACACTCAAATACCTACAAAGGCCAATCAGGTAACCTAAGTATGTAAAGTAGGCCAAATGTAAGGCAAGAAGGAATGATGGGGACTGAGGCATTTTCGATAAAATCTCTGTCTAAAGTCATTCAAATTCAGGTTCTAAAATAATGCATATTCAGGCCAAATCAAACATTTATAGACCAAGGGGACTTACCTGTCACCCCCTGCAATGAGGTAGGTATAAAGAGGTTTTTGTCCTAGACCTTTCATTAGCTGGTTAAAGGAGACCTGTCAACAGGGAGAAGATGTGAAGAAGTAATGACAGTGGAGGAACAATTAACTTGGACTTTCGACTCCCGGAGGGTAAAAACTGTATAATTATTCTCTTAGGCCAGTGCTTAGCCCAATCCTACTTGGAATCTGCCATTTAAAGATGCTAGTTGGAGATGATTATTTAGGGATGCATGGGACATAGAGACATTACCAATAGACTGATGGGTCTCCAATGGGCTCAGAAGAAATGGGACTTCATGGTGGGATCTAGCTTTTGGAGGAGAGAGTGAGGCATGCAGCCCAGGTGGAGTGAAGGGTCCACCTAAGAACTTAACTATGATGACCTTTATGGTCCTGGCGGGTCATCCTCAGAAGTGGGAGGGAGGAAAACTGGGGAACAGGGTACTCACTGACATGAGGAATGCCATCCGGCCAGAGGTGCCCCCTCCACTAAGTACCACCAGCCCCTCCTCTGGCTCCTGAGGAAGGAAAGATACCTAAAGGTTGCCAGGGCCCAACTTGAATACAGGGAAACAGGTTCCTTTCTTTGAAGAGGACTTCAAGGAATTCCTTATCCCTCTTCGTATCACAAAACTGAACCCAACATAGGCTATGTGGTATAGTAAAAGGAAAAATGGATTAGAGAAAGAAACTTCAGTTTGACTCTTATTTCTGACATAGCTATTAATTCAGTTCCATATTTATTCTAGAAGGGGCTGAGAGTAGCTTCATCATCCAAAAAAAATTTTTAAAGCAGCATTATCCAATAATTATTAGCATTTGGGCAAGCTACTGTGATTATCCTAAGTCTTTGCTTTCTCATGTGAAGGTAAACAGAGACAATAACACCAACTTCACAAGTTTTTGTGCAGATAATGGATATAAAAGTGCTGGGTCAATTATAAAGTATCATGCAGCTAAGAGTTATTATTATAATTATTATTGAATAAGATTATAATAAGGATCCAAGAGGGAGGACTGGAAGAATGAACAACTAAGATCCATAAAATAAGAAATGTAGACCAAAAAAAGAGAAAGAGCGAAACAGAAGAGCTTAGGCAGGGAGCAAATGCAGCATCAGTACCTTCAGTACATCCTGAACTTTCTCAGCCACTTGCACCATGGTGGTCAGAACTGATTCACTGTATAGTCGCTGTAGGGAATAGGCAGGAATCAGAAGCCACAAAAAGGAGGTCAGTGGATTAGGATGGAAGAAGAGAGGATTCTCAGGGTTTCTGAAATCAGGAGCCATGGTTTGGGTGGGCAGAGGCTGAGATGGGGTTGGGGCTGGCATCATTATCAACTGTGTCAGGGACTGAGGCTGGGTCACCTGGTATGTGGGCATGGCTTGCCCCTCCTCCTGGAAGATCTCAGCATCACACTGCCCCAGCAATCGAACAATTTTCTCAGCATCTGCTTTGTCCAAGTCCCTGGTCAGTGGGTTCGACTTCTCTGTGATTGGCACGGCTGCCTCATACCCAGACAACTAGAGAGGAAGGGGGCAAGGATGGGGGAGGAAGCCAAAGCCTCCTTCATGCCTGTAGAGCTGGAGGTGGAAGTGGCAGCAGACAGTGTTTGGACCACACACAGAAACACACACCCAAAACTCACACACCAGAACCTTAGCCTTCTCTTGATGCTCTGAGCCTATTAGGGAAGGAAGATCAGGAGGGAAGACAGGAAGGAAGAAGGAGAAAGCAGAAACCCAGGCTGGAGAGAAAGGAGTCAGTGCAGAAGACCAATATCAAGAAAGGGTCTCACCTCCCACTGCCCAGGCTCTGGGGTCTCAATCACGTGTTGAAACCGTTTTGTGCCTGGCATGGTCCTACAATGTGGACACACTGTCCTGCCTGCCTCTTCAGCCACACAGACCCCTCTGGTCACAATGACTCTGCTTCCAACTGGCAGGGCCTTATCTGAGCCACAGAGATGATTAACCCAAGAACCCTGACCTCTCTGAGCACCTCCCCCTGCACCTCTGGCAGCACCATCCTTTACTCGTTACGAGGTTCCCAGCACTATGCGGAGTTTCTGGGGGTCCTCTTTGTATGCACCCCAACTTACCAGCCTCTTCTGTACCCTTGGAAAAGGAAGAGCAGGGGTTCATTGCTCTTGCTCTTCGGATACAATGCCCTCTTCTTTGGAAGACCTCAAGAGAACCCCTGGGCAAGAGTGCTCTGAATGCCCTAAGAGGACAGAGATCAGGGTCCTGGGGTCAGCAGAAGTCAGAGGACCTGGGCCATTGCTTGATCACATGCCCAGCACACGTTGTTTTTCCCTGTTCCACTGGCCCATTTTTATCTCTCCTCTCAGAAAAGAAGGCAACAGAAGCTTCAAAGCCCCAGGTGTGCGTACATTGAACTGGATATCAGGGGAAAAAATGCTACAGAAATAGAAATACTGCAATGAGAACCAAAGACTCTGCCCTAAATACAATGTTAGCCAACATTTATTTACTGAGCCATGCACTCTTTTAAAAAATTTTTTTTAGTTGTTGATGGACCTTTATTTTCATTTATTTATAGGTGGTGCTGAGGATCAAACCCAGTGCCTCACACATGCTAGGCATGTGCTGTACCACTGAGCTCCAACCCCAGCCTGCTATGCACTTTCACATACAGTATCTCATTGGATATACCAACACTAAGTAAAGTCTAAGCCAGGGATGGTGGTGCATGCCTGTAATCCCAGTGACTGTGGAGACTGAAGCAGGAGAACCACAAGTTTGAAGCCAGCCTTGGCAACCTAGCAGGACCCTATCAAAAGGAGGGGAGAGCTTTGGAGGTAGTTTTGTGATACAGTGTCCCTGATTTTAATTCCCAGGATTGGACAGGGATGGGGTGTCAATATTGACATCCTTATTTTTCAGATGATGGAACAGACTCAGAGAAGTTCAGTTAGCAGTTAGTTGCTTCAAATCACACAGTTGGCTGAACTGATAAACCCCAAATCTCCAAATTTCATACTTGGCCAAAGAATGAAATAATTTTGGAACTTTCAAGTTTCCTGAATGAAGGAAGCAACTAACAAGTTGGTGTAAATCAACAATAAACATTCATTCACACAGTATTATAAGATTTTGAAAGATCTTTCCCCAACATTGTCTCATTTGGTGCCCACAACAACCCCATTCGGTTTCATATGCTCTGCTTTACATGTGGAAAAACTAAGATGCACATTAACCAGTTTCCCTAAAGCCACACAGAAAGTGGCAGAGCTAAGGGACAGGAAGATTTGAGAGAGGAGACAGAGAACCAACCAGCCAGCCATAGGTCTCTGCTCTTTAATTCTCCCTCTAAGCCCAGCACTCTTAACAATCTCTTCATCTCCGGGTCTTAACATAATGCCAGACACATAGGAGATACTTAGTCAATATTTGCTGAATAGGTGAAAGAATGAATGAGAAAGCGAAGGGAATCAAGTCAGATTATGAATGGGAACGAGACTTAAAAGCTGACGCAGTCTACAAGTAAGAGATTGTTAGAACAATTATCTCGATCACTCCGTCTCCCCTTCTCAGCCCCCGCCCGCACCGGAGCAGGAATTCCTCCTCCCAACTTGGCTGTTTCCTCCCCGGGAAGCAGGGGTTCTCCAGGTGCCCGAGACCCTCGCACCTGCGTCTCTCCCCGCGCCCCCGCCCGCTCATCGGCTTGAGGCTGGGAGAGGAGGGGAGGGGGCCCGGGAGGCCGCCATTGGGAGGGTCGTGGGAGGAGCCCCGAGAGAACCGGGTGGGGGGGCGGGAGGGGGGGATGACGGCGGCGAGAACCCCGGCGGGGCGGGGCGGGCCCGCACGTCCCGGACGGGCTGCGGCGGAGCGCGCGGGGCCAGCTCTGCAGAAGGCGGCGGCTGGCTGGCCGGGACGGTCACATCCCGCTGCAGGGCCGGCGGAGGGAGCCGCACTGCCCTCCGCACCGGGGACCCAGGCCAGCGGCCAGGCCGCGCCGGCAACGCCCCCAGCTTCGGGACAGACCGCGCGACTCGCGCGGACTCTGGGGTCCGCAGACCGGCAGCCCGTGCCCACTCCGCCACTGTCCTCTGCCCGAAAGTCGGCCCCGCGCTGCCGGCCTCACGCGGCCCGAGCCGGGATGGGGTAGGGGCAGCGCCAGAGTCAGACGATGGGCCGCCCCCTAGACACCGAGCAGCCCCCCGAGGCCTGACCGACCGCGAGGACCGGCGGAGGTGGGTGTGGGCAGGGAGAACCGCGCACTGGGGTGCCACGGGTTATGCGGGGGCGGGGAAGGCAAGCGGAAAACTGGGCTACTGTGGGCCGTGGGAAGCCTGGGAGAGCTGCTGCCCCTGGGCAGACCCTGACCCCCACAACTCCTGCCTCCTCCAGGATCCCCGCCTGGATGTTAAGCGGATGCCCCAGTGCCCCCCCAACGAACTCTGTGGGGACCATGGCTTCGCTGATGCCCCTCTCCCCATATCTAAGCCCCACGGTCCTCCTGCTGGTCAGCTGTGACCTGGGCTTTGTGCGAGCAGGTGAGTAAAGAGGAATGGGGCTGAGGTCAACTAGAGCTGTGAGTGAGTGAAACCTGTTAACCTGTTAACACTGGGCACCCACAGACCGACCTCCTTCTCCTGTGAATGTGACGGTCACTCACCTCAGAGCCAACTCGGCCACTGTGTCCTGGGACGTCCCGGAAGGCAACATCGTCATTGGCTACTCCATTTCCCAGCAAGTATGAATCACCCTTCAGCTTCCCTGACCTGTGTCCTTGGATCTCTGCACATTCCTTCGGTTACATCCGCCCTTTAAATTCCCCTCCCAGAGGTGGGGGGAATCTGGGAGCTGGTCTTTCTTGGCTCAAGATGCTGATTTCACCTTACTCCCTTGGAGTGCTTGGATGGTCCAGAGGCCCTGGTTAAGCCATGTGGGCAGGGACTGGGGTGAGGCTGCCCTCCTCTCCCATCATCTCCCTGCAGCGGCAGAATGGCCCTGGGCAGCGTGTGATCCGGGAGGTGAACACCACCACTAGGGCCTGTGCCCTCTGGGGCCTGGCTGAAGACAGCGACTACACAGTGCAGGTCAGAAGCATTGGCCTTCGGGGAGAGAGCCCCCCAGGGCCTCGGGTGCACTTCCGAACTCTCAAGGGTTCTGACCGACTGCCTTCCAACAGCTCCAGCCCAGGTGAGGGTCTGGGCTAATGAGTTCTTTTACTTTTTACCTGGCTTTTAACCTCATATTTGCTCCCCCAAGGCAAGCAATGATCTAGCTTAGATGAATAGAGGGATGATTTATTCATTTTATCGCCAGGAAAGGAAGGAAAAGCAGGTGGGCAGGGGACTGGGTATAGACACACTGCTAATGAATTCTTTGGGGGAAGGGCTTCTAAGCTTCCTTTTACCCAACTTCATGTCATTTCAGCTGCAGCCTGCTTGAGTGAGTTCTGTACCTGACCTGCAGCCCTCCTGCCTGTTGGTCTCTAACTACCTGTCCATCAGTGGCTTCCTCCCAGGGACAGGCTACCCTACAACTCCAGGGGCCACACTGTGATGGGTCCAGCCTGATTCTAATCTCCAGTATCTCCATTCTGTATATGACAGTTTTAGTGAGTTCTCTGTAACTCTGGAGTCTGTTTCCTCTCTTCTCAGGTGACATCACAGTGGAGGGGCTGGATGGAGAGCGTCCGCTGCAGACAGGGGAAGTGGTCATCATTGTGGTGGTGTTGCTCATGTGGGCCGGTGAGTAAGCAGCTGGATGGAGGACCAAGGCTTAGGGTGTGGGACTCAGTGAAGTGGGGAGGTGGCAAAGGTTTTTCTGTCAGGAGAAAAGGGAGTGGGAGAAATGGCATGGGGAGATGCTTGTTTGAAGGGAGATCATCAGGACAAGTTTGAAGAGAATGAGAAGAGGCTGTTGAGAGCCCAAAGACAAAGACTGCATGGGCATCAGGAATTCAAGGACATTCTAGAAGTTGTGTGGGTATCTCGTTACCCTCAAGGAGAGAGCACCATTAAGGCTTAGATGGTATTGTTGTGTTTCAGCTGTAATCGGGCTGTTTTGCCGTCAGTATGACATCATCAAGGACAATGACTCCAACAACAATCCCAAGGAGAAAGGAAAGGGGCCGGAACAGAGTCCTCAGGGAAGGCCAGTGGGAGCAAGACAGGTGATATGGGGCCAATGAGGGTGGGAAGGATGATCTGGGCCCAGAGGAGCAGCCAGGGAAAGTGATAAGGCCAAAGAAGGGCAGGGAAAAGGGAAGAATGGAAGTTCTGAGATGGTGGAGGCCAGAGGGAAAGGATACCACACTGCTGAAATTAAAGACCCAGGCCACTTTCTTTCACAGAAAAAATCATCATCCATCAACACCATCGACGTTTGAGTGAAGATGTTTGAGTGAAGACACAGAACTAGAAGACAGATGCAGTAACAACCTGGGGATGGGGATGGGGCGGGGTCAGGGAAAGCCTAAGAAGATGATCTACACAAAACTCCAGAGGGTAATGCATTTCCATGATCTCAAGCTGGTGCCCATCCTCTTTCCACTGTGAGCAGGGACAGAAGGTAGGTCTGTTAGAGTCTGTACCCCTGGACCTGGAGAGTGGATATCAGATGAAGCATCTCCCATCCCCCAGGCCCAGGGAGAGTCATTTGTTCAGTCCTTTCCCATTAGGTCCCAAATAGGGGCCCCGTTTCACCTGCATCAGGACTCTTGGCATCCCCAGCAGCTCTCACATCTTGCCTCTGGGCCTTAGGAGAGGTGTTTCTTCGGGTACTCACCCTCCCCTAGCCAACAGCAGGAATCGTCTGGGACTGACTAGAGGCAGATGCTGCACTGCACTACTCCAATGTCTTCCATGGAGCCTCTGGTGCTCCCCCCTCACCTGGCAGCCCCTCCAGCTGCTGGTGATCTCACTCCTTGGACATTTTTCCAATAAAGGTTCTTGAACAAACTGGAGCTGAGTTTATATTGCATGGTCTGCTGAAGACAAGCTCTCCACCTTGTCTCTTACTTGACTCTACATGGTCCCCTCACACCATCACCAACTTGACAGAGGCAGATGTATTATAAGGTGTTTGCTTTAATTCTCTGTCTGAAATGGGTACAGAGAGACCAGGAAGAAGGGGCATAGAAAACTAGAGCCCTAGTTTCTTTGCTTTGTTAGGTGAGAAGGGGGAATACTAGAAAAGACAAGTTCTTCCTGTCCCAGTGGAAACTAAGGTATGTCATATGAGAGAGCCAGTAGCCTTTTCATCTTCACCACTTACAGCTCTGCACCATAATTCTTCTGACTCTTCTATCAGTTCTATAAAGGACTGAGCGGTGTCCTGGGGACAAATGAAAGAGCAGTTACACTAATGGGTCCCGTCGTGTCACATTGTCCTATCCTGTACATTCTTTTTCCTGTTCTTCCTACCTTTGTTTTTCCTTGCATCTCCATCTCTGTCTCTGTTCATTCTAAGTCAATAATAATTGTAATGCATAAATTTATAACCTGCCACCATACTCAGAGGAAGAGTCTAGAAATAAAATTGAGGGGGGGCGACTCGGCTGCCAAAAGAATTGTAATTTGGGCTGTAGGACATATTTGTTTTCTGTGAAAATAGGGGCTGTCTAATTTCTAAGGACTTGGTGGCAGTGAGAGAAATACCTGTTGACACGGGCAACCACTGTGGAGGAGAGGGTTCTGGATGCAGAATATGTCTGAAGAGCACGTGACACTTTCAGGAGGGTTACAGGTATTCCCAACCTTGTATCATTCCAGAGGAAGCTTATGAATAACTCCTTTTCTGCATTTTGATCTCTCTGGTATGTTACAGGAAATTAGACCAAAAATTCTGAAAGAGACCCTAATCCAAACAAAGATCAAGAAGTCAGTACCTCTTCTACTTAACCAAGCTCCAACCTCAGGCATGCAAGCTTTAACCTATCAGGAGAGCTCTGGTCTACTCTCTACCCTGACACACAAAACATCCTATATAAGCAGCAATCTTGAACTCTCCATTACCCAGTGCCCAACTACAGCATCTCACCTTTCCCTGGCTACTGGTCTTAAAACACTTCCCTCAGACTCTGGAAATCATTATTTCTTGGGACGGGAGTGTTACAGGCTACAGTGGCCTTGCATGGAGATAGTGAGCTAAGACTCCAGAAAGAATATAAAAATAATTAGAATCTTCCACCTCTGGGTTGAGTCCTAGTCCCACCCCTTACCAGCTGTGTTAACTTGGGCAAGGGGCTCTTCTAATACTGAGTCTCCTCTTATATAAAATATAACTACTAATAATGCTTTCCCCTTCAAAAGGTGGCTTTGAGATTAAACAATACAATTCAAGTCTAACATTTTGCCCAGTACCAAGCAGACACTTCCTGCGCAAGTCGTGTTACTTATTTGCATTCAACTCCGTCAACTGCATTTTGTCCTATTTCCCCCCGAGAGTTTGACGATTAAGAGACCACGTTCAGCCACGCTTACAAGAATCAAGGAGCCAGACTGCGAACCCCGAGCTTGCCGAAGGCTTGTGGGCGGGACTTGTTCCTAGGTTTGCATACCGCTATGGGATTGGTCAAGGAGAGGATTCGTCAAGCCCTTTGGCGGGTCCGCCCTAGAGTTCACTGCGCTTGCGCACACTGTTTGCTTCGCCGCGAGTCCATGACGTGACCTTGCGTCGTGCGCTGCGCTGCGGTCGCGTACGCGTCAGCGCTGTCGCTGCGGCTGCTTGGCGGGTTGTCCAGGTAACCGCGGGAGTTGTCGCGGTCTGGTAGCATCTGAGAGACTGGTGTGCGTCATGCAGCTGAAGCACCTGAGGACCCTGCTGAGCCCTCAGGTGAGGAGTTGCGTGCCTCTTCCCTCCCCGGACGCCATACGTTCCAAGAAAAGTGGGGGCACTGAAGTTTATAGTGTTGAGCGCCTGCCGTGCGCAGAAGATTGTAAAGGATGTAGCGATGATGAGGACTCCGATCGGTCCGTGCAGCTTTCAGTAGGCGAGATGAACCGCTAATGACCGTAGCTTTCCAGATATTTCTTTTCTTTTTTTTTTTTTTTTCTTGGTACCAGGGATTGAACCCAGGGGCACTCCATCACTGTGCCACATCCCCAGCCCTATTTTGTATTTTATTTAGACACAGGGTCTCACTGAGTTGCTTAGGGCCTTGCTAAGTTGCTGAGGTTGGCTTTGAACTCGCGATCCTCCTGCCTCAACCTCCCAAGTGCTGGGATTACAGGCGTGCGCCACCGCGCCCGACTCAGACATTTCATAATCAGCTGTACAGCCGGTTCGGTGCTGGGGCTCTCAGGAATCCATGACCACGCACGTTACTGCCCATGCCTTCAGGGGCCTCATTCCAGAGGGAGAGCTGCACGTGTAGGCCACGAACATAATTCTACACAGAGAGAAATAAGCGTTTAGGTGCAAACCCGAAAGTGGGAAGGGCGAAGAATTCAACTTTCCTTCTGATCATGATGTTTTGTCGCCTCGGATTCAGAGAGCCTGGGCACTAGGGAAGGAACCCTGAACATGATTAAGAAAGGATGGGTTTTGGAGTTAGGAGACCAGAATCCAAGTCCTAGTTCCACCACTAATCTAACCAAATGACCTCTGACTTTAGACCTTATCACGCAATTTCTGAGCACTCCACCAGTTTGTTCATTTGGAAAATGGGACTAACAATAATACCAAATTTAGGAACTTGGGAGAGAGTTTATATACACAAAAGAGCATTGTAAACTGTAAAAAAAAAAAAAAAAAAAAGCAGTGTGCAAATTGATACACAAGAGAGAACATTCAGAATTGAAAGGGCAGGCTACCTAAGGCCTGTAAGAATATCTGTCATAATTGAGTACTTAATATATATCCAGGCAGCATAACTAAAGATGTTAGCATTGTGATTATGTAGTCAGACACACATGGATTTAAATCTTGGTTCTGCCACCTACAAACTGTGTATATAAACTTGGGAAAATTACTTAACCTTTTTGTGCCTCAGTTTCTCCATCTGTAAAAGGAGCATAACACCATCTATGTTGGAATTATGAAGTAAAATAAGATAATGCATGTGAAGCACTTATCAAAATGCCTACTCTATGAAAGTACTTGTTAAAAGTTAGCTGCTATTGTTCTATTCTATATCTCAATCCTACAACAGTCCAGTGAGGTACCTATTGTGGAAAAAGAATTAGCCTGGTGTGGTGGTGCACACCTGTAATCCCAACTAATTGGGAGTCTACATCAGGAAGACCACAAGTTAGTGGTTAATCTAGGTAATTTAATGAGTCAAAAATTAAAAAGGAGCTGGGTGTGGTGGTGCTCACCTATAATCCCAGCAGCTCGGGAGGCTGAAGCAGGAGGATGGGAAGTTCAAAGCCAGCCTCAGCAATTTAGCAAGGCCCTAAGCAACTTAGAACTTGTTTCTAAATAAAATATAAAAAAGGCTGGGGATGTGGCTCAGTGGTGAAGTGGCCCTGGGTTCAATCCCCAATACCAGAAATTAAAAAGGGCTGGGGATATAGCTCACTGGTAGAGCATCCCAGGGTTTGATCCCTAGTAGAGAGGAAGAGGGAGAGAGAGAGAGAAGAGGTCAGGGGAGAGAAAGAAGAATTAATTGAGTTTGGGAGTTCACAGAGAATGTGGCATTTGGAGAATAGAAGGAAATTAGAACAAAAGAAAGTTGTGCTTCTTACTCAGTAAACTGCCCCTGAATCTGCAGTTTAAAAATTCTTTTGTCCTAATGGAAAAATTGAAAATGGAATCCTCCTTCAATTTCTTAAAATAAGATGATGTCATGATGCTGGTAGGGCCACATGCCCAGGATTGGGCACAGCCACGAAGCAGGATCATCAGCCAAAGTTGATGAGGTGTCCTCAGCCCTTCTAACCTAATGTAATGAAGAGTTGGAAGATGACAGTGGTGGTGGTGTGGCCATGTTCTGGTTTGGGGATTTTGGTCAAAAGAGCCTAACATTGGAGGTAGTTGGGTTCAGAGTAAAAAGTAACAATGTGTTAAGCCAGAGTTCTGGAGCCAAAGTAATTAATCACAACAGAAATAAAGCTATTATTTTAATTTTTATTTCAAGGAGGAAAAACCTTTAGGGATAGAACACTAGAGGACCAGAGCTGGTGGTGGGAGGGACAGACATGATAAAAATAATTCATAAGGTGATGATCACTTCTAACGTGGGCTTCTCTAAAGTGAGTGGTTAAGAAAGGGAAAAGTGGCTTTGTTTGTCCTTAGTCTCAACTCTACTTATGTAACTCTCCATTCCAAAACTTTTACTGTCTTTCCCTTTCCTGCCAAATAAATTCAAACTCCTTAGCCTGGCCTCAAAGATCCTTCCTGATCTGGACTCAGTCTATCTTTCCTGCCTTGTCTCTCTGTTCTGCTATTTTTGTGGTAGTTTCATCTACACTAAATTACTGTTTCTCATTCAGAACTTGCCTTTGCTCGTGCTCTTCATTCTATCCCAGGTGATTGCCATTTCAGCTGCATTCATTCTTCAAAGTTAATTTTGACCACTTACGCATAAAATTATCTTGTGCTTCTCTAAATTATTACAGCATTTTGTATTTACTTCTCTTATGGGACTTTCCATTTTATACCATTATATTAGATCCCTGGACAGGGTCTGTTTGTTTTTGTCTCTCAGTTCCTGGCCAAGTATTTTTCTCAGTAGGTGCTCAAAAACATTAATTTAATGAGTAGCTAAAGACTAAAACTTATTAGACCAATTAAATTTATTTCAGTATCACTCCTGGGATATGAGGGAACAAGGAAGCCATTGCAGGGATAGATTAGTATAGTTGATAGTTGATTTAATGTTTTGTATTATGAGTCTTTAAAAGCACATTGCTCTCACAGTCTCTTTTAAAGCACAGTCTCCTGTGCTTTAAAAGCACAGGATCTCACAGCCTTGGAGACCAGAATGGACCACAGGTGTCTTTTTGTTTTAAGGAAAACACTGTGACAGGAAGAAAGTGGACCAAAATCACAACAAAAATAAGGGAACAGGAAATGCTTTGGGCATTCTAGACCAGCACCTGGTGTTTATTTTTTATCCCGTTGCCTCTTCAGGATGGAGCTGCAAAGGTGACCTGCATGGCCTGGTCCCAGAACAATGCCAAATTTGCTGTCTGCACAGTGGACCGAGTGGTACTGCTGTACGATGAACATGGGGAGAGGAGAGATAAGTTCTCCACCAAACCAGCTGACATGAAGGTGAAGAGTATTTGTGTGTACCTCAACCTGTTGATGTAACTTTGCAAACCTGGAAAGCCCTAACCTGCCTCCTAACCATGGGCATAGGAAATGGCGTACCCTTCCTTTTCTCAGTATGAATCTCTCGAGCTTGTTAGAACACTCATGCACATTTTCTCCTTAACTCTTTTTTTAAAAAATATATTGTTTCAGTTGTAGATGATCACAATACCTTTATTTTATTTGTTTATTTTTATGTGGTGCCAGGGATCAAACCCAGTGCCTCATGCGTGCTAGGCAAGCACTCTGCCACTGAGCCACAGCCTTGGCCCCTCCTTCACTCTTTCATGTAGACTTACCATCTTTTTTTTTTTTTTTTTTTACTTTTAGTATGGCAGGAAGAGCTATATGGTAAAAGGCATGGCTTTTTCTCCTGATTCCACCAAAATTGCCATCGGACAAACTGACAACATCATCTATGTCTACAAGATCGGAGAAGATTGGTAAGGGCAGAGATTAGGGCATGGGATGGCCCAGAAAAGAAAGGGAAAGCGTGAAAAATGCCTCAGTTGGGGAAGAATAGAGAGGACAGGGAACCAAATCCAGGCATGGAAGGCAGAGACTTTCTGGAGTCTGTTGCTATTGCTTCTGTGCCTTTGTCTGTCCCATGTGTTCTGCAATCTATACCTGGAGTAATTAGGCTAAGGTCACCAGAAGGCCCCATGAGATCCCAATACCCAGTGTGATGATGTTTCTTTGCTATTTTGTTCCAGAGCTTCTTGGGGTCTCTCTCGTGCCTCCTTTCAAGACTCCTCCAGTGGGGCAGAAAACACTAGTGGATGAGGAAAGTTATCTGGCCTTTCCTCCCTTCCCTCAGCATCATTTTTAGCAGTTTATATATGGAAGTGGGTTTTTGTTTTATGTTTTTTGGCTTTTTTGGTATTGAGGATTGAACCCAGGGGCACTTACCACTGAGCCACATCCCTAGCCCTTTTTATTTTTTATTTTGAGACAGAGTCTTGGTGTGTTGCTTAGGGCCTCACTAAGTTGCTAAGGATAGCTTTGAACCCACAATCCTCCTGCCTCAGCCTCCCATTTGCTGGGATTACAAGTATGTGCTGCCTTGTCTGATATGGAAGTGGTTTTTAATGTTTTTCTCATTTTGTTTGGCAGGGGTGACAAGAAAGTCATCTGCAACAAGTTCATCCAGACGGTAAAGTTCAGACCAGTCCCTGGGAGCTTAAGATGAGCAAACTGTATTGATATAGCTGCTTGTAAATGTAACCAGGAGTTGGCACTTTATGACACATCAATCTGACTTTTCCTATTGCAAGAATGAGTGTTGCCTGGCTGCTTGCTGTCATTTGCTTTCCTTCTGTGAGCCTGGTTGTGTCCCCTTCCTTCCTTCCCTATGGAAGACTGTGGTGGTACCGTGTGGTGGGATGGCCAGGCTTTATAAAAGTACTAAGCTGCATGAGCAGGGTTACCCTTTCACCATTTCTTACATACAGAGTGCTGTTACTTGTCTGCAGTGGCCTGCAGAATACATCATTGTCTTTGGACTGGCAGAAGGCAAGGTAAAGGAGGGAGGGGAGACACCAGAGGGGTGGTAGGTGGGGATAATGAGTCTGGAAAGAGGAATTTGGTTCATCTTCTCCCTTCAGACCAAGAGGTTTGTTTATGGGGGAGAATGCACAGGAACCAGTTTTGTGCATTTTACTTTTTTCTTAGGGCCTAGGTGAAATTAAAAGTAGCCTAACCAGACTGGTATCCATTCTCCCATTTTCAGGTTCGTTTAGCAAACACTAAAACTAATAAATCATCTACTATATATGGGACGGATTCTTATGTGGTGTCACTGACAACAAAGTGAGTAAGAAAGAGTATATCATGAGAGCTTGGAAATGTCAGGAAAAAGCTGTGGGGAAGTCTGGATTGGGAGATCACAGTGTGAAATATGGGGAGGCCCAATACCAGGAACCAGAGGTAGAGTAGGGTTTGACAGAGCAGGGAACTTTCTTGGAGAGGTAGAATAATCTCTTCCTCTATTTCTTACCTTTACTCCTTTCTTCTTTTTTTTAGTTGCTCTGGGAAAGGGATTCTCTCTGGTCATGCAGATGGTACCATCGTTAGGTATTTCTTTGATGATGAAGGCTCCGGAGAGTCACAGGTATAAATACAGGATGCTCTGGTAGGACTGAAGGAAGTCCCAGGAGCCCTACTAAAGGAGATTGAACGTCTAAGACACTAAGATTGAGTCATAGGGGAAGAGGCTGGCAAAGTGAGATCTCAAGGAGAGTTGGATATGACCACAGAGAGGAATTGTGTTCAGAAAGCTGGAGCTTTTTTATAAGAAGGGATGATTCAGGTGCAGGGAAACTTGAGGCAAAGGGAAATAAAGATTCTGAGGGGAATGAAAAATGAAAATTATCCTCATTTACATATATAAATTCATAGGAAAAAAGATTAACTCTTTAGAAAAGGAAAAACATGGATGTTTTACTTTGTATAATTCAGTATTTTTGAATCACTTACTTTTAAAATTACTTGTATAATAATTAAATTTAGCCTTCCTAAAAAAAGGAGGAGCCACATGCTTTCTGTGGGCTTAGACAATATTGGTTAACATTTAAGACATCTCCCTTTATGTGGCTTTACTAGGTGCATGTTAGAGATCTCTAGCATGCCACTATTTTGTGAATATGGCCTAGAATTCAAGGCTATTTATATAAATGTTGGTGTGTATACATGAGACAGAAAGGTAACTTGTAGAATCTTCAGGACTAAGATGTGTTGGTCAGCTGGGGTTATAGCTCGGTGATAGCGTGATCACCTAGCGTGTGTGGGGGCCCTGGGTTCAATCCTTAGTACCACATAAAAATAAAGGTATTGTGTCCACCTACAACTAAAAAATATGTGTTAAAAAAAAAAGATGTGTTGGGGTGGGAAAATGTTGGAAGAACTATTTCTACATAGTAGGATGGTCAGAGTGGGTGTATGAGGTATTGGGAATGAGGAATTTTAGGGCAGAGCCCTCTACTTCTATCTTAGGGGAAGTTGGTTAACCACCCATGCCCGCCCTATGCCTTGGCTTGGGCCACCAATAGCATCGTAGCTGCTGGCTGTGATCGGAGGATTGTGGCCTATGGAAAGGAAGGCCACGTCCTGCAGACTTTTGATTATAGCCGTGACCCTCAAGAGCGGGAGTTCACCACAGCTGCAGCAAGTCCTGGGGGCCAGTCCGTTGTTCTTGGAAGTTATGACAGGTGGGTTGGCTTTCCAGTGTCATCTTCTGCCTCCTTCCCCAGTGAACCCTCTGCTACAGTGAAATTATTCTAAACCAGAGTAAGAGACTAGACAGAATCAAGTATATGTCAAAAGGGATTCTCAGATTATAAATCATGTACTTTCCCCTTCCTGATGCCACCATGTGTTGGCATGCTGCCTGTTCTAAAATGTATCATTCTCATGTTTTATCTCTGTGCCTCTTCCTGGAACTCCACAGAATCATCTCCACTTTCTTTGTGTTCCCATTGCTCATTTTAGACCACTGGCTTAGAGTTTATCACATCATATTATAATTTATTGCTTGTGTCTCTCTGGCTGTATTGGAGAGTCCTTGAGAGGAGGGCTTATTATTCACCCTTTTGTCTCCAGTGCTTAGATTAGCATCTAGTGCAGGATATACTGTCAATGTGTGGTGAATGAAGAAATGAATGAATGAATAATGTAACATTAGATAAACAGCTAGGGTTTGGGCCTCATCATTTCTTTGGAGCATGATTTACCCCAGCTTTGTCAGTTCCGCCTTTCTATCTCCAATCTTGTGTGTCTCCTCACATTCTTTTCTTTCTTCTCTAAGTCCTATCATTTCTCCATTTCTCTTTTCATATTTCTGTACTACTGAGTGTTTATTTTCTTACCCACACTCATGTGTTGTTTTCTCCACTCCCATCATTCTTAATCCATTGAATTTTGCCTTGATTTTCCCAGCTTCTTCAAATCCTTTCTTGTCCTCCCCTGCTGAACTGCCTAGCTTGTCTGTTCTCTGGTATTTCCTTTCTTCTCTGATATCGCAAGACTGATTTCCTTCAGTTACTAGTTTATTTTCACTCTTTTGCTCAGCCTTCATCTCTTCTAAAAGCCACATACTTCATTTTAGACTTCGGGTGCTCAACTGGAGTCCTCGAAGAAGCATCTGGGAGGAAGCCAAGCCCAAGGAGATTGCCAACTTATACACTGTCACTGCCTTGGCCTGGAAGCGGGATGGCTCGCGACTCTGTGCAGTATGTTACTAGTAACCCCTTTCCAGATTGGTGACTTTCTTCAAACTAGAAAATAAATCGCGCCTATTATAAAACACTATCCCTT
The DNA here is from genome assembly GCA_020662805.1 of Glaucomys volans. Classification (NCBI taxonomy): domain Eukaryota; kingdom Metazoa; phylum Chordata; class Mammalia; order Rodentia; family Sciuridae; genus Glaucomys; species Glaucomys volans. The sequence continues at coordinate 969,322 of JAJEJO010000117.1, forward strand.
TGCACTAGAGAATCTCCTCTTTCCTTTGGATTCCAACTTAAAAATGTGGAGTTAAAGGCAAGAAAGATTTATACTTTATTGGAGGATCCAAGGAACAGAGTTCAGTAGACAGGGCTTATTTCTCCCTCATTATTCTATCCATGTGTGATCTCAAGCCCTGTGTTTACTGCCTTTTCCATCTGGACTTCTGAAACCTGCCAACCCTTTTACTATCAACTCTTTTCTAGATTCTAGTGCCTAGATTTTGGGGATGTCTCTAGATAACCCTCCCCATGCCAGCATACTGTGCATCTTACCTTTTATGCTGTCACTTTCCCTTCTAGGGCACACTCTGTGGTGGGGTGGAACAGTTTGACTGCTGTCTCCGAAGGAGTATTTACAAGAACAAGTTCGAGTTGACATATGTGGGACCTAGCCAGGTGAACACCAAGATCTTGCATGTCTCTTTCACCCTTGTAACACTTCCCTGCCTTCTGGCCACAACCACAGTGTCAAATTTAACCTTCATTCATCTGACAGAGCTATTCTAAGGGACAGAATGTGTCAGGGAAACTCACTGGCAACTTTCCTGCTATAGTTCTTCCACCATATTGTAAGAAAAGGTTTATGCACCAGGCTTAAGAAATACAGAGATTGCCAGTTCCATCTTCCTTGTTTAAAATGCTGCTGCCCATCTAAGTGTTAAATAGGATTATAAGTGAACTCTGGTGTTTTAGGACCTGTGGACACACATGTATAATGTTGCAAGCTAATTTCTAGTTCCCAAGCTGACTTTTCTCTTTACCTCTATCCCTTTCCTTCATTTATTATTCACTGGTTCTCTCATTTTTTTATTCTTTACAGAAACATTTTATCCTTTCTTTCTTTATTTATTTTTTTTGTATCAGAGATTGAACCCAGGGGCACTCCACCACTGAGCTGCATCCCCAGCCCTTTTTTGTATTTTATTTAGAGACAGGGTCTCACTGAGCTGCTTAGGGCCTCGCTAAATTGCTGAGGCTGGCTTTGAACTCACGATCCTCCTGCCTCAGCCTCCCAAGTGCGCCACTGCGCCTGGCTACATTTTATCCTTTCTATCCTATGTGTTAGCACAATTAGGCATTGAGAATACAAATATAATTATCTGTAAGATATTTTTCCTTGAAGAGATCATTGTAAGGCTGAGTTCATTGCTCAGTAATAGAGCACTTGCCTGGCATGTCTGAGGCACTGGGTTTGATCCTCAGCACCACATAAAAAATAAAATAAAGGTAGTATGTCCATCTACAACTAAAAAACTAAAAAAAAAAAGAGTAGGCTGAGTGATAGTATGTACCAAAAATGTTAGCAAAATTCTTCCACCTTATAAAACAAAACAAAACAAAAAATGATCATTGTAGCAAAGGACATGTATTAAAAAATAATTTTAAAAAAGTACATGCCAGGCATAGTGGCACACACCAATAAGCTCAGCAACTGAAGAGACTGAGGCAGGAGGATTACAAGTTTGAGGCCTCCCTCAGCAACTTAGCAAGACCCTGTCTCAAAATAAAAAATAAAAAGGGCTGGGGTTGTGGCTCAGTGGCAAAGCACCCATGGGTTAAAATCCTAGTACCTAATAATGATGATAATAATACTACCATGCTCTATTATAACTGGAATAAAAGTTTGTACAAAATGCTATGGAAACAGAGTGATTGGTTTTGCCAGAAAACTTTCTGAATTATATATATTATGAGTAGCAAAAGATAATATATGAAAGCATGTTATAAATATTAAAGCTCCACATAAATGTAAGGTATCATCATTTCCAGCAGTGTCCTGGGCCAGGTGAGGAAACAAGGTGTTAGCTATGTTCTGCAGTATGGTGGTGGGAAAAGAGCACAGCACCTTCACACCTCTTTTGGCCTGGGGAAGCCTAAGGAGCTCAAACCTGTCCCTTACCAAGGTGATTGTGAAGAACCTATCATCGGGAACACGGGTGGTGCTCAAGTCACACTATGGCTATGAGGTGGAAGAAGTGAAAATCCTGGGAAAGGAACGTTACTTGGTGGCTCACACATCAGACACGCTGCTGCTGGGAGACCTGAACACTAATCGCCTCAGTGAGGTAGGAGCCAAGAATGGAAGGGTGGGGAATAGGGCATCTTGGCTTTTTACTCCTGGGGACCAGGATCTTCACAGGAATCTCTAACATTCTGGCACCTAGTTTCAAGAAGTGAGAGGTTTAGAATCTTGGAGTAAGAATCTCCATACTTGGACTACTTTCTGCCATTTCTCAGAACCATAGATACAGAAGCAAAATCTGACAGAGCAATCTTTTGTATAATGCCAAAGCCTTTCTAAATTTGACCTGTCTGCTTCCCACCTGTCATTCTTTCAGCCTCATCTTGGATAATTATCCACATTCTTATGTCTTCTCCTCAATTTCACAGGTAGCCTGGCAGGGATCTGGTGGCAATGAGAAATATTTCTTTGAAAATGAGAATGTGAGTAGAGCTTGATTTCACTGTTACCATCTTGATTAGCTCCCTTCTAGCTCCTATGTTAGAAGAAGGACAAGTGACAAGGGATGGTGAGACAGCTGATAAAAAATGGGGAGGATGATACGGGCAGGAAAACACAACAAGGAGAAAAGCAGGAGTCACTGTGAATACAGTGCACTGAACTCCACTGTTTTCTTCATGCTTCCTTTCCTCAGGTATGCATGATCTTCAATGCTGGAGAACTAACCCTGGTAGAATATGGGAGTAATGACACCTTGGGTTCTGTACGCACTGAATTCATGAACCCTCACCTCATCAGGTAATCTCACAAGGTTCTCTGAATACTTGAAACTCAAAAGGATTCCTTTTGGACTTCTAAATTCTGTGTTCTTGGGTTACTCTAAAAACTATCCCATGCAGTATTTCAGAGTCCTCAATAAAATCCCAAACTAAGCCCATTTTGCCTTATCTCACCCTTCCTGTTTCAGTGTCCGTATTAATGAGAGGCACCAGCGAGGAATGGAAGATAATAAGAAACTGGCTTATCTTGTTGATATTAAGACTATTGCTATAGGTAAGATTCTGTCATACTTGCAATAACAAAAGAAATGTTGCATTACACTTCCATATCACAAGATTGTGTTCCATGGCAAATTCAGGAGTCAGAGGTAAATATGTAATCCCACGCTTACAGAGGATGTATGAAATGTTTGAGTCTACGTGTGTGTCTATTCCTTGTCTAGATGTACACAAATGGGTACTTATTACATAGATCTGTCCATGTAATTCTTGTGTTCTCTAGGAATATATCTCAGACCCTGCAATTGTGATTAGGAAAGAAGAACTATTAGCAAATTTATGAATTTTCCTTTTCAGATTTTATAGAATCATAGACTCTTTAGAACTGAAAGGGTCCTTATTTTTTTGTATACTCTGCCATTATGAGTAATAATGACAGAAATTTTTTTGCATTTCACAAATGTTTGCAGTTATAAATCTTACTTTGTATGTTAATTTTTTGTCATGAAATGTCTCAAGAATAACTTGAGAATAACATACCTATACAATATAGATTTAAGAATGGGGCTCTGGAATCAAACCATCCCACTTCTCTGACTTGCTACCTGTGTCATCTTCCTAAGTTATTAACCTTTTTGTCCCTAAATTTCCTTATCCACATAATGGGGACAAAAATAGTACCACCTCATATGAAAAGCACTTTTTTTTTAATATTTTTTAGTTGTTGATGGACATTTTATTTTATTTATTTATTTATATATGGTGCTGAGAATCGAACCCAGTGCCTCATGAATGCTGGGCAAGCACTCTACCACTGAGCCACAACCTCAGCCCAGAAAAGCACTTATTCTGGTGTATAATAAGCATATAAAAATGTTAACTATTAATAGTAATGATGTCATAACTTATCTACCCATACCTAGTTCTGTCAAATCCTAACATTTGTTATGTTTGCCTTAGATCTTTTTATCTCTTCTCTTATTGTTGGGCATTTAGGTTGTTAATTTTTTACTATTACAGTGATTCATTTCTCTAAGGTCTATACCTGGAATGGAATTGCTGAATCATAGAAGAGATGAATCTTCAACTTCACCAAATATTTCCAAATTGCTCTCCAAATAGAGTGTACCAATATACTCTCACCCTGGCCATTAGAGTTGCCATTGTTCAGTCTCTTCCCCAATACTGAAATTGCCTGACTTCATAACTTGGCTCACTGTTGTACATGAAGCAATATCTCCTTCTATTAATTTCATTTATTTATCGACCACTTGGATTTCTTTATCTGGGAACTGCCAGTTCCTATCCCTTATGCATTTTTAAAATCAAATTATCTCTTCCTTAATGATTTTTGAAGTTCTTTGCATGTGCATATGTAGCCCTTGATGGTATTTGCATTGCAGATGTCTTGTCTGCACTGTGGCTTGTTTTTCTTCTCCTTTCAGTGTTTCAGTGTTCAAACACTTTTCATGTAGTCTGTTTGATCACTTAAAAAAAATAGTTTGTGATTTTTGAGGTCCTATTTAAGAAACCCTTCCCTATTCCCTCCTGTATTTTAAGATTTTTAAATTTTGCTTTCCACCTGGAATTTATTTTTATGTATAATGTGGGTAGACTTAATTTTATTTTTTCCATATGTTTAACCATTTATTGAAAGTCCATTTTTCACCCACTAATTTGTAATGCCATCTCTGTCATAAATCAAGTTTCCATATACATATGGGTCTATTCTTAAGATAGTTTTCCATTTCATGAATATTTCACATCAGCTTCCTGAGCTCAGAAATATAGAGATGTATAATGGAAACAATAATGTAGACCAAGAGGCCCAGGATTCTAGTGGCAATAATAAGCTATGAGACTTTACAGAAGTTCAGTCATTCTTAGTTCTCATTTTCAATGTATGTAAAATGACAGAGTTCTTCTACTACATATTTGGATCACCAACCCCTTTGAGTATAAAGAAAAATGTATATACCCACATAATTTTGCATGTAAAATCAGGGTTCACTAGGACAGAGTCCTTGCAATTCTAGCATTTTATGATTTTATCTGTATTTGGGAAATTAAAGCATGGCTTGATCATTTTACTTTTAAAAAATTTTTTTGTAGTTGTTGATGAACAGAATGCCTTTATTTCATTTATTTATTTTTATGTGGTGCTAAGGATCAAACCCTGTGCCTTCACACATGCTAAGCAAGTGCTCTACCACTGAACTACAGCCCTCATTTTGCTTTTTTTTTTTTAAATAGCTTGGAGTGATAGATTTACATATCAAAGGTCAGAGAAAGGATTTATAATTGCAAACTTTCTTTTTTTAAAATATTTTTTAGTTGTCAATGGACCTTTATTTTATTTATTTATATGTGGTGCCAAGAATTGAACCCAGTGCCTCACACATGCCAGGCAAGTGCTCTACATCTGAGCCACAACCTCAGCCCCTCATTTTGCTTTTTAATAAAAAGAAAATTCCTTTTTGAGCTGGGGGTGGTGGCCCACGCCTGTAATCCCAGCGGCTCAGGAGTCTGAGGCAGGAGAATCGCGATTGCAAAGCCAGCCTCAGCACGGGCAAGGTGCTAAGCTACTCAGTGAGATCCTATCTCTAAATAAAATACAAAATAGGGCTGGGGATGTGGCTCAGTGGCCGAGTGCCCCTGAGTTCAATCCCCATTACCAAAAAAGAAAGAAAGAAAAAGAAAATTCCTTTTTGAATGGATCTTCCCACTTGTATACATTAGCTGACATTTGGTCTTTGTACGTAACAAAGACAGGCATATTGCTCATTAATAATATATGTCAGTAGGAGATGTGAATGGCTTTGATCAGGAGACTGAAAGCATCTTAGCCAACCCTGAATGGTCTGCCTTAGATGTAATCATTTTTTTTTTTATATTGTCTATAAGACTCAGATAAAACTAAAATATTCATCCTCTGTACTGAGCAGCCTAACTTTAGTCAAGGCTTCTCCTATTTTTGTCTGTGTGCCTTTCCCATTTTTCACCCTTCAGTGCTCTTATACCATAGGCACACAAAATTGCAGGTAACTCATTGGAGCAAATCTGGTCATCAAGGTCATTTCATTCATCAGCTTTCTCTCACTGGTATACAAAAACCAGCTCATCCTTAATGTGTTCACTGCTGCCTTCCAGAGGATTTCCTAAGTAGTAAAAACTACTTGTACAGTAGTTCTGATCTTCTGAGGCAAAATGCAGGAGTCCCAGAGAGGAATCACATTTCTCTCTCTCTCTTTTTTTTTTTTTTTTGGTACTGGGGATTGAACTCAGGGGCACTCCACCACTGAGCCATATCCCCAGCCCAGCCCTATTTTGTATTTTATTTAGAAACAGGGTCTCACTGAGATGCTTAGGGCCTCACTAAGTTGCTGAGGCTGGCTTTGAACTCGTGATCCTCCTGCCTCAGCCTCCCAAGTGCTGGGATTACAGGAGTGCGCCACTGCTCCCGGCTGGAATCGCATTTCTTGATAGACCTGGACCTTTTGAGTTAGTTAACTGCAGAGTGAAACAAAACCTTCTACAATTCTAGATAAGATAATTTTTCAAGCATCCTAGCAAAATTATATTGTATTCCTAGTGATACACTGTGGACTGATGTAACATTCTTAAAGCTCAATATATGATTTTAAGGCCAGACTTTTACCTACTACCTAATGTATATGATTATGGGGAATCTCTCTTAACCCTCTCTCCTTTACCCTATAGTGGATCTGGTTGGTGGCTACAACATTGGTACTGTCAGCCATGAGAGTCGTGTGGATTGGCTGGAACTTAATGAGACTGGGCACAAACTCCTCTTCAGGGACCGGAAACTTCGTGTGAGAAGGGTTACTCTGGCTTTAGGCCTTGGCTGGTCCTTAGAGGGTGTGACACAAGCTGTTTCCAGGGGAGGGGGGCAAGATGGGGCATAATGTCTTGGTTCTGTATGCCATTAGCATAGCAAAAGGTACAGAGGAATCAATATTCTCTGTATTCAGAATCATAGACTGTTCTACTTTACCCTCAAGGAGATTGTATTATGATGGCCACCAAGTCACGATGGGAGTTTGAGAGCTGGTTTCTCTCTTACTAGTTCCAAGTCTATGTCCTCATGAAACCTTCCTGTCTGCTTTCCTCCTCCTGGTGCTTAGCTGATCTTTGCCCATATCTGCTGCTCCAGTGCTCTTCAGCCTCACATTCTCGATGGCATTGAAGTCGGCTTACGGAGTCTTCTCTTAGCCCCTTATTGACTTCCTCTCAATATGATACACCAGCAGGATGTGGTTGCGCACACCTGTAATCCCAGTGACTCTGGAAGCTGAGACAGGAGTATCCCAAATTCAAAGCCAGTCTCAGCAACTTAGTGACTTAGCAAGCCCCTAAGCATATTAGGGAGACCCTCTCCAAATAAAAAGGGAATGCGGCTCATTGGTCAAGCATCCCTGGGTTCGATCCCTTGTATATTAAAAAATACACACCACATATAATTCATATATGTATGAATGATATCAGCAGGGAATTCAACCTTGGGGGTCAAAGAAACAATCTGGTGATTGTTGATTTCAGTGAAAGCCACATTACAAATTTTGAGATCACCTGATTTGTCAGGTAGCCTCATGTTTGCCAGGCCGGTAATTCTGGCCCAGTGTTATTCTAAGAATGAAAAATCTGATCTTCACCTGACTTTATTTTCTCGGGTGTATATCTTTGTTCTTTTGGTTATCTCTTATTTGGCCTGAGTCAGGATATACAAATTCTGCATAAACTTTAAGGGTTGCAGGTCAATAAACTTTGAAATTCACCCAGCAATTGGGAGGCTGAGGCAGGAGGATCGGGAGTTCAAAGCTAGCCTCAGCAACTTAGCAAGGCCCTAAGGACTCAGTGAGACCCTGTCTCTAAATAAAATACAGAATAGGACTGGGGATGTGGCTGGCTCAGTGGTGGAGTGCCCCTGAGTTCAATCCCCAGTACCAAAAAAAAAAAAAAAAAAAAACCTTTGAAATTCAACATGTACCCAACTGGTAGTCCAGGTCATTTTATCATACGGGAAATGGTCAAAGGTTCCCCTATAACTCCTTCTAACTATACTGTCTGCCTCTTCCTTTTTCAGCTGCATCTGTATGATATTGAAAGCTGCACTAAGACAATGATCCTCAACTTCTGCTCCTACGTGCAGTGGGTTCCTGGAAGTGATGTGCTGGTAGCTCAGAACCGAAACAGCTTATGTGTGTGGTACAACATTGAGGCACCTGAGAGGGTTACCATGTCCTCTATCAGGGTATGTGGATGCTAAGGGACCTTAGACATTGTGTCATACTTCTTAATTAGAGCCCTAGGGAGACCCTAAAGGTTGCTTGGTATTCTCTGCCCACCACCCCTAATCTCTGATGGAGTTGGCAGGTTTCCCCATAGTGGAGTGGCCTCCAAAACTATCATTATTCAGTTTCCTGATGTTATATTACACCCTTGGCATATGGGTCCTCATTATAGTGGCCCTAGGACTTCACTGAGTTCTGTCTAGGCCGGATGATAGATCACAGGTAGGAGGGGCAGTTCTATGCTATTCCCTTTGTGTTCTTTAATGTTATAAACCATTCAAATTTCCTTTCTGTCTCAGATTGCAAGTAAAACTCTCTTGCTGTCCCATTGAAATACCATATACACCCAGTAGTCTTCCAAAATCTGAGCGGAATCTATGAGAACAAAGAGACATGGGACCCTGTGCTTGACTAGGATGATGGGTGCGAGTGTGGATAGAAACTTGATGCTTCTTTTTGTTCTTTTTCCATATCTCTGTTTTTCTACTTTGTTGCCACATTTCAGACTGAAGTCTAAAACTTGTCTTTTTTTAAAAAAATATCCTTTTTTCTCTTTTTGGTTTAGAGATTATACATCCTAGTTCTGGAGAGGTTACCCTTGAAAGTTTAATCAGCACTTACAGTCTCAAGTTAATCAGCATCCAACCCTCTCTCCCCTGCAAATAATGCAAGGACCTTAAAAGGCTTTAACTTCAATCTGCCTCCCTTTTGCCATTGTTGTCCAGTATTTTAGTTCTAATCATTTTTGTCCCCAAATTAGACATTATTTATACAGGTAGAATCTAGATTTACCATCCTGCTATCAGTTTCTTTTGTTCACCTTTTGTTCTTGCAGTGCCAGTCTGCCCTCTGGAATTATATTTCATCTTGAAGAATATCATTTAGAAATTCGGCTGGGCGCAGTGGCGCACACCTGTAATCCCAGCACTTGGGAGGCTGAGGCAGGAGGATTGTGAATTCAAAGCCAGCCTCAGTAACTTAGCGAGGCCCTAAGCAACTCAGTGAGACCCTATCTCTAAATAAAATACAAAATAGGGCTGGGGATGTGACTCAGTGGTGAAGTGCCCCTGGGTTCAATCCCCAGTACCCAAAAAAAAAAAAAAAAAAAAGGAAAGAATAAGAAATTCGTTTAGTGAAAAATCTCTTTAGCAAAAGACAGGAAGTAATCAGTTTTTGCTTATCTGAAAATGTTTTTTATTTAGTTTTTGTTCAGAAGAGACCCTTGAACTCAGCACCCAACTCTAGCTTGACAGTTATTTTGTGTTGGGGGTGGTTACTGAAGATCGAACTCAGGTGCTTTGCTATTGAGCTATACTCCAACCCTTTTTATTTTAATTTTGAGATAGGGTCTCTCTGTTTTGCTGAGACTGGCCTTGAACTTGTGATCCTCCTGCTTCAGCCTCCTGAGTTGCTGAGATTACAGGCATGCTTTACCATGCTCATGTCTTATTTGCAGGGGGTGGGGGGACAGGTACCAGGGATTGAACTCAGGGGCACTTGACTACTGAGTCACATCCCCAACCTTTTTTTTGTATTTTATTTAGAAACAGGGTCTCACTGAGTTGCTTAGTACTTTGCTTTTAACTTGAGATCCTCCTGCCTCAGCCTCCTGAGCTGCTGGGATATAGGCGCATGCCACCAGACCTGGCTTGTTTCTCTTTTTGAGACAGGGTCTCATTATATTGCCCAGGCTAACCTCAAGTGATCCACCTAGGACTATAGGCATGCACCCTTATACCCAGCTAAATATAATTTTTTCATGCAGTGCTGAGAATTGAATCCACAGTTTCACTCATGCTAAGCACAGAACTCTAACACTGAGCTATACCTCCAGCCCCTAGATACAAATTATTAAAAATTAATTCTACTTGATATATATTGTGCTTCCTGTATTTGTGAAAAAATATATATTTTTCTTAGAAATATATATTTAGTCTTAGAAATTTCTCGGCTATTATATCTTCAAATATTGCTTCTTCTCTCCCTTTCTCTGGTCTCTTTATCAGCACTCTTATTAGGCATATCTTAGACTTCTTATTCTATTGCTTGCCTTTTTAACTTCTTTTTCTTATTTCCTTTCTTCTTCTTGCTCTATGCTACATTCTGGATAATTTCTTTAGACCCACTGTTCAGTTCCTTAATGTGCTTTTCATTTTTTTTTTTTTTTTGGAACCAGGGATTGAACTCAGGGACACTCGGCCACTGAGCCACATCCCCAGCTCTATTTTGTATTTTATTTAGATACAGGGTCTCACTGAATTGCTTAGGGCCTCACTAAGTTGCTGAGGCTGGCTTTGAACTCTCGATCCTCCTGCCTCAGCCTCCCAAGTTGCTTGCATTACAGGCGTGCGCCACCGAGCCCGGCTGCACTTTTCATTCTTGTCTAATTTGTTAGTTAAACCATTTACTGAGGTTTTATTTCAGAAATTAAATTTTTCATAAAATTTTATTTGGTTCTTTATCAAAGCTGCTTTATTATTTTGATAGCCTCATTTGTTTTTTTTTTTTTTTTTTTTTGGAACGGGGTTTGAATTTAGGGGGGCTTGGCCCTTTTGCGCATTCCTCTGCCTATTTTGGTATGTTTTTTTAGAGATGGGGTCAATGGGTTT
>JAJEJO010000117.1:980326-1042011 GCA_020662805.1 Glaucomys volans
TGAGTTGCTTAGGGCCTTGCTAAGTTGCTGAGGCTGGCTTTGAACTCTCGATCCTCCTGACTCAGCCTCCCAAGTCGCTTGGATTACAGGCGTGCGCCACCACGCCCGGCAGATAACCTCATTTCTATTTATTTTTTTTAACTGGGGATTGAACCTAGGGGCCCTTACCACTGAGCCTAATCCCCATCCCTTTTTATGTTTTATTTTGAGAAAGGGTCTAAGTGTTTTAGGGCCTTGCTAAGTTGCTGAGACTGGCTTTGAATGTGTAGTCCTCTTCCTTCAACCTGCTGCTTTGCTGGGATTACAGGTGTGCACCACCACATTAGCAATAGTCTCTTATTTTTTGCTTAATTTTCCATTCTGTCTTTTAGGTCTTTAAGCATTTCATACTTAGTTCATAATTATTTTATAATCTGTAACTTTTTAAAATTCCAATGCATTATCTGTAACTGTTATTTTAAATATCTGAAAATTTTGAAGGTCTAAAACTGCTGTTTATAATTACCATTTACTTTTTCATAATGATTATTTTCTTGTATTTTGGTGATTTTTTAAAATTGTGAGCTCAAGTACTCTGAATATAATCTTTCGGGATCTTGAGGTAAATTTTTGGGATCATGGGTATGTTTTCTACCAGAAATAATTTACATTTGCTTTTATAGGAATCAGCATGTTAATGATCTATAGCACTTGGTTTTGTTCCCTTCACTAAAGAGTGGACCCCACATTTAATGAGAGATCTCTTTCAGCTTCCACGTCCTACTGAAGGGCTCAAGTTTTATTTTCCTGATACTGTGTTTGCCTTCAGGGCAACTGTACCTTCCCTCTTGCTCAATTTCCATTTTTTCCTGCTCAGATTTTTATCATATCAATTTTTTTTCCCTGTCTGATCTCTTTTTGAGGGGGATAGGTAGGATACGGGTAGGAAACATTCTTAGTGATTTCTTCAGGTGAATGCAACAGTGCATTAAAAAAGTATATTCCAAACCAGGCGTGGTGGGCATGCCTGTAATTCCAGCAGCTTGGAAGGCTAAGACAGGAGGATTGCAAGTTCAAAGTCAGCCTGGGCAAATTAGTTAGGCCCTAAGCAACTTAGCAAGACCCTGTCTCAAAATTTAAAAAATAAAAAAGAATTGGGGATGTGATTCAGTGCTTAAGCATCCCTGGGTTCAATTCCTGGTACCAAAAAATAAAAAATAAATGGTGGAGGGCTAAGGTTGTGGTTCGTGATAGAGCGCTTACCTAGCGTGTGAAGTACTGGGTCCCATTCTCAGCACCACATATAAATAAGTAAAATAGAGGTCCATTGACAACTAAAAAAATATTTTTTAAAAAAGAGAATTCCTAGTCTGTGGTATTGCTAGAAGAAGCAGATACCACACTTTGTCACCATACGTCCATGCTTTGCTTTGGTGTTGTCACATCTGTGCGTGTACTTTGAACTCAAGGATATTGCCATAGATAACACATTTTTATCTGATTGACAGGAACTAAAAGGTTAGGAAAACAAGGACCACTGTAATTCCCTCCATGTGTGAGCACTACAGTTGGGTGAGGGTGGGTCTGTTCTGCAGTTGATTCAATGGAAACACTAACCTGGAATTTGGGGGGATGGGGGAATGATCTTTTACAGGGTGATGTTATAGGTCTGGAGCGGGGCGGGGGAAAGACTGAGGTGATGGTGACAGAAGGTGTGACTACCGTTGCCTACACGCTGGATGAGGGCCTTATTGAGTTTGGAACAGCCATTGATGATGGCAATTACACCCGGTGAGAGGCTGCTGATAACCAGTGTGGTGGTGGAAGAGCCTGGGTCTGAGGGGGGATGTGGGGTGGCTTGTAAAACTAGGCACATCTGATAAAGCACTGGTGATTTCAGGGGAAGACCAAACAAACAGGGCAAATAATTGCTTGGCCCCTCCCCTCGCTGAGCCCCAGCACAGTATTCCTTTGTGTCTTGTAGACCCTGCCCTCATTCCTTATCCTGTTTTCTTTCCTCTCCAGGGCAACGGCCTTCTTGGAGACCTTGGAAATGACTCCAGAAACAGAGGCAATGTGGAAAACCTTGAGTAAACTGGCACTAGAGGCAAGGCAGCTACACATTGCCGAGAGGTGAGGTAGATGTATAGAACTGAGGTGCCTGGCAGCTAGTCTGATGGGACTTGTAGGGAATGACCCATGAGTGGTTTACCCATGGGCTTCTCCTGCCCAGTGTGTAGGCACTGCTTCTCTTCCCGTTGCCAACAAGTATGAGAGCCCCTCTGTGGGGCATTTATTCCAAACACCCTCCCATCCTAGATTGTAAGGGAATGTCTTTCTGCTTCCCGTTCTGGTAACTAGATGCTCCTTAAGCATTTTTAACACTCATACTCTTCAGTCCCATGTCTGTTGATGTGTCTGTTCCAGGAGTGGAGTTAATCAGACTTGAGATTCTAGCCTCCTTGAGTTCCACATACCAACTTTTTAACTGTAGAGAGGTTATTTATCCTTTCGAAACCTGGGCTTTAATTTTTTCTATGTAAAATAGAAATATTATTAATATTTACTTCATAGGATGGCAAAGAAGAATGATAATGGCAGTGGGTAGTGGAAAACAAGTGAAAGAATCTTGAAAGAGCTTACAGTATTACAAGTGCTCAATAAATGTCAGCTGCTGCTATTTTGGCGAGGAACCATTGGTGATCCCTTTTTCCCCATTTCCCCCATGGGCTCTCAGCAGTTTTAAGGACTCAGTCTTCAAAATATATCCCAGTATAACTGATATCTGATCCAACCCTACTACCTGCCCCTTGTGCAGACCACTGCCATCTTCTTTCTGAAGTATTATGAAGCCTCTTAATGAGCTTCACTTACTAGTTAGTCTTATACCCCCAATTCACTGATTCTACTGCCAATGAGGTAATTTTTTTAAAAAACATGTTAGCTGGGTGCATTAACACACTCCTCTAATCCCACAACTCTGTAAACTGAGGCAGAAGGATCACAAGTGGAAGGCCAGCCTCAGCAACTTAGTGAGACCCTGTCTCAAAATAAAAAAAAAGGATTGGGGGTATAGCTCATGTGTAGAGCACCCCTGGATTCAATCCCATACCATAAAAAAATTAAAAAGTTAGATTGTAGTCATTTTTGTGATCTTCCAATAGCTTACTGTTATACTTAGTATAAGACCCAGACTCCTGTGGCCCTGCAAATATTTGGCCTCTGCTTTCTTCTTGTGCCTATTAGCTACTTGCCCATTAGTCTCCAACCACCCTGGCACCCAAGCTCATATTTTTTTTTTTTGGTGGGGGGGTACTAGGGATTGAACTCAGGCACTCGATCGCTGAGGCACAACTCCAGCCCTATTTTGTATTTTATTTAGAGACAGGGTCTCACCGAGATGCTCAGGGCCTCGCTAAGTTGCTGAGGCTGGCTTTGAACTTGCCATCCTCCTGCTTCAGCTTCTGGAGCCACTGGGATTACAGGCATATACCACCGTGCCTAGCTCCAAGCTCATTCTTGCTATGGACCTTTTCACTAGTTATTCTTTCTACCTGGAGTGACTTTTCCCTGTCTTGCCATGACTAACTCTTTCTCATACTCAGGTATCGGCTCAAACATTAGCTCCTCAGAGAGAATCTCTCTGACTACCAAGTTAAATCATTTGCTCAGTTACTAATGGCGGTATCCCCCTGGTGTATGTTACTTTTGGGCCTCCAGTGACAAGAAGAGTGCCTGGCACATAGTAGATGCTCAGTATATATTTGCTGAACCAATGGCTTACTGATGATTGGGGAATAATGTTACTATTAATATTATTGCCTCCATGCTGTAGGTGCTTTTCTGCTTTGGGCCACGTAGCAAAAGCCCGGTTCCTGCATGAGACCAATGAGATTGCAGATCAGGTGTCCAGGGAATATGCAAGTATTATTCTCTTGACTCATTTAGTTTCCCAAGCTGAGATTTCTTAATATTCAGTCCCAGGATTCCTAGTTTTCCATCTATCCCTAGTTTCTTTCACCCTGCCCACCCCTCCTACCCTCAGATTGGACCATTTTGGAACTGCTTCTCAAGTCTGCTATCCTGTGTCCTGCCTTTCTGTCTCAACCTGCATAGACAGAATGACAAGAACCTTGTTTTACCCTGCAGGGTGGAGAAGGAACAGACTTCTATCAGGTCCGAGCACGTCTAGCCATGCTGGAGAAGAACTACAAACTGGCTGAAATGATCTTCTTAGAACAGGTAACAGAAAAAGAGGAACAGGACAGAAGAGAGAATATGAGGCAAAATCAAGAAGGAAAGTGAGCACTTGTTGATTGAGATTCCCCAAAGGTTTGAGACTTAATTTTCTGGAGAGGTTTATAGAGTTAATTTTCCTCCTTCCTTCATTTCCTTCTCTTATGTGACTTTATCTCACAAACTTCCTCCTTTGGTCTTCAATTACTTATCCCTTTTATAAACAGTCTACAATGTTCCCTCTATTCCAGAGCCTGTCTGTGCCATTCTTCTGTACAAGGGTAGTGTCAGGCTTTGTGGAGCCCACACTTATACAATACGAGGAGCCCTCTTTAAGAAAAATGACCTTCAAATGACATCTGGGGAAATAAGGAGCCCTGTGGAAATAAGAAGCTTAGGCTTCTTTTAGTTTCACAGTAAATCCAACTCTGGGGCTGGGAGTGTGGCTCAGTGGTAGAGCACGTGCTTAGTAGGCATAAGGTCCTGGGTTTGATCCCCAGCACCACAACAAACAAACAAAAACATCAAAACAGAGAAAAATCTACCTCTGTTTATTCAATAAGTAAAGGGTGAGGCTGTTGGTTCTTGTGGCCAGGCAGTATAACAGGCTGAGCAGGGCATGCTGGTTTTTGACCCTCATATCTTCCCTTTTTCTTCTGCCTGGTTCCCCTAGAATGCAGTTGAGGAGGCTATGGACATGTACCAGGAGCTTCACCGTTGGGATGAGTGTATTGCTGTGGCTGAGGCCAAGGTACTTGTTCCATCCTCTCCACAATTGTTCAGAATTTGGTCCCACCAATTTCAGAAACCTCCTCTTGTTGAAGAGGCTGTAGGAACTAGAATAGTGTTGGGGCTGGGACCTGATATGATAAAAAGTTAAGATACGGGTGGTCTGTGGGACTGGGTGCAATGGCTCATGCCTATAATACTGGCCATTTGGAGGTTTTGGAAAGAGGATTGCAAATTTGAGGCCAGCCTTACCATCTGGCTAAAAATAAAGGAAGCAAGGAAGGAAGGGAGGGAGGGAGGGAGATGTAGCTCAGTAGCAAAGTACCCCTGGGTTCATTCCCCACCCCTTGACTCCCCCAAATAAAGATATGGTTGACCTGGGAAGATTTCCAATGTTACAGAAGAATTGGAGAGGCAAGAAAAGCAGAAGGCAAGAAGGAACGATATGACTTCTGTTTTTCCTCTGTGCATATCCAGGGACACCCAGCCCTGGAGAAGCTACGCCGGGATTACTACCAGTGGCTGATGGACACACAGCAAGAGGAACGAGCAGGTGAACTACAGGAGAGCCAAGGGGATGGGCTAGCAGCCATCAGCCTCTACCTCAAAGCTGGGCTCCCTGCCAAAGCTGCTCGGCTGGTGCTGACCCGAGAGGAACTGCTAGCCAACACAGAGTTGGTGGAGCACATCACCACAGCTCTCATCAAGGGGGAGCTCTATGAAAGGGTAGGGCTGATTTCCTTTTCCTAGACCTTATCTCTTGGGCTCCATACACCTCTCCCACCTAGAGGAGTCTTGGGGTGCATTTCTTCTTTTTGGAGCTGAGTTTTGATTTTCTGTGTTGTAGAGGTTTCATTGTAGTAACATGGTATGTGTTAATAGGCAGGTGACCTCTTTGAGAAGATTCGAAATCCACAGCGGGCCCTTGAGTGCTACTGTAAAGGCAATGCTTTCATGAAAGGTATAAGCTGTCCCTTACTGTTGTATACTCTTGCTCACCTAGTTTCCTAGCACCTCTTTTGGGGCATCTATTCATGTTGACTGATTTCAATTCTCCACTTCTCATCCATTCTCCATGCTTCACTTCCCTGTTCTATTATTCTGTGTTCATCCCTGTAATTCTGAGCCAAGTGCTTTCTCTGTCCCTGGCAGCAGTGGAGCTGGCTCGATTGGCCTTCCCAGTGGAGGTGGTGAGATTAGAGGAGGCATGGGGGGACCACTTGGTGCAACAGAAGCAGCTTGATGCAGCCATTAATCATTACATTGAAGCCAGGTAAGGTAGTATGGGAGTATAATGGAGATTTGGGCCTAAAGTGAGAAGCTGTGGGGCAGGGGAGAGTACCACAGCCTAGAAGAAAAGATCTCAAAATGTAGTTGTGGACTGGGGATGTAGCTTAGTGGTAGAATAGTTGTCTAACATGTGCAAGGGTTTGATCTCAGCATGGCAGGAATGGGGGGAAGATTGGCATGTGCTTAAAGGGGCACTTTAGCTGGATATATTGGCACTCACCTGAATTCAGTGACTCAGGAGGCTGAGGCAGGAGAATTTCAAGTTTGAGGTCAGCCTTGGCAACTTAATGAGACCCTATCTCAAATTAAAAACAAAAAAGGGTTGGTAGTATAGCTCGGTGGTAGAGTACCACTGGGTTCAATCCCCAGTACTGCAAAAAAAGTGAGGGGGCCTCTTTACTCCCATTCATCTTCCTCTTTCCTCATACATATATATTTATGTCTTTCCCTACTATGCCAGGTGCTCCATTAAGGCAATTGAAGCTGCCCTGGGTGCCCGCCAGTGGAAGAAGGCAATTTATATATTAGATCTACAGGACCGGAACACTGCGTCCAAATACTATCCTCGTGTGGCCCAGCACTATGCGTCTCTGCAGGAGTATGAAGTAAGGGAGAGCCCTTTCTGCAGCTTGAGGCAATGCAGTATAGGGAACCAAGGGGAGTACCCAAAACAGGAAGTGCAGTCCAGCTCACTAAATCCTCCTTTCTGGGACCGAAACAGCACTACCATAATAAATAGGAAGAAAAATGGATTACTTCCCCAATTTTATCCCAGCATGACACAGACCTTCCTCACAAATATATAGGGTGATCTCTAACTCTTCCTGTGCCAGCAAGAGTATTCTTTATGAATAACTCAGCATACTACAGTGTAGTATTGCTTTGCATTGCAGAATTGTGAGGCCCTTTAAAATTCCACTATATTCTCATACTGCTTTGGGCTGGTCTTTTTTCTAAACAGAAAGGTGGTATAATTCACCTACACTCATTCTTTCTTCTCTATTATTATAAGATAGTATCCAGTCTTTCCACCACCCCAGCTAGAGTTAGTTTCTTCTTCCTAAAAGCTGCTTTAAACTCTGTTGTTCTGACTTTTTGCATCTGCCTCTCCAACTACAGATTGCTGAGGAACTCTATACTAAGGGAGACCGGACCAAAGATGCCATAGATATGTACACCCAGGCTGGCCGCTGGGAGCAAGCCCACAAGGTAGAAAATGGGTGAAATCCATGATGAGAGAAGGCTTCTTAGTGGTTATGTTGCCTCATTCCTTGGTCTCTGATCTCCCTCCTTCGCTGGGTTCCTGGAAAGCTGAAAGAGTTCCAAAATATAGTCTGGATAAATTTGATCCCTACCCATGGGGAAAGGAGATAAGGAGAAGCTCCTGTCCCTGAGCTTATAATTCTTAAGAGAGCAGGTATATTTGGGAGTTGAGCTTTGGTTACTTGAACTTTGTTCTTATGCCTATATTCCAGAGCTCAGTGGGGACAGTAGGAGCATAAGATTTGGAGCACATACCCCCCAGTACAAAGCCTCACAAACTCTCCTGCCTTAGCAGAATATAGTTCTGCTTCTACTTATGAAATTGGAATTTCCTGAACTGACTAGTAGAGTGAATGGTAACCAAACTCCTGTGATTGCTGGGAGAGTTCAGAGTTCCTGAGCAGACAAGTTCCCTTAAAGACCTGCTTCCCTTGAGAATTGGCTCCTGAGGCTACCCAGAATCTATGTGTCTGCACAGCTAGCAATGAAGTGCATGCGACCAGAAGATGTGTCTGTGCTGTACATCACGCAAGCCCAGGAAATGGAGAAGCAGGGCAAGTACCGTGAGGCTGAGAGGTGAGGCATCAGAGGTAGGAGAAGGGATGATGGGGTCTGAGGATGCTTGCCCTCTGCCCAAACGCAATGGCAGTAGGAATCTAGGTGTAGGGGGCCACTGGTGTATCTCCTGTCCACAGGCTGTATGTGACAGTGGAAGAGCCTGATCTTGCCATCACCATGTTCAAAAAGCACAAGTTGTATGATGACATGATCCGCCTGGTAGGGAAGCACCATCCAGATCTACTCAGTGACACACACCTCCATCTGGGCAAGGTGAGCCCTTCTCTTGGTCCTGCCCAGCTCTTCCCCAGTCAGGCTTCTTCCTTGCCCCCGTCCATCCTGATCTGTCTTCCTACAGGAGCTGGAGGCCGAAGGCCGACTTCAGGAGGCTGAGTACCACTACCTTGAGGCCCAGGAATGGAAGGCCACAGTGAACATGTACCGCTCCAGTGGGCTTTGGGAAGAGGCCTACCGGGTAAGGCATATACGCCACACCAGGGTATAGCCTTTCCTCTTTCCCACTTTCAAGTGACTAATTCTAAACTATTCATAGCATCTTTGAAAATATAATGAAGACCAGAATCTCATGCCAAAAACATCTTCACATCTGAATTCACAAAATTTCACTTATAATTTTAAGGGTTTGTGGACTTCATAAAGCCCATCCTTGGTCCCTAAGCATTTCAACGCAAGTTAGAAGACCTTCTTGATGGTTTAGAACATATACCTTAATCCTCATTACAGCTGAAGTCAGGAGGTCAGAGATGAAAAGGGAGTGGGGAATTGTCCAGTGACATTGTTTTTCAGGTGGCCAAGGCTCACGGAGGAGCTAATGCCCACAAACATGTGGCCTACCTGTGGGCAAAGAGCCTGGGAGGAGAGGCTGCCGTTAGACTGCTTAACAAGCTGGGACTCCTGGAGGCTGCTATTGACCATGCTGCTGACAATTGGTGAGGCCTGAAGCCTACTCCCTACTGGCCCCGTCCCAGCCAGAGCCCCTACATAGAGAAAGAAAACAGATGTTTAACTGAAAAATATTTCCAAAAGCTGAGGCAAGAAATGTGGTAAGGAGAGATCCTTGGAAGGACAAAATAGAATGACAAGAATAAATTAGTAACTCCGCTCCTATTTGCTAGGGACTCGGTGTTTCATCTTTGGCTATTCTAAGAAGGGTGGAAAGGAAAGGGAGCAGCTTGGGAAGTAGGATGGCACTGAGCCAGTAACTTAGTTCTGGGTGACGAAAGTGTGAGTCTGTTAAATGCAAAATGAGCTTGGGGTGCTTAACTACTGAGCCACATCCTCAGCCCTTTTTTGTATTTTATTTAGAGACAGGATCTCACTGAATTACTTAGGGCCTTGCTAAGGTGCTGAGGCTGGCTTTGAACACATGACCCTCCTGCCTCAGCCTCCCGAGCTGTGGGGATTACAGGTGTGTGCCACGGAGCCTGGCAAAATGAGCTTTTCTTAAGCAAAAGTTACAAAGGCCAGGAACAGAATTGGATCATTGAGGATAGTCTTTTCTTTGGAGAGACCATTTTTTTGCTAATATGACTGGGGCTCAGGAGAGGAGGATGTGGGAGTAGCAGGAGCCCTCCTTGCCTCTGCCTTTTCTGTTCTTATGCCCACCCTCCTTCCTCATGACCAACTGACCTCAGGGAAAGCATAGACTTGTCCAGACACCTCTGGATCCATGTTGACAGTGATATAATCATTATAGGGCTGCCTGCCTTTCTTCCTTTATATCTCTTCATGCTTCTCTGTCATTTCATATCTGTTATTTTAAAAGCTATTCCTTTTTCTCCTTTCAAGTCTCACCCTTTCTCTCTTGCCTTCTATAAATATTAAGTAGGCAAACCCTGTCTATACCTTCTGTTTCAGCTCCTTTGAGTTTGCTTTTGAGCTCTCCCGGCTAGCACTCAAGCATAAAACCCCCGAGATTCATCTCAGATATGCTATGTATCTGGAGGATGAGGTATGGATGTTGTTGTTGTTGTTGTTGTTGTTGTTGTTGTTGTTGTTATTATTATCATTATTATTATTTTACTAGGGATTGAACCCAGGGGTGCTTAATCACTGAGCCACATCCTCAGCCTTTTAAAAATATTTTACTTAGAGACAGGTCTTGCTAAATTGCTGAGGCTGGCTTTGAACTCATGATCCTCCTGCCTCAGTCTCCCAGGCCACTGGGATTACAGGTGTGTGCTACCACGCCCAGCATGGATATGATTTTGACCCTCCTGTTCTGGCCCCTAGCCACTCCTGCCAGGTGTTCAAACCCCGTCTCCTGGCTGCCTGTAATGCCAGTCATCCTCTCATCACATGTGGCTGCCCTTTCTTTTCCTATAGGGTAAGTTTGAAGAGGCTGAGGCTGAATTCATCAGAGCTGGTAAACCCAAGGAGGCAGTCCTCATGTAAGTTACCCCATAAATTCCTTATCCTGTCCTCCCAGTCACAGCCCCAGGATCTTTCAGGTCATCCTCACCTTCATTCAGACCAATAAACAGTACCAGTAAATCTGACACCTATTCAGTGACATAGCTGTTTGTATCCTGCTGTTAAAACTTCAGTCCTATACTCAGTATCTCCTATGTCTCCATATGGAGCAGGTTTGTCCACAACCAGGATTGGGAGGCAGCCCAGCGTGTGGCTGAGGCCCATGACCCAGACAGTGTCGCTGAAGTGCTTGTGGGACAGGCTCGTGGGGCCCTGGAGGAGAAGGACTTTCAGAAAGCAGAAGGGCTGCTGCTTCGGGCGCAGAGACCAGGCCTTGCCCTCAATTATTATAAGGTGGGATACTGGATTTGGGGCCATAAAGGGAGGTTGAGTATGAGAGACCATAGAGTACCATGCTGGCCCTGGTACTAAAAGATTAGGGAGGGAGGAGAATAAGCAAGAACAAGATAGGTCCAAGGACCCAGGAATCAGTGGGTCCTTGTGTGGCAGTGGGATGCTTCCATGCCTCCCTCTGTCCTCCTGATACCTGAAATTCTGAGTAGGAAGCTGGACTATGGAGTGATGCTCTTCGGATCTGCAAGGACTATGTTCCTGGTCAGCTGGAGGCCTTGCAGGAAGAATATGAGCGGGAAGCTACCAAGAAGGGGGCCAGGTATGAAGCCAGAAGTCCCCACAACATTGGTAGTGCTGGGAGATAGAGGTCACAAGGTGCACAGGATAGGCCACAGTGCTTCTCTCCATTCCTGGACACGTGCACTCTCATCTCCACAGAGGTGCGGAGGGACTGGTGGAACAAGCTAGACAATGGGAGCAGGCTGGAGAGTATAGCCGTGCAGTTGACTGCTACCTCAAAGTGCGGGACTCTGGAAGCAGCAGCCTGGTGGAGAAGTGCTGGATGAAGGTGAGGGCACCAGACCTTCCTGGCACTCCTTTCCCTGGGTCTTTTCACACTTAGTTCAGCTTCTCAAACATTCATCTTTATCCTCCTATTTTTTTCTGTTTTCTGCCAGGTTACAGATATCTATTGGGGGCCTGCTGTATGCTAGAGTCAGGACCTATAAAGACTGTAAAGGGGGGTATAAGACAGAGCTCTGAAACCCAGAAGTTAGAAGTTAGAGGAGGACATGGCTCAATTAATTGATATTATTCTGAGAAGAGATTAAAGGATATGAATTAAAGTACAGTTCAAGGAAGGGTGAGATATCTGTGGGCTGGAACTGGAAAATCAAGTCCAGAGAGAGGCCATGACAAAAGTATGGACTCCTCTTCCACCCAGCAGTTCTGGAAGAAAAACCTCCAGCAGATTAAGCCAGTCCAGTACATTTCCCTAATTCTAAGACAAATAGTATTAGGGAAACAACCCATAGGGTATGTATGTGTGAGAGAGAGAGAGAGGGAGAGAGAGAGAGATAGATAAGAAATGAACTCACATGATTTTATGGAAGTAAACAAGTCACAATCTGCAGGGTGACTGGCACACTGGAAGCCCAGGAGAGCTCATGGTGTCACTGCTGTTTGAAGGTGTCCAGACTCCAGATGCAGAAAGAGAAGTGTATAAGTTCAGTGTGAAAGTAGTAAAAACCCATTTTCCCAGTTCAAAGACATTCAAGCAGGAAGAATTCTCTTACATGAGGAAGGACCAGGATTTTTGTTCTATCCAGGTCTTCTTGATTGTGGATTGTATAATGTGAGTTCCTCCACGTTAGGAAAGTCAGTCAGCTTTACAATGTAAATGTTAACCTCATCCAAAACATCCTAACAGATGATAGAATGAATTGGACATAATTTTCCTATTTTCATATATGAATACAGTACCACTGTGACCCCACATCATATACAACCACAAGAATGGGAATTTAGGGTCTGGGTTTATAACTCAGTGGTAGAGCACTTGCCAAGTAAGCGTGAGGCACTGGGTTTGATTCTCAGCACCACATATAAATAAATAAAATAAATATCTATTGACAACTAAAAAAAAATCAAAAAAAGAATGGGAAGTTATACTCCATGTATGTATAATATGTCCAAATACACTCTACTGTCATGTATATCTAAAAAGAACAATTTTTTTTAAATTTCAGCAAAAAAAAAAATCCTCACCGAAATACCCAAAATTATGTTTGACCAGATGTGGATACCATGTGTACCACAATAACACATAAAATAACCACCACACAAATAATCACAATCAGGATGCATGTCTAGTTTAAAGAATGTACCTCAGATAAAGTGCAATATGGTATTAGAAGTCATGGAAAGTTGAGATTGTCCCTCTATATTCAGTGTTGGTGTGAATGATGCCCCTGTAAGATGTCTCTTAGGTTTCTAAGGTCTTATCATTGAATAGCCCCTAGAAATTGGAAAAAAGGAACTAGAAAGATGGCTGATGATGGGTTATGAGATTCTAGTAGATGTTAATCTGTAAGTATTTATTAAACATCTGTTGTGTTTTATTCTGGAGCACTGTTTATGGGGTCTTTGCATGACTTGGCCTTCTTCAGATTAGAGGATAGTGGAGGAGGGAAATACTGTTTAAACTTTGAAGGGTTCAGCAGGCCAAAAAAGGCAAGAATAGGTGAGGGAAAGAGCAGTGGGGATGAGCATAGATTGTAGCTAAACTGGATCTTGTGGAAATTAAAACCTGGGAAAGATGTCAGCCTCACCCTGGAAAGAGGGTGACCTTCTAGGATGCTTGGATTTAAAGAATGACTGAGTTTTAAGTGTTGAAAGGAATCATCAAAATCATCTAGACTAGCACTGTCTGCTAGAAATGTACAAATCACAAATGTATGCCGCATGCATAATTTAAATTTTCTAGAAGCCATGTTAAATAATTGTAATATATTTTATTTAACCAAATTTATCTAAATATTGCCACATCAACATATACCCATCAAGCTTAACATTGTCAAGATATTTCTTTTTTTGTTTGTTTGTACTGTCTTCAAAATCTAGTGCATATAAAGAAACTGAGGATTATAAAAGCCCAACACAAATAATTGCAAAATGCCTGGACTTTTCAGAAGTTCTTTCCCTATACTATACTACCAAGATTCTATTTGTGACAAAGAACTTGAGAAACCAGTTTATCACAGGGAGCAGCACCAAATGCAGTGACAGCAAAGGAAGTATCTGAGTTATAGTGGGCAGAACAGAACAGATAGGTCCACTGATGGCCAACTAAAGGAACCAAAGGGTTATGAACAAAGCTTTGCCCAGAAGGGTAGAAGGTGAAGGAGAACACAAGAGAGAAAGTTGGCATCTGAGGGGAAAATGTACGAAATGGGTGAGGCCAAGTAGCCCTGGCAGTGTTTGTCTCTTCTACTCATTTCTATCTTCTTTTCCACCACTCAGGCAGCTGAACTCTCCATCAAATTTCTACCTCCCCAGCGCAGTCTGGAAGTAATTCGGGCAGTAGGACCCCAGCTGATTGGAATTGGAAAGCACAGTGCAGTAAGTAGAGTGCTAGGACTAGAAAGAAAAGAGTCCACAGAGATCAGTAGAATGGTGCAGAAGGTGTGTGAGGTGGGTGTCTTGGCAGGTGCAGCAATGTTCTGGGGAAATGAGGGAAAGCTCACCAAGAGGAAACTGGGGAGTCGAGGGGAAAGATGGTCTCCACTTTGATGTCCCACTGTTCAGGCTGCAGAGCTCTATCTGAACCTAGACCTTGTCAAGGAAGCAATCGATGCTTTCATTGAGGGTGAAGAGTGGAACAAGGCTAAGCGTGTGGCCAAGGAGTTAGATCCCCGGTAAGCTTGTGACTCCTTCACACTGGGAAATTATCTTTTACTTCCATTTGTAAATACTGGAAAACATTCTTTTGGGGAGGGTTGTTTCCCCAGATAATGAAGTTAGTGATCTCTATCAAATTCTCCCATCTTCACAGGTATGAAGACTATGTGGACCAGCATTATAAGGAATTCCTCAAGAACCAGGGCAAAGTGGACTCGGTGAGACTTGCAATTAGTGAGAGAAAGGATGAAGGGACAGGGCTGGAGGGGTAGCTCAGTGGTAGAGCACTTGCCTAGCATGTGTGAGTCCCTGAGTTCAATCCCCAGTGTTGCAAAATCAGCAACAAACAGATTAGAAGCAAAATGTGAGGGAGAAGTGCTAGAGATTATCTCCCTCTTCTCCCCATGGTCATCTCTTCTGAACTGTCCTTTGCTTTGAACTCTAGCTGGTGGGTGTGGACGTGATTGCTGCTTTGGACCTGTATGTGGAGCAGGGCCAGTGGGACAAATGCATTGAAACAGCTACCAAGCAGGTGCTCCTCTGTCCTCCCCATTCCCAGATCCTCTCTACATTTTCCCTTGATTCTCTGACAACTCTAGAGCTGCCTCTCTTACCTCCACCAGAACCTAATCCCCAGAGATTCCCTAATCAATACCAGAGAGTACAGTCTGAGGCTGCTTCACATATGCCCATTGCCTCCTAAACAAGTCCACAGCCTCAAGTCGCCACCCTCCTCTCCCTGCCTGGTCTTACTGATCCCTTCCTCACCTGTGCTTTTCCTCCACCCCTGGAAAGAACTACAAGATCTTGCACAAGTACGTGGCTTTGTATGCAACTCACCTGATCCGGGAGGGTGGCTCTGCCCAGGCACTGGCCCTCTATGTGCAACATGGAGCTCCTGCTAACCCACAGGTACCAACCTTCTTGAGGTGAATGTTTCTACCAGCAGATTCTTTCTTCCTCTAGAATCACCCATTCCTTCAGGCACTGTCTTCTCAAAGGATTTTACCCTTTGAGAACATCATACCCAGAATCCCTAACCAACCTCTCCTGATGTGTAACCTCTCTAGATGACTTACCCTTTGAAGAAACACCCAATGAGCTGCTTGTGCTCTTTGCACTCAAGGACCTGTCTTTCAGAGGAGTCCTGCACACCTCTCCAAGACTTACCCACTGATTTCCTTCAGAGAATAAACATTGCCCTCCTATCAGAATCACAGCTCTCTGGAATATTAGTCCATTAATATTTTAACTACATTCACGTTCATGTATTTGCCCAAACTCACAGAGTACCAGCTCATAAGTAGTTATTTTCTCACTCTTCTCTCTTCTCTAAAAATAATTGGCACTTTTCTCCATCAATGATCCCTTTCCTGCTACACACACAACTAGGCACAGTGGCACACCTACAATCTTAGCAACTTGGGAGGCTGAGGCAACAAGTTTGAAACAAGCCAGCCTCAGCAATTTATTGAGATTCTGTCTCAAAATAAAAAGTAAAAGGGCAGGGAATATAGCCCAGTGGTAGAGGACCTCTGGCTAGGTTTAATCCCCAGTAAACTTCCCCCCCTCCTTAAAAAAACCCCACACACTCCTCCCTTTGGCTCCATTTCCACTGACTTTCTCTTTTGCTTGAGCCCCTCACTCAGATCCCCTTCTCCCTCTATCTCTAGAATTTTAACATCTACAAAAGAATCTTCACTGACATGGTCAGCTCTCCTGGGACCAACAATGCTGAGGCCTATCATAGCTGGGCTGATCTTCGGGATGTCCTTTTCAACCTGGTAAGTTGAGTCCATAGTGGAGTAAAAGAGCTTCTCTTGGGCTGGGGATGTAACTCAGTGGTAGAGCACTTGCCTAGCTCTGGGTTCAATCCCTAGCACTGCCAGAGAGAGAGGAGGGGAAAAAAAAAGTTCCTCCATCTGTCCCCATCCTAGTCTCTTTTTTCATGCATATAAACCATAAACTTTTGCTCTCAGATGTATTTTACCTACCTCTGTCCAAGTAGCCATCAATGACTTCTGTCACCCTGACCCTTCTCTGACCCCTGATCAGGCTACACTCTCTTCCTTCCCTAGTGTGAAAACCTGGTGAAATCCAGTGAGGCCAACTCTCCAGCTCATGAGGAGTTTGAAACGATGCTTCTGATTGCTCATTACTACGCCACTCGCTCTGCTGCCCAGAGCGTCAAACAGCTGGTAAGATGCGATGCAGGAAGATGAGGTGCAGGGAACTGTCATAGGCTATATTTTCAAACATAAGAAGCTGAATGAAGCCGGGTGTGGTGGCGCACACTGGTAATCCTAGCAGCTTGGGAGGCTGAGACAGGAAGACCCAGATTTCAAAGCCAGCCTCAGCAATTTAGCAAGGTCCTAAGCAACTCAGTGAGACCCTGTCTCTAAATAAAATACAAAATAAGGCTGGGGATGTGGCTCAGTGGTGGAGTGCCCCTGGGTTCAATCCCCAGCACCAAAAAAAAAAAAAAAAAAAGAAGCTGAATGAATCCAAGATCTGGATTCCTAAGCTTAGATTCTTGGATTACCCCACTTCTCTTCTATATAAATCTGTCTTCAACCCTTGCTGAAATGGGGTTTCTTTCTATACTGTTTTGACCTTCTTAGGGCTGTAGGCCCATACAGCTTCAGCCTCATTTGTTTTTTATTTTTTTGTTAGGTCCCCAACACCTTACCCATGCAGGCAAGCACTCTACTACTGAGCCACATCCCCAGTACGGTTTCATTGTTTAAATCTTCAAATTCCATGATTTCTTTATATTAATCTCCTATAGCATACACATGCTCTCTCTCTCTTTATTTATTTATTTATTTATTTATTTATTTTTGTAGTACTAGAGATTAAACCCACGGGCATTATATCACTGAGCTACAAGCTCTTTTTATTTTTTTATTTTGAGACAGGGTCTAAGTTGCCAAGGCTGGCCTTAGACTTATCCTCTTGCCTCACTCTCCCAAGTCTCTGCGATTATAGGCTTACACCACCATGCCTGGTAATATATACATACTTTTGACTTATTTTTCATAATTTACTGTATATTTATTTCATGTAGTTGGATGACACAATTCTAGAAATGCAAGGAAGCTTAGAAATAATCTAGGCCCAGTTCTTTGTGCCAATGAAAAAAACTAAGAGCAGAACAGCTTGAGATACAGATCAGTTTAACACTGATTGTTGTTTTCTAGTTCTGTGGCTGTTAGTTACAGGATCGTTCATCTGGTAGCTCAGCCACTTTGCCTTTAATCTCTAGGAAACTGTGGCTGCTAGGCTTTCTGTTTCACTCTTGCGTCACACCCAGCTACTACCTGCAGACAAGGCCTTCTATGAAGCAGGCACTGCTGCCCAGGTGAGCTGGGACAAGAAAGGGTGGGGCTGAAGAAATAAGAAAATCAAAAATCAGAAGATAGAGAATATTCCTTGAGCAAAGCTGAGTGTGGGGCAGGTATAGTTCTCCTATATCCACCTGCAGTGTTCTCTCTGCATCCAGTGGCATCCAAGCTCAGCTTGCTCATTCCCATTTGCAATTTTTCTTTGCCATAGGCAGTTGGCTGGGAGAACATGGCCTTCATCTTCCTCAACCGCTTTTTGGATCTTAGCGATGTAAGCAATCATGCCCAGAGGTTGGGAGGCTTTGCCTGTGACAAGCTTTACTTATGTCATGGTTGTCCACTCTGCTGTAGGCAATCGAAGAAGGGACTCTGGATGCCCTTGACCACTCTGATTTTCAGGATACAGACATTCCGTTTGAGGTGCCACTTCCAGCCAAGCAGCATGTACCGGTAAGGGTGCAAGGTTGGAGAATGGGAAGTTCTCAACAAAGGAGTGCATGAAGAAGGGAGGACAGACACTGGACACAGTGGCATGCACAACTATAATCCCAGTGACTCAGAAAACTGAGGCAGGGGGACTGCAAGTTTGAGGCCAGCCTGGGCAACCTTAGCAAGACCCTGTCTCAAAATAAAAATAAAAAAGGGATAGGGATGTACAAGAAGAAGGGAGGACAGCTTTGGGTTGCCTTCTTTAGAAAGACCTCAGCTCTCATTATTGTCCCTCAATTCAAGGAATATCATTTTTGGCTGAAAAGCTAGCATACAGGATGAGGGTGTAGGAAACCCCATTCCCTGTGCCACTTGCCCTGCCCTGTGTGAAGCTGTTGCTCCCTTTGTCCTTCCCAGGAAGCCCAGAGAGAAGAGATTCGAGACTGGGTGCTCACAGTCTCAATGGACCAGAGGCTGGAGCAGGTTCTGCCTCGGGATGAGCGCGGTGCCTATGAGGCTTCCCTCGTGGCAGCAAGCACTGGAGTTCGGGCACTTCCCTGCCTCATCACAGGTATAAAACCTCATAATACCCCTTATCCTGTGGCAGGTAGAAAGGAGGGGGAAGCAGAAGGATCAAGAAACTTTATCTCACTTTAATTTAGTAAAGGGTGCCTAAGCCAGGACGATAGCCCTCTTTATCCCCAGGCTGCTCTTCATTTCCAGCCCCCTCAATCTCTCTCAAACTCCAGTTCTTTTTTTCTTCTACAGGTTACCCCATTCTGAGGAACAAAATTGAATTTAAGCGTCCAGGGAAGGCTGCTAACAAGGACAACTGGAATAAGTTTCTTATGGCTATCAAGGTTAGAAAAGGAAACTTGAATGAAGAGGGCAGGGAGAACAGCATTGCTGGTGGGACTGGGGAAGGCTAGGATTCCTTTAGAAGGCAGGTGCAGACTCTGCATCTACTCCCCAGGACACTGAGAAGAAGCTGACGCCCTCTGCACCAGCCCTAATGAGTTTCTATCATGTTCTTTCCCTTTGCTCACAGACCTCCCACAGCCCAGTGTGCCAGGATGTGCTGAAATTCATCAGTCAGTGGTGTGGAGGGCTCCCCAGCACCAGCTTTTCCTTTCAGTGACTGGTAGAGCTGAAGAAGAGTTTGGGATTCTCCCTCATTAAAATTCTGTAAGAAATTGATACCACTGTATTCTTTGATCAGTCACATGCAACACCAGCACAGTTCTCTTTCCCCCCAAAGGAATTATGATCAAGTAGAAAAAAAGAGAAATTCTTTTATTACAATTATCTATATCATCTTGGTGTCAGGGCCCCTTGTTTAGTAGAAAACACTTGTGGACTGAGCCTTGGAACATCACCTGCCTGATAAAGGAAGAACCAATCCAGGTCAGAGAGGGGAGCAGTATAGTAAAGAACTAGCCCTGGTCCCAAGAACACTTCCATGTCCCCTCTCTAACCCAGGCTCCCACTCTCAGGGCCCTTTACCTGTCCTAAACCCAGGTTTTCTGTGACTCCTGGAGTTCCTGATGTTGATCTAGTAGCTGCACATTTTCCTGCTGTTTACATTTAGGAGGTTCAAGCTCTGTCATTTCCTCTAGCTGCAGGAGAGGGTGGAGTTTATACCATGGCTCTGAATGATAAATCAGCTCCTTTGCAACACAGATTGGCTGTGTTGAATGAACACTTCCGGTTTCTCTTCCTTACCTGCCTCTGAAACCCTTCCTTCCTACAGGGCCCAATTCCACGTAGGGTGAATGCCGCCATGCAACAGTAACCAGATAGAGCAGCCTCAGCTGCAGACATGAGCAGAGAAGGGATCCAGAGAGCCAAGGCTGTATCCTAAAAGCAAAAATAAGGGTAGGGGCTAAGTGACAGTAGCAACAAATGAGGAAATTAAAAGGGCAGGACCAAGGCTTTGAATGGCAAGAAAACACTCACATAGATTCTTGTGGGGTCAAAGGGGCAGTTGGTGTGTCCAGACCCCTGGTCCAATGGGACGGTAGGATCCAGCAGTCCTGGATGGCACTCAGCAATAAGACGGCGACCACCATTGGCCACAGTGAGTGATACAGCAAGGAGGAGGCCCATGGAGCAGGCAGCAGACAAGAGCATGTTCACTAGAGCCAGGGCTAGCAGGGCCCAGTGCTGACGGAGCACAAGATAAGGTGAGCAGCCTGGATCTAGCTAAGTCTGCTAATAACTAGACAGTTTTTCCATTTGAGGCTCCTTCTTCACATTGAAAAAGCCAGTCCCTCCGCCTACCCCTCAAGCTCCAGAAGTCCCCTCTCACCAGTGGTGAACGAAGAAGGTTCTTGGATGCCAACAGAGCCACAAGTCCCAAGGAAACGCTCTGTGGAAGATACCAAACCTTTGGCCCACTGGCTCTCCGCACGTATACCCCGCCTCCCCCGCCCAAGGCTCTCACCAGCAGCCCTGAGCCCACGGAGATGACATTGGCGGAGGTGTACTCTGGTGTGACAGCACCACGAGGGTTGGCTACGTGCCGCAGGACCGTGCCATGCAGCACGGCCCCCAGCAGCAAGTTCACGTGACCCACCAGGATCAGCGCTAGGCCCACGCGCATCAGCCGCCGGGGCCCGCGGGCGGCATCTGTAAAGCAGGGTGGAGGGCGGACCTGAACCCAGAGGGGCGAGTGGCAAGTAGGGCCAGCTACCGCCTGCAGGACGGGCTGAGGGGTCGCGGGGGCCGGGGCCGAGGGAGAGGGCGGAAGTTACCGAACGTGCAGAGGCGGTAGCACTTCATCCTGTGGGCCGCGCTGCCGCCCTGCGGCTCTACCTGGGCCTGGCCCCGCCCCCAAACTTAGAGCCCCGCCCCACCCCCACCTGAGGCCCAGCCTCCAGGCCCAAGGCAGCTCACCAGTGGTGAGACCAGTGGGCCCCGCCCCCTCCACCTGAGGCCCGCCCGCAGGGGCTCTGATCTGTTGCGCTGTCCCAGGAGGCGCAAACACACGACAGTTTTAGCAAAAAGTAGACTTTATTACAGCAGCAACTGAGGCGAATCGAATGGCCCCCCAGGGCCACCACTGCAGCACCACCTTTCTCTCCCGCCCATCCGCCCCAGCGGGATTGTAGAATTCGGCTCCCCCAGTGCCCATGGGCCTCCTGTCCACACAGGCTGGGCGGAGCCGCCAGGTCAGCTACTAGCCCCCAGCTAGAAGGCGGCTGCTGAGAAGGCCCAGGCCCACGTCTGTGCAAAACAAGTAAACAAAGTGCTGAGGGGAGGAAGAGAGGGGAGGGGGAGCACGATGCTCAGAACCAGGGAGCCCTCAAAGCCCTCCTGAATGATAAAGGAGTGAAGGGGCTTCACAGGGTAATACTGACTGGGGGTAGGGGCAGGAGGGCTGCAGCACATCCAGGGACAGCTACAGCTCAGATAGGGGCCTGGCCCGAGTGAGCTCTAAGAGGAGACGGTGACAGCGGCTGAGTTGAGGGTGCTGTTCCTGGCAAAATTGAACTTGTTCAGGGTCTCCTCAAGCAGGGAAGTCAGTCGGCTCTGGTCAGCCTGGGAAGAGGAGTTCAGTGAGATGGGCTGAGAGAAGAGAAGGCAGGGAAGCAGCCAGGGCAGAGGAAGGCAGGCAGGAACCTCACCTCGCTAATGAAGCCCAGCTGCACCAGCTCAGCTGCCAACTCCGGGATGTTCTCATCTGACAGAAACAGGAGGGTTGAGTACAGTCTGAGAGGGAGGGACATGGAGCTCTTCAAATTTTAGGGGCTAAGACAGTCATTCTGTGGGAGCAATATTTTACTCCCTTGTCACTTTCCCTCCTCTGAATATGTCCCTCAAAGATAAGGCTCACAGGCTCTCCACCCTCCAAGCAAAAGGAAAGACTCACTTGGCATTAGGTCACAGCTCAGGTGCCGGTTCAGTTTGTCCTCCAGCTTCAGCAGAAGTGTTAACTAGAGAATAAGACAGTCAAAAAAAAAATAAGGCTCCTCTTCCCTCACCCTCTGGCCACCCAGTCCTGTGCAGTCCTAGCCCTGAGCCTTACATGGTGTTTGACTCCCTCCTCCACTGACTCAATGTTGCACTGCATCAGCACCACCTAGGACAGGACAGACAATTACTGGAACAGAGATCAGTCACACCTTGCAAGCCTTTACAGGCTATAGGACATGATGGCCAGAGGACAAAAATGCATTCTCTGAAGAGGAAGGCTTATTTTAGCTGCCCCTTCCCCAATGACCATGGACACATTCACACCTACATAGCCCCCACCTTGCGGGTTTCCACCTCAGCTGGCTCAGGTGTTGGAGTCTTGACAGAGGGGGGAACAACAGGTGATGTCACCTCCTCCTGCTGTGGCTGCTGGGGCCGAGGCAGCCCAAAGGCTGTCAGAGGGTAGATCCCATTCCTGGAAGGAGGTAAAGACAGGTCACATGGGCTCATGCCTTAGGACACCTGCCCCTGCTTCCTCAAGGGAGCCTGCCTCACTCTTCCCTTACCTGACATCTTCAAGGAATTTGTCTAATTCCAGAGCTGGTGATTGGGAGTACCTGAAGAAGAAAAAGATAATGGAAGGAAGGGAACAAGCAAAACAGCAGATTGAACCTTTTCCAGAGAATGGGCAGTTTACAGAGCCTCAGAGTGGAAGTGACCAATCTGTCCCTTTTAGACCCTTTCAAATGGTTACTCACAAAGTCTGAACTGCTTCTCTTCCTGGACCTGCAGGGATTTCAGCCAGTACAGCACTGGTATCCATGTTTTTGGTGATTTCCTCCAGAGCATTCTCTGGGATCATGTCTGGAGGGCATGATGGAGCAGAATGTTATGAATGGTGTCACAGAAGGAATGGAAGCACAGGGCTAAAGAATCCCTTCGGAAATAGAAAAAAGAGAGCATGCCAGTGATAGTTGGAAGAAAATTCCTAGTAGGGTCAAGGGGACTCACGTTGGTGTCCCACAATGCAATGGGCAGCAAGGAGCTTGAGTGAGGGCACTTCAAACAGTGCTGGGTGGAAAAGAAGTTCCCTGGCTGTTGGTCTGCGTGCAGGCTCAGACTGCAGGCACTTCTGAATGAACTCCTAAGAAAAGAGAACAAGAATTGGAGCAGGCACCTGGCAAGCACCTCACTGTATTCATCTTTACAGCTCTCATTACACTTAGCATAAGGCTTTGCACACACTAGGTGCTCGGCACTTGTTGAGGAAGCACTGATAAATGAACTTGAATGGGGTTTAAAAATATGTATCAATGATATCATTCACTGTCTTTCTGGTTTTAATTATTTTTCTACTCTCCAACCACATCTTTTAAAATATTTTTCATGGGCTGGGGTTGTGGCTCAGTAGTAGGGAGCTTGCCTTGCACGTGTGAGGCACTGGGTTTGATCCTCAGCATCACATAGAAATAAAGAAGATAAAGTTATTGTGTCCATATACAACTAAAAACATTAAAAAAATTTTTTTTCACAGTATTCTCTTTTCTATTTCTTTTTTTTTGGTATGGGGGATTGAACTCTGGGGCACTCAACCAGTGAGCCACATCCCCAGCCCTATTTTGTATTTTATTTAGAGACAGAGTCTCACTGAGTTGCATAGCAGTCTCACTGTTGCTGAGGCCAGTTTTGAACTTGTGATCCTGCCTCAGCCTCCCAAGCCACTGGAATTACAGGCACATGCCAGCACCACAGTACTCAGCCTATTTCTGCATTTTATTAGTCCACTTACTGCCTCTTTCTTCTCCAATCCTCAACAAATTTATTTTCTTCCTTCCGAAACCTTACCCATTGTGGAAATAGTCACTTTATTTCCTAAGCCTATTATCACAATTTGCTATGTCCACCACAATCACTGAATCCACTGGATCTCCCATGCTTTCTTTACCATCTAATCATCTTTTACCTCCTGGAGGTTCCATGACAGTTAACCTGCTTTCTCACTTTCAGTCTTAAAGGCCAACAAGGTCACATACTTAATTCTTCATTTGAATATTCTACCATAATGTCAACTAGAAACTTATTTCACACTGTCTTCAAGACTTCTACTAGTTTTTCTTCTTTTCTTTCCTGTTCCCCATTATACTTCTCTAATGGGTTAGTCTTGGTTGGCCTTTCTTGTCCAGTCTCTACTTAACTATAGTTAGTCTATATACTGATTCATAATCTTTAGGTCCTTTTAATAGATCATTATTTCCAGGAACATTCTCTAGTTAAACTATAAATATGAAATCCCAACTGAATGATTTGATTAATTTGAACTATTTTGCTTTAAAATGTCAAGATGGTTGCCTAAGTATTTAGAAATTGCCTATAGTAATCACCAAATTAGTTTACCTCCATTTAGACACCCTTCAATTAAAATATAGTTTTGGTTTTTTTTTTTGGAACCAGGGATTGAACTCAGGGACACTCGGCCACTGAGCCACATCCCCAGCCCTATTTTGCATTTTATTTAGAGACAGGGTCTCACTGAGTTGCTTAGGCCCTCGCTAAGTTGCTGAGGCTGGCTTTGAACTCTTGATCCTCCTGACTCAGCCTCCCAAGTCGCTTGGATTATAGGCGTGTGCCACCACACCCAGCTAACATATAGTTTTTAACCCCAATATTACCCATCTTAAACTCTAACCTGTATGCATGTACACAAAAACAAGGTAGACACCTCTTAGGGGAATTTCACATTTTTGTCTTTCTTTTTCTGCTTTGTTTTCTTGCTCTTAGAAAAGAGTCTAGGTAAAGAAAAATCTGAAGATATTTGAAAGTCAGTTAAGAAGGGAGCAATCCTGAAGAGCCTTACCCTCTGTAATGAATCTTCTAAAAGCTGGATGGCACTGCTGATGGCTTCTTGTGGCACATATGAAGACTCTCCATTGCCCTGAATCTCCAACACTGCCATCTGCAGTGAGGAGGCACCCAAAGGAAAAGGAGAGACCTAAGAACCCAGTGCTCCCACAATCACTCCCTCAAGACCAGCACCTTCCTTGTCCTCCATTTCCTCCTTCTGTCTTCTAATTTCACCCTTTTTTTTTTGCCCTGCTCCCTCTTTAGTTCCTCACCTCCAGTGCACACATGCCAAAGGAATAGATGTCCACTGCTGTTGTAACATTAGTGACTTCTAGGAAAATAGAAAGGACTTACTGAAACAAAGGACTGGGGATAAAGAGTGGCAGCTATGCCTTTTTAAATACAAGAGAAAAATACTTCTGTGTGCTAATAAAGGAAGACTGTAAGTTTTGGTTATATTACCGCTATACCTCAGTTATAAGGTGCAAAATCAGGGCATGAGGACAGGGCAGAGAAGCCAGAATGCCTCACCTCCATATTCCGGTGCAAAGAAGTGTAGATTCTTCTGCTCTTCCCGACAAGTCTTCACATGATTGTTGATAGTGTCGGGAGCCACTGGGAGTATGGAAGATACCCATAATCTGACCACCATCAACAAAGCACAGTCTCACTCCAGAGAGAGAGAGGCCCCCAAAAGCCACATTTTTCCTGAAGTCTCCTTTCTAACCTTCAGCAGACACAAACCTATCCCGTTTCCCATCCTGAACTACAAACCATACATGGACTCCACCTACCTCCCTCTTTTTCAGGCCCACTGCTTCTCACCTAAGGTCCCAAACTCAGGAGCAACAAAGGTTTTAGATTACATTAACAGACACTACCTTTGGGCTGGTCAAGAAGCAACATGTCTAAGGGAAAATTTTTACTTGTGACCTGTTCACCTCCCCCTAGTTCCAAAATTTATCTAATCCCTCATTCCCATGAAAAT
Source organism: Glaucomys volans (assembly GCA_020662805.1). Lineage (NCBI taxonomy): Eukaryota > Metazoa > Chordata > Mammalia > Rodentia > Sciuridae > Glaucomys > Glaucomys volans. The sequence continues at coordinate 1,006,085 of JAJEJO010000117.1, forward strand.
GTTTGGTTTTAGTTCTTTCATACACACTGCAATTTAAAGTAAAACCAATCTGGGAGGATTGGACACCTCAGGAACTTAGATAAAAATGATTAAAAAAAAAAAGCATTAAATATAACTAAAAAACTAGCCTCCTTCTTACCCATGTTTGCCAGAAACTCGAGAACAACTCAGAATTAAACCAATACCCTTGAATCAGTTTTACTTTGAGTCCACTAAAACTGTTTAGAACCCCTGTTCTACTCTTTATTTCTCAATGCTGCCTACCACAGGGCTGCTCGAGGAACCAGGGCCAGGCCTGATTTGGACTCACTCCAATCATAACAATGATTACAAGTCACACAGAATCTGGGAGCACAGCATGATTTGGGGAACCAGCCTGATGATGAGGGGAAAATGAATCTAGAAGGTAAGTGGCCAGCTAGGCAGAATCCACGGGAAACAAGCAGGTTATAGAGGGGCAAGCAGGTAGAGGGCTGGCAGGGCAGAAGCTAAGCAGGCAAAGTTAGGCAGGGGAGATAGGGGACCAGGCTTTGCTCCCACGACTGCATGCACTGGGCAGCCGCACAGGGAGCAGAGGGAGCACAAATAGAGCCCCAAGTGGGGCAGAGGGAGCTCTCACCATTAGCAAAAATCCTATGAAAGACTGTTGGGAACAGAGCAGCCCGTAAGCGGGAGGGAGGAAAACAGAGAAAAGTTGTGAGCGATGGAGCAGCCAAGCCCCAGACAAATGGACACATAAACACACAAACACAGCACACAGAAATGTTGTACACTGCACACAGATACACAGCAAATGAAAGCACTCACAGCAGGCACAGCCTGGAACCTCCTCTGGTTGGGTCTGGCCCCAGGGGCTCATATCAGATCTCACATTCAATTCTTGCCTTTTCCCAATCTCCTATCAATATCTCTGTATTAACCCCAATCTCCCTCCAAAAAGGTTCAAAATTATATGCCCTACCCCATTTCCACTAATTGGCTTCTCCCTATGAAGTACCTCTAACAAGGTCCTACCTCTTACACTAGCCCAAACCTCAAAATTTTGTTCTGCCCCATGCTTTTCATCTTACCCCCTAGTTCCCAAATTCCCGAGGCTCCCCTGCCCAGAACCTCTCCCTCCCCTCACCAGAGCCAATCTTGATGAGTCCGTTGTGCTGGATGAAGATGGTGTCACAGGTCAGGTTCCCATGGATGATGGGGGGGTCACAGGAGTGCAGGTAGCTGTGGGGGCACTGGGCTGTTAGAGGGGCCACTGGGTAATTAAGGGCAGGGGGAACCCAAGGGTTAAGAGCAGCAAGGGCCAGGTCTCCTGCTGGTCACCATAAAGATAATCCCAACACTCTGAATCTCCATTATGCTTGATGATTTAAATAGATACATAAGCACTAGGAGAAAGAGGTAGGAGATAATGTTGCAGTTAGGGCAATAAAAGGAACCCTTTACAAGACTCGTAGGGGCCTAATCTTGACAGTATATGACTCAAAGAAAGTGGGGAAAGACCAAATAGAACAGCAGAGTAGTGCCCTGCAATCTGGAGGAACTAAATTAGGAAATAAGGAAAAGAAACTAACCAGATATTACTTACCTTAGAGCAGAGAGAATTTGTGTGCACCAGCGTTTCCAAGCCTGGAACAGTTTGGTTCAAAGGTCAGCAATAATCCCCTCTTAACCCTCCCCCAAGTCTTTCCATCTTTCCATAACCTCCATAATCAGATTTATAATTAATACAATTTTTAAAACCCCCAAACCAGCCTAAAACTTGATCCTCCCTTCATACTTTTTCATTCATGGTCTTGTGGTTCTTTTTGGTCTTCTTCAGAAATTGCTTAAGACTCCCAGATGACATGTATTCAGTGATAAAAATGACCTGGGGAGGAAAAGCACTCACTATAAGGCCTTACAGTAGAAATGATCTCTTACCTGGAGATATTTACACAGATATGTATTAAATTTGTAATTTTCTTCCAATTTTCTCTCCTTTTGTTCTTAGCATTGTATCTTTAATTAGACTGAATAGCACTATGAAAACTACTCAGCAATAAAATCTATGGGATGAAGGAAGCAAAAAATTCACTCATTTTTGCTCTATCTATATCCAGATAAAAGGCATGGGTGGCAGTTGAAATCCTACTCTCACCATCACAGTAGCTGATTCCAGTTGTTTCAAAACTACCCAGTTTTAATCTCTGAGCATAAAAAGAATAATAAATGTAGCTAGTCTCTTGCAATAAGCTCAGGAAATACCAGAAAAAAATTCTTACCCTGGCCTTGTTCTCTTTAATGTCAGCCCAATACTTGTGAAATTTAACAATGTTGAGATGTTCCAACTGAATCAGATTATCAAATACAGCACGGACCTTTTCCTGGAGCAAGGGAGACAGTAGGATGAGAGTTCACAAATCACTGTAATAATCCTGAAAAGCCATGAACCATTCCAGCCCAGAAATGATCTAACCCCAACATGCGCTCCTCATAACCAGCTTCCTGACACCTATTCCTCTTTAGCACCACTGTTCTAATGCTCACATTGGCATTCTTTTACCATCACCTACCTCCTGCAGCTTGTAGTTCTTGCGCTCAGAAAACTGTACCTCATTCCACACAACCTCCACACCCTCCTCTGTATCCATGGCCAGGTATGCACTGTCGATACCTGGTACATTCCGCTGATTCACCTGCAATTCAGAAGCAATTCAAATAGAATTCAAGTTACTTCCTGACCTCTATTTTAATACTCCACACAATCCTCCCCTAACCCCAAACCTGCTGAAGTTTGGTCTGCCCCTTTGAGACTGCTCCACCAGTCCTTATCTCTTAGAAGATAAAGACTTTACTTTTACTTCACTGTCCCAGGAGTGACACTATCATCTTACCTCTTCTCGCCTCTTCTGCCAGCGCCCACAGGGTGACTCTTCCAAGATCTCAGATTCATCTTCACTTTCTTCTTCTTCCTCTGGGGAAGCAGCTGAGGTTGTAGAAGTCACAGGAGGTGACACTGATGTCAGACCAGGAGCTGAAGATGAGGATTCTACTTTTGGGTCTGAGCCACTGCTGAGTACTGTCTGGGACTCCCCCTCCGACATGCTGGAACAAACACTCAGGCCTGTATTGGTTGGGTGAGGACAGAGAGTGAATGTCAAGATAGATCTACAAACACTGAATAATCCTAATAATCTCATCTGCAGATTCAAAGAAAAATAAAACACATAATTCCCCTTGTCTCCTTTAAATTCCAAACCAGAATTACTCCTATCTAAATACTGAAAAATTAACTACTCTAACTGTAGTCTGCAGAAAGGGGGATGACAACTCATTCAGGAGTGGCAAACTTAAGACTTATGGCAGCATAACCCCACTTGGTAAGGTCCAAAAGAACAGCAGAATCAGGTGCCCCATTCCTTCTCATCAAATACTCATCCAATAGGCTCCTCTTTGAATCTCCATGTGTCCCTATTTGCACTGTGCTAAAGAACCAGGATACAGATATTCAGAACAGATGATTCCAGACTCCAAAATGTTCTACTAAGCCATCCCTAAGGCTGAACCTATACACCCTCAGCCAACATATCCAGCTACAACCCTCAACTGATTTACCCAACTGGAATTAACCTTGGCATTCACTATCCAAACCCTCCTATAACACAGAACAAGCCTGTTGGCCCATGGTGAGACTACCCTTGGGCCAGGTGACTTAATCCTTGATGACCTCACCAGGGCAGTGACTTAATCCTTGATGACCTGACCTTCCCTATGATGTGAGAGTATGGCAAATGGGTATTTGGTTAGCAACATTTTAAAAAATTTACTCACTCAACAAAATGTTTAGTAAGCACTTGGTGTGGATCACACTCTGGGCAGGTGCTTTAGAAACAACAGTGAACAAAATAAATGAGATGTCCACAGTTATGAAGGCACAAATTCAAGGCAGATCTAAGACTTTAAGCTTCCAGCTTTTATTTCATTCACATTGCTCAAAGGTTCTGAAGTTTCCATTCTCTGGGGCACTGAATCTGACACAGGTATTTGAGTACAAAAAACTCAAGACATAACTTTTATGGGAAAAAGTTATACAGAATAACATTTCTTCAGGGCACAGCTACTTGAAGAAAAAGCTAAATGTCATCTACCCATGAAAAGTCACAGGAAAACCACTGAATGTTATTCTTTACCTCTAAGAACAAAGGCTGTTGGACCTGTGGGTTGAAGGGATTATTGTCCTGTATGAAAGTAATATACTGGAAAGTAAATTTGCTCCTCAAAGTCGTTTCAGAATGCCAGAAGCCTCCAATCAACATTAATCTTTTAGAACTTCTGTCCATCTGTCCCCCAAGGTACAAGGATGTTCAACCCAAGTCAGGAGATTTTTATTAGATGACATTCTAACAAATATCAAGGAGTAAAAAAAGCATTAAGGGAAAAAAAACCTGACAAGATGGTCTTTCCTCATATTAATTTCTAGGTCCTTGCCTATCCTAGAGAGATTCAACTGTCAGCGTGGAAAGCTACTACAGTATCTGCATGTTGTAGTAAACAACCAGAAAAGTTGGGTTAGAGATCTTATTTCTTCTTCCCTGAAAAATAATAGTAAGAACATGTGTATCAATACGGTTGCTTTCAAAGGAGTTATATTCACTGAATGCGTCTATCTGAAGTAAAATTAGATTACAATAGGAAATGCTAATGGAATTTTAATACAGAAAGGCTGTAGCCAATGGGATCTGAAGAAACTTCTGGACCCAGGACACAGACCATTAATCCACTTGGGTTTCATCAAAGGAGAAACCAAACATTCATCAAAGAGATAGATGTCCCTGGAATGTGCTTGTCTCCCTCCTCCCCAGTCTACCTGAGGGCAGAGCCCAAGATCCTCCAGCGCACTTCGTATTCATTAAAACAACAACAACAACAACAAAACACCTTTACAACACTGGGGCTTCTGCTTCAGGGGTATCAAGAGGCTCAGTAAGATCATACGTGGATCATAAGGATCTCCTGGTCGCCTCCAGCCACCCTGAGGCGTACAGTTCATTCACTTTGGCCGTCCTGCAAAGTTGTTCTTGGGCCTTTCATTACTAGACTGCAAGCCCTCCGCACGTCAACTCTTCCAACAGCCCGCAGCCACAGGCCCCGGTGATCCTCACCCTGAGCAGACTGCTGAAAACCTCAGAGGCCCGCAGAGTCCGGTCAGAAGTAAAGCAAGCTCGAGGGAGGAAGATGGCCCTCAGAATTTCACACTCCAACAGGTCGCCCTGCCAGGGTCAGGAAGCGCGGGGCTGCTGGAGCGGGAGCCGTGCCTGGCGGGCCGGGGAGCGAGCAGCAGCCACCTCATCAAAGGCCAGCCCCGCGGCGCCGTCAGGCCGCAGGCCACGCCCCGCGCCTTCGGCGCGCCGCCCCGCGAGCAGGCCCGGCCGGGACGCTGCGCTTCCTTCCGCAGGCCGCCGGGCCGCGACCGCCGCCCCCGCCTCCGCCCCCGCCGCCAGCCCCGCCTCCCGCAGCCGGAGTTCCAAGCGAACGCCGGGGTCTCCCGACCCGCGCCCGCAGAATTCCGGGCCGCTGCCGCCGCCACATCAGAGAGGCCGGGCGGGCCGGCGAGCGGGCGGGCGGCGACAGTGGGGCCGAGACCGCCCCTCGCTCAGGAGGGTCCGGCCCAGCCGGGCCTGCCTGCCGAGTGAGCAGGGCCGCCTGCAGCACTGGCCGGCAGGGTCCCACCGTCCCGCGGCTCGGGAGCGACCCTAGGCCCTCTCGCGAGCCCCTCCCTCCCGGCCCTCATTCCCCGGGCGCTCACCTCCTTACTCCGCGCCCGCAGTCTGCGCTTCAGCTCCAGCTCGGGTTCCGCGGCCCAGGATCACAGCGACTCCCTCACAGCGGCGCTCCGCAGCGCAACCGAACTGCGGGCCCCGCCCTCGCGGCGTCCGGACCAACAGATGGGCGGTGCCGCACCGCCGCCAGGTTTCCATTGGACAGGGCGGTGGGGGGCGGTGCCCCAGATGGTCGCTCGCCGGATGGTTTTCAGCCCCGTCTCCTCCCCTTGTGCGGCTCCGGCATAAGCCTCCCCGAAGGTTCGGTGTTTTCGGTCCCAACTGAAGCTTGTCTCGCTGTCCACCCCTCCACCCAGTCCAGGTGCCCTCAGCGATTGTGCTGAACTAGGGGAAGGCCTTCTCCCTCCTCTTGAAGGCGCCATGACAGTTCTAATCTCACGAAAAGACAAAAGGATCGGAAGACATAGCTTCCATCCGAGGGCAGAGCCCACCCACTTTCACTGTTGGGGGACGAGACAGTGCACAGGACACCAGTTCTTCAGGAAGCTTAAAAAAAAAAAAATCAAAGCTAATAATTGATAGTTAACGCTCTGCATAACACTATTTGCCAAAACTTTGCAAAAGGTTCTCACAGATGTTATCCGATTTGGTGGTCCTCGCAAGAATGAACTCATTGAAGTTATCTTTGAAATTATTTAGTGATAGTTGACAAATGCAAAAGAAAGAAAAGAATCAGAGGCCTTACAGTATTTACAAAATTAAGTTGATAAATGTAGCCTGGGGTGGTAGTCCACGCCTGTAATCCCAACTACTCGGGAGGCGGAGGCAGAAAGAGAGCAAATTCGAAGCCAGCCTTGGCAATTTAGCGAGACCCCGTCTCAAAAAGGGCTGGGGCTCTAGCCCAGTGGTAGAGTGCCACTATTTTCAATCCCCGTTACGGATGGTGGTGGGAAGAGCTGAACCTAGAATCCGAAACAAACGTTCATCAAAGCCTTCCTTGAAGAGCTGTTTAGAAAGAATTTAGACTAGCTGCGCGAAAATGGAATGAAAAGATGATAGATTCTGCATGAGCCATTGATCTGTGAAAACTAAACGCAGAGTCTGAGGGATGGAAGTTCGTTCTGCCATTATAAATGTAGTACGGAGGGAGGAGGATGGATCAATCATCCGAACTCGGGAATGTCATAATCACTAAATTTCACGTCCTTAAAGAGAATCTGCAACCCTACTTCACCCGGAGAAAGGAAATCTGACAGACACTCATCTCTTCACCTCAAAGTATTTGTTTTAAAAACTAGCCTTTCCCCTTCTTTTATTTTTGAGAGGACTTAAAGTCCTTTTTATGAATATGATAAAAGTTATTCTTTTGAATTATTTCCAGAAAGAATGGAATCACGATGTTATAAACAAAATGGACATGTGACCATTTGTATCAATAAGGGCAGTAAGAGCTCAAAAAATCTCATCAATGCAAAACTTGATGTTTTCCAACATTACATAATTTCAAGTTTGTCTTACATCTATCACGTTAAAATTCTGCATTCAAGCCAGGCACGGTGGCACACATTTGTAATCCCAGCAACTCAGGAGGCTGACTCAGGAAGATACCAAGTTCCAGGTCAACCTCAGCAATTTAGCCAGACCCTGTCTTACAATGAAAAAATGTAAAGGATTGGGGACGTAGTAGTAAAGTGCTTCTGGATTCAGTCCCCACTGCTGAAAAAAGAAATTCTGCATTCATGTATTAGAGAGAGTAATGTCTTGTAATGGGGGCCCCAAGTGGACCAGGTCAGGCACCTGGAGCACAAAGGACACATTCTTCATTTGCCTCAAATTCATTATAGGATGGTAGCTATGATTCTCATGTTTTTAGAGTGATGCTTAGGGATGCATGTTACCAGCTCTCGAAAAGAGAATTTTGTGCTCTCCTGATGTTTTCTTGGCTCTTCTGCTGCTACTGTCTCTTCTGTGTTCTCTGACAGTTCATCTCCAGGGTTACCATATTGAAAGTCCCCACCTTGGATATTTTGCTCTTTTGCATCCTCCCTGCATGAATTCCAACTGTGCCTATCTCCTCTTTGAGAATGATGCAGTGGTGTAGAGGTATAATCTGGCATCACTTTTTCCAGTAACAGGTAGGACAGACTTGGGAATAGCCAGGACAGCAAGGGATAGGCCTTTTTTTGGATTAAAAAATGCACTTACCTACCAAATTCAGCATACAATTTCAGAATTCAGACTAAGAATCTTTGTTCTAATCTAGAGGGAAGAATGTTCCTCCTTCTCTTCCAGATTAACCTTTTCTTTCCATGAGTTTGTAAGCAATTGGAATGCCTGACCTATGGTAAACTTTCATTAAATATTAGTTTATGTCATCATTATAATTTCCCAGTCTCTTCTGTCTGGGGTTCAGTTTACCAATCTTTCCCTTTTATCTACCGCCTTTTTTTTTTTTTTTTGGGTGGTGCTGGGAATTGAACCCAGGGCTATGTGCATGCAAGGCAAGAACTTTACCAACTGAGCTATATCCCCAGCCCCACACCTTCTTTCAAATATGCATAGGAGACCCTTTGGCAGTCTCAAGCTCTCATCTTATTTTCAACTTTAATTCACATTTAAAACTAATACTGCCAACATTTTCATCACCTCATTTAATTCTTTATTTTTCCCACTTACAAAAATAATAAGCAGGACCAGGGTTGTGGCTCAGCGGTAGAGCGCTTGCCTAGCATGTGTGAGGCACTGGGTTCGATCCTCAGCACCACATAAAAATAATTAAAATATAATTTTAAAATAATTTTAAAATAAAGATATTAAAATAAAAGAATTTTAAAAAATAATAAGCACATGCTTATTACAAAGAATAAAAATATTTCAAAAATATTTAATAATATTTAGATAGTAGCTTCTGTGAACTGTTTAAATTTCCTTATATTAACTCATTTAATCCTCACAACAATCATATAAATATTAACAATTACTATAGAAAGTGAAATCTTGTAATCCTAATTCTTCAAAATAATTAAAACTTTGATGTATATTTTCTTCATGTTTATTTTTCTGTGTACATATTAATATGTTTATATGTATTAAAATGAAAATAAGCTTTTGTTACATCATTTTCAACTTATCTTTTAATCTTTTTGCATGGCAATGCACATAACACTAATTTTTTTTTTCAATTTTAAAGTATTTTATTGTATGTCAATAATTCTCAAACATTTAAAATTAGTATTCAAGGAACTTGACAAACGATATTCAGAATATCTATGAAATTACATTACTATCCTTTTTTTTTATAGTTGCTGAAAATAAGGTAGAAAAAAAAAACTATTCTGGTTTTCAGTTGTAAAGCTCGGCAAAAAAAAAAAAAAAAAATCCAAAAATGAGATTAAATTTACTAAATTAACCTAAAAACTAAACAGAACAATTTACCAAATTTACCAGGTTCTTTATTTGTCGACACCCACTGGTAAGATTTTAAGAGGTTCAGAATCTGTTCCGACATAGAAATAAGGCCAAATGGTTTTGGTAAAAGAATCACTGAAACTATACAGGAGAGACCTGTCGTTCACGTTATAAAAGGAAACCTCACCCAATTCAAAATCCAAAAAAATGCCAATCTTACTGGGTTTTGGTACTGGCAGAAGCTGGGTTTTCTTAGGACCAAACACAACATAACCACTCTCAATATATCGCCCAATTGCCCAGAAGCCACTGAGGACTGATGGACGATTCCTCCAGTTCCTAGGAAGATAGCCTTGACATACACCCAGTGTCCACTGAGGTTTGTTTCCCACGTCTACCTCCCAGTAATGTCTACCAGAATTAAATATCCTAGAACCCAGGACAGCAGGGCAGAGATAAAATCTCCTTGAGTTGTAACCAACACTTTGTTTTGTTTTTCCATATTTTACACTTTTTTTATCCTCAGAGACAATAAGCTGAGGATACGCTGTGTCACGGTCTAAACTCACATCTATCTGAAAGTGCTGTATAATTCTGTCCAAGCCAGAATACTGTGGAGGAAGACTAAAACCATACATCTTTAACCCGAATGAAGACAGTTCAGGGCATTTTAGGTTTCCATACTTCTGGCGTATACTCTTAACATGCCTCAGTACCACCAGGTCTGACTGCACACACTTGCCCTCTATTTCCTTCAGTAAGTGTTTTACTGTGGAAATATGATCTGAAAAGGTTGTACGTTTTTTTTTAAGTTTTGATAAAATGTCCAACACTTCATCTTGTATCTGCTTAAGCAGAGCCTCTTGCTCATTCTGTAAAAACAGTCTAATTTGCTCAAATTCAGTATTTATTTCCTCTTTCCTATATTCTATCTTCTTTCTCAGCTCAAGGGATTTACTGTTTTGCAGAATTATCACTTTTTCAACTCGTTCCACATTAGTCTTCAAGGGTTCGATGCTGGATTTCAGAATATTCCTGTGGTGGGCGGCAGCTTTCTTAATGGGACAGATGCAGTGCCTCCGATGTTCAGCAGAGAAGCTGCACTGGGTACATAACATCTGCAGATCCTTCGCACAGAAGAGGGTCAGAAATTGATTGTGTTTCTCACATATAGCATTTTCTTCTTGCCTCTTCCTCTTGCTCTTTCTGATCTGGAATAGTTTAGCAATTTCGGACAAATTGCAGAGCTGGGGGTTCCTCCTGAATTTCCTTCGTGGAAACCAAAATCGGCAGACAGGGCAGGGAAAGGCATCATTGAGATCCTTCCAGGACAGATCGAGGCTGCCAAAACAGAAGTTGTGCCCACAGTTAATGGTCACTGGGTCTTTCAAGTAATCCAGACAGATGGGACAACTGCACTCCCCTTGGAGGTCTGCCAGCGCGGCCTCAAACTCCATTGACCTGTGAGTAAAGGTGGCACAAGGCAACACGCTCTGGGTAAACCTGCTTCCTTAGAGCTCAGGTCTAAATTTTCAGCATGAAGCAGAGAGCCCTCCAAGTCCATGCACACAGACCTGACGCAGGTTTTATTGGCCTGGCATGCTGGTGGATGTCACTGAAGTCTTGTTTAGACCTCTGCGCCTCAAATCAGAGGAAAGGAACTCACAGCTTAAAACTCTTATCACAGATGGGTCCATTACACTTAAGTTTAATGATTTTCTTCAAGAAAGCAGTCACAGACCAATGGACCGATCATTCCTTTACAACGTAGAGATCTAAAGAATGCCACCATAACCAATGATGGGGAGAAACGATGACCTGCAGCAGGTACAACGGAGGCTCCAGCGAGGCTGCGCAGCACCCCAAGAACCAACACTAATTTTTTGTTGTTGTTGTTGCTAGGGATTGAACCCATAGCCTTGTGCATGGGAGGCAAGCACTTTACCAACTGAGCTATATCCCCAGCACATAACACTAATTTTTAAGCCAGCATTTCAAGACTTGTACTCTATTAATAAAGCATTCCATTGTCCAAATGTGCCAACATTTAATAGCTATCGTTGAATATTGGAGTAATTTACAACATTTATTATAAAAAAATCTGCAATGAAATATGCTAGATACATCTTTGCCTACTTGTGAAAATTACGTTTGTAAATTCTTACAAATGGAATTGCTGAGTTGAAAGTTAAGAACACATATATATTAGAATGGCCAAAATCCAGAACATTGACACCACCAAATGCTGGTAAAGATGTGGAGCAACAGGAACTCTCGTTTATGGCGGTGAGACTGCAAAATGGTAGACACTGGAAGACAGTTTGGTGATTTTTCACAAAACTAAACACTCAGGGTCTGTGGCATAGTTCAGAAATAGAGTGTTGCTTAGAATGTGCAATGCCCAGAGTTCAATCCCCAGCACCAAATCAAAACAAAAACCTTAACATATCTTTCACATGATCTAGCAATTGCACCCCTTAGTATTTACCTGAAAGAGAACTATGTCCACACAAAAGCCTGTACATGAATGTTTATTCATAATTGCCAAAAGTTAGAAGCAGTGAAGATGTCCTTCAGTAGTTGAATGGAAAGATAAACTGTGGTATATCGAGACAATGGAATTTATATGCTGATTTTTTAAAAATGAGCTATCAAGATATAGAGGAACCCTAATTACAACATATTGCTAAGTGAGAGAAGTCAGTCTGAAAAAGCTAAATACTTTGTAATTCGAACCATTTGACATTCTAGAATAGGCTAAACTATGGAGACAGTAAAAAGATCAGTGATTACCAGGCGGGGATGGGGGAGCTATGATAGGCAGAACACATTTGTAGGACAGTGAAAATACAGTGTATGATTACATAATGATATTTTACCCATAGAGGGTAAAAAAGAGAACCAAAAGGTAAATTTTGGACTTTCAGTGAGTATGATGTGTCATTTAATATAGGTTCATCAGTTGGAACAAATGTACCCTCTTGTAAGGACCATTGGTAATGGCAGAGGTTATATACATTCAGGGGCAGGGGCAGATGGGAAATCTCTATCTCCCTCTCAATTTTGCTGTGAAGTTAAAACTGCCCTAAAAAATAATTTAAAAAGAAGACAAAACTGAAGAGCTAATACATGCTAACTGGTGCTGAGAACCCTGCTTGTTTGTGGGGGTGTGTACATTTATCAGATCAATAACAACTCAGTCAGGGTCCCCAATCCCCCATCCAAAATATTTCACCCTGTTTGAAAGTTAATGAGGAAGATAAAAATGAGATATTAAAAGGTCAAAATGAAATCTTCACTTCCTGGCAGGGGCAGGGGCAAATGAACTAAGAACTTCTTAAATTTGAATAGATATTGCCAAGCTGCTGTTCAACAGATGTCAAATAACAATGTGAGGGGCTAGAGGTGTAGCTCAGTGGTACACTGAGCATGTGTGAGGCCCTGGGTTCAATTCTCAGCATGGCAAAAAAAAAAAAAAAAAAAGAAAGAAAGAAAGAAAGAAAGAAAGAAAGAAAAGATGCTATGTCCATTTACAAATAAAAAAATTCTTTTAAAATATAACAATATGGGCTGGGAATATAGCTTAGTTGGTAGAGTGCCTACCTCGAGCACAAGGCCCTGGGTTCAATCCCTCGTACCACAAAAAAAAAAAAAATATATGTGTGTGTATATATATATATATATTTTGTTGTTGTTGTTGTTGTTGTTGTTGGGGCTCCCATTCCCCCAAATCCTGCCAACACTAATGTCAATCTTTTCAACTTTGGTGGTATATCAATAAAGATATCCTGATGTTTGAATTTGCATCTCTTTAATTGTAAATGAAGTGAAACATCTTTTCCTGTTTTTGTTGCCAAACTGTATTTCCTCCTTCAGGTCCTTGCCTATTTAAGTTCTTTACATATTTTTATACTGGATTGATCACCCCATCCCCACTGGCTTGTAAGAGCTTTTTATGTATTAGGAAAATCCTATTGTTTTCCCAATTCCCTACAATGTGAATTTCATCCTATTGATTCTCAAACTTTATTCTGTTTATTAGAAAGATCTACTCCAAAAGATCTTTCTCATTTTTGTATGTAAGTGTGTGTGTTACTGGGAATTGAACCCAGGGGTGCTTTACCACTGAGCCACTTCCTCAGTTCTTTGAATTTTTTATTTTAAGACAGAGTCTCACTAAGTTGCAGAAGATGGACTTGAACTTTCGAGATCCTCCTGCCTCATTCTCCCAAGTTGCTGGAATTACAGGTGTGCACCACCATGCCCAGCTCTTTCTCATTCTTTATTCTCCATGACCTTTATAACTGTGGGACCAGTAAACAGCTCTGAATTAAAACCCTCTCTTCCTTTTCATAATGATGATTTATTTCTTTTCTCTCTTTTTTCTTTTGGAACCGGGGATTGAACTCAGGGGCACTTGGCCACTGAGCCACATCCCCAGCCCTACTTTGTATTTTATTTAGAGACAGGGCCTCGCTAAGTTGCTGAGGCTGGCTTTGAACTTGTGATCCTCCTGCCTCAGCCTCCTGAGTCTCTGGGATTACAGGCGTGCGCCACTGCGCCCGGCTTCTTTTCTCTCTTGACTTACTCTCCTAATTTTTCTCTTCTATCTTTTCCTTCTATTCCTCCTCCTAACCATCAAGGTACTCAAAATTATATCTGTTGTTCTCTCCTTACCATCCTTTAGAAAACATATCCACTGATGAGCTTCTAATATATCACCTGAATGATATTTTTATTTCTCTCTAGTAGTTACCTATTGACCAACTCCAAGATAATATCGAATGTCACTTAAATTTTTGAATGTCATTGAACTTTTTTGATTAATGTTAATTGTATATATTAATGGGATTCAGTGTGATATTTCCACACATACACAGCATGCAGTGATCAAATCCAACCTCCCGTGATCCACCTCTCTCAGCCTTCTCAACCTCTATTAGTCACTATTACACATTCGGGTTGACCTTTTATAGCTTCCACATAAGAGATAAAAAGTAGTATTTGTCTTTCTATGTCTGGCTTACTTCATTTAACATAATGTCTACCAGTTCCATCAATTTTGCTGCAAATGAGAGGATTTCATTCTTCTTTACGGCTGAATAATATTCATATATATATATATATATATATCACATTTGTTTCTCCATCTGTTTATGAACATCTAGACTGATTCAATATCTTAACTGTTGTAAATAATGTGGCAGTAAACATGGGCACGTAGGAACCTCTCTGATGTGCAGATTTCATTTCCTTTGGATATATAACCATTAGTAGCTAGCTGGATCATATGGTTTCTTATTCTTAGTTTTTGGTAACTACAAACTTAATTTGCCTAAAATTTCCATTGCAAGTCAGAGGAATTAGTTTATTGGAAACTAGATGTCGGGGTGACAGAGTAAGAGGGGATTTATTATATACCTATTTTAGTATGGGATGCAACTTAAAAACAGACAGATCACCACTGAGAAGTCCAAATTTGAGAGTCTTTGGTAAGCTGGCTGGCTGACTGTCTCACACAATGCCCCCAAAAAATGGCTATTGGGAGAACAGCCCCGACCATAGGGTTGCAGAGGTTTTTATACCATAAGTCAGTACATAAATCATAAGTGTCGGTTGCTAAGATTTAAAACTACAAACTAACATCATGAGATCTAAAATCATAAGCAGAAGGGGCAAGTGGTTAAAAATGACCTTACTTAGGTATAAACTAAAGAATGGTTACTAACATCTAGACAATCACTGTTGACATCATTGTTGACATGGTACATCATTCAGGAAAATAGGAATCAAAAAGAGAACAATTTTTCATTATACAAGAATTGCCATTTTGTGTTGCCAACATGTCATGCTAAGCAACTGTTGATGGGTACAGAGGCGGGGTGCTCCCATGGGTGAAGTATTTCCTACATAACATGGAGTCTCAAGCTAAAATGGAGACGGTTTAGTCATTGCCCATATAGCCTAGCCTGTAATATTTCCATGGAGCCAAATCAGCCCATCACAATTTATACCTTTTGACACATTTATATCATTTTTGGGGGGTGGGCAGTACTGGGGATTGAACTCCGGGGCACTCAACCACTGAGCCACATTCCCAGATCTATTTTGTATTTTATTTAGAGACAGGGTCTCACTGAGTTGCTCAGCACTTCACAGTTGCTGAGGCTGGCTTTGAACTCCTCCTGCCTCACCCTCCTGAGCCAGCCGCTGGGATTACAGGCATGCACCACTAGGCCCAGCCATTTATGTCTTTTTATTAAAAAAAAAAAATAGTACTAGACAAAAGAAAAATTAAACAAGTGTTGAAATAGGGTAGAGCTCAGTAGCATTCATAAAGCCCTGAGTTTGATCCTCAGTACTGGAAAAAGAAAAAAAAAAGCTGGGGGTGAGGGGAAAATGGATAGTCTCAAAGCACTATCTTTCTTTATTCCTGAATTGTGCACGCACACATGTGTGTTTCTAGAGAGCAAAGCTTTTTCTTTTTCTTTTACTTTTTGGTGGTGTTAGAGATTGAACCCAGGGCCTCATGCATACTAGGCAAGTGTTCTATCACTGAGCTACACCTCCAGCTTTATTGTGATGTATTTGACAAATAAAAATGTATGTTGGGCACAGTGGCACACACCTGTAATCCCAGACACTCAGGAGGCTGAGGTGGGAGGATTCCAAGTTTGAGACCAGCCTGGGTAATTTATGTACACCCTGTCTCAAAATAAAATTTAGGGGCTGGGGATATAGCTCACTTGGTAGAGTGCTTGCCTTGCAAGCACAAGGCCCTGGGTTCAATCCCCAGCACTGCAAAAAAATAATAATAATAATAATTAATTAATTAATTAATTAAAAGGTGGGGAGCACCTAGGAACATAGCTTATGGTAGTGTGAGTGTGACCCTGGGTTCAATCTCAGTACCACCCATACCCCCCCACACACACAAATATTGATATTTGGGTGTAAAATATGGTACTTTGATATACGTATACATTATGGAATGATTTCCACAATCAAGCTATTTGGCATAATCCAGCACCTTACATAATTATCTTTGTGTGCGTGTGTGTGTGTGTGTGTGTGTGCGCAAGCATATAAACATTTAAGATCTACTCCCAGCAAATTTCAAGTAAACAATACAATATTATTATCTATAGTCACTATGCTGTACATTAGATCTCCAGAACTTATTTATTCTGCAAAACTGAGTCTCTGTACACTTTGACCAGTTTTTCCCCGTTTTTCTCCCCACTCCCTGACAATCAGCATTCTACTCTCTGCTTTAAAGAGTTTGACTTTTTTAGAATCCACATATAAATGACATCATTAGGAGTTGTCTTTCTGAGCCTACCTATTTCACTTAGCATAAGAGCCTTCAGATTTATTCATATTATCACAAACGACAGGATTTTCTTCTTTTTTTAAGACTGGATTAATATTCCATTATCTATACATATATAATTTTCTTTACCTATGTGTCTGTCAATGGATACTTAGCCTGATTCCATAACATGGCTATTGTGAATAATGCTACAATCAACATGTAGCATTATTTTGAGATTGAGATTATTTGACATTATTTGATATTTCTTTGAGATCCAGATTTGATTTATTTATACACACACACACACACACACACACACACTCAGAAGTGGGATTGCTGGGTCTTGCTGGGTCATATAGTACTATTTTTATTTTCATTTCGGCACCAGGGATTGAACCCAGGGCGTCTTTACCACTGAGCCCTTTTAATTTTTCATTTTGAAACAGGGTCTCACTAAGTTACTTAGGTTGATGAGGTTGTCTTTGAACTTGTGATCCTCCTGCCTCAGCCTCCCAAGTTGCTGGAATTACAGACATGCGCCACTACACCTGGCTCTGTCTTTAATTTTCTGAGGCTCTTCCACACTGTTCCATAATGACTGTTCTGATTTACATTCCCACAAGTATTATACAAGAGCTCCCTTTCTCCACATCCTCATGAACATTTGTTGTCTTTTGTCTTTTTTGATAACAGACAAAAGATGTCACCTTCTAATAGGTGAAAGGTGATATCTCATTGTGGTTTTGATTTGTAGTTCCTTGATGATTAGTAATGTGGAACATTTTGCATTTACCTATTAGCCATTTGTATGTCTTCTTTTGAGAAATATCTATTTAGTCCTTTGCCCATTTTAGTTGGATTATTTGCCTTCTTGCTATTGAGTTGAATTCTTTGTGTTTTAGATATTATCAGATGTAAAGTTTGCAAATATTTTCTCCTATTTCTATAGGTTGATTTTTTACTCTGTTGATAGTTTCCTTTGTTGTACAGAAGCTTTAGTTTTATGCAACCTACTTGTTTTTTTTTTTTGAGATTATTCATTTCTATTTGCTCTAATTCTAAGCTTCTCAGGTGACCTGATATTTCGATCTTCCAAGTTGACTATAGCTTGCATTGTGACATGCCAGTTGCACAACTCTTTAAATTTACCAAAAATCTCCCTGCCAACCACCCCACCCAGTACAGGAGATTGAACCCAGGGGCACTTTACCACTAAGCAACATCCCTAGTCCTTTTTTTTTTTTTTTTTTTTTTGAGGAGTTTTTGTTTCTTTTAAGTTGCTTGAGGGTCTTGCTAAATTGCTAAACTTTTGATTATCCTGCCTCAGCTTCCAAGTCACTAGGATTACAGGCGTGCACCACTATATCTCTTTTTTCCTGCAAATCATTAAATTCATAATGAGTGAATATGGTGATGTGACAATCACGCACTAATAAAATTGTCCAGAATCTTTCTTGGTTTTCATAGATCAGGGTAATCAGAAAAACTACTGGGTTGTTTAAGCTTTCTTTTTTAGTGTGAGACTCAAAAATTCATATAATCATTCCTCTAGGGATATAGTGTGGATTATTTCTTTCAAAAGAGTATCTTCAAATTGAAAATATATTCAAAATGCTCCTTGCAGCCGGGCGTGGTGGCGCACGCCTGTAATCCAAGCGACTCGGGAGGCTGAGTCAGGAGGATCACGAGTTCAAAGCCAGCCTCAGCAACTTAGTGAGGCCTAAGCAACTCAGTGAGACCCTGTCTCTAAATAAAATACAAAATAGGGCTGGGGATGTGGCTCAGTGGCCGAGTGTCCCTGAGTTCAATCCCTGGTTCAAAAAAAACCAAATGCTCCTTGCTTCAAGCTTGGCATTTATATTTCTGTAGGACCTCAAACTAAGAGAAGCCTAGATCTCCCGATAATTTTGAATTATCTAAGGTGCTCCAAAGCATACACATCCCTAAAACCCTCCCTGGATGAAACAATTATGAATCTCAGGAGTGGGAGGGGGAAAAAATTTGGCTTTCTATATGTCCGCAAATTATTTGATACAAGTAGCCAGACTCTCATTAGTTTGAAGGATGGTAATCATCACCTAGTCCACCCCTGATTCCTGTATAGAAATGATCTCTTGGAGCATTGCCTGTTCCCTTAGGCCTCTGAGCTTCATATTTTAAGTTATTAAGTGGAGATATTTTTAACTCTATTCTGGTAGTCATAAGATTTCGTAAAGAATTGAGGCAACTTCTTTTTTTTTTTGGAGTCAACTTCTAAGATAAACATAAAAACATAAATAAATAGGGTCACTGCAGAAAACCTCACAAACATAGCCCATCTAAATTAAGAATTCACTGGGATGATCTGATTTCCCTACCTGTGTTCCATTATGTTAAACTCAAATCCATTTATTATTTCTTTTTATTGGGATAAAGGTAATACATGTCTTACTTCACAGGAATGTTATAAGTTTAAAATAATTGTCAGGTCATTCCACAGTTCCTTAAAGAGTTCATATTTATTTGGAAATATATCTGTGTAAACAACAACAACAAAATAGTTAAACTTCTTGACAAATCCAACAACAGGTATATGAAGTACAGATAGTCCCCAGCTTATACTGGCTCATCTTTTATTTTCTTGACTTTACAAAGGTACCAAAATTACAATATACATTTAGTAGAAACTGTACTTTCAGTTTTTAATTTTGATCTTTTCCCAGGCTAGTGATATGCTGGGCAGCCTCAGTGAGCCATGCAATCACAAGAGCAGAGAACTGACACTCTACAACATGCTATTTTGGTAAACTGTGATGTTTGGTAGGTCCCGTGTATTCATTGCATTTTCTTCTTAACAATATTTTCAATTTATGATGGTTTTATTGGGATGTGATGTCATCATAAGTGGAGGAGGCCAGACATCATGGTGCATGCCTGGAATCCCAGTGTGTTGGGAGGCTGAGGCAGGAGGATCGAGTGAGTTCAAAGCCAACCTCAGCAAAAGTGAGGTGCTAGGCAACTCAGTGAGACACTGTTTCTAAATAAAATACAAAATGGCTCAGTGGGCAAGTTCAATTCCGGGTACCCACCCCCCAAAACAAGTGGAGGAGCATCTATTCATAGGATCAATAGAGGACTTGATTGACTTCATGGAGAAAGACTACCTGGGAAGGTTTGCTGGGCTGGATAATAAGTCCCAAAGATATCCATGCCCTTGTCGCTGAAATTTGTAAATACTACTTATAGAAATATTGCACATGTTTAAATTAAGACTTTTGAGTTGGGGGAGATTATCCTGGATGATCAGGGTGTACCCTAAATATAATGATTAGTAGCCAAGTGCAGTGACACACACCTGCAATCCCAGAAACTTGGGAGACTGAGACAAGAGGATCCCAAGTTCAAGACCAGCCTCACAACTTAGTGAGACCCTGTCTCAAAATGAGAAATAAAAAGGACTGGGGATATAGCTCAGTGGTAAATCACCCCTAGGTTCAATGCTGGGTGGCAAAAAAAAAAAATCAATAAGTAAATGTAATGACAAATGTTCATACAAGAGGGAAATTTGACTACAGAAAGATAGAATATGTGACCACAGAAACAAGAGATTGAAGTGATGCCAGGGAATGCAGGCAGCTCTTGAAGTGGGAAAAAGCAAAGAAACAGATTCTTTACAGCCCCCATAAGGTAACAGAGCCTCAGGTAGCTTCACTTTTAGACCAGTGAAACCAATTTCAACATCTGCTCTCCAGATGTAAATGAATACATCTGTGGTGTTTTAAGCCACCAAGTTTGTGGTGACTATTACAGCAGACATGGAAAACTAATACATAAGTTTTCCCAGAGAAAAAGGTTAACCTTGGCTTCTAAAAGAGAAATAGAAAGTCAATCATCAGGTAAGGGCCAGTTGCACACGTCTGTCTCCTGAGGCAGGAGAGTCACAAATTCAAGGTCAACACTCAGTAATAATGAAAGACCCTGCCTCAATACAAAAAATAAAAATTTTAAAAATTAAAAATAAAAATGGCTTGGGATATAGTTCAGTGGTAAATTGCCTCTGAGTTCAATCCCCAATACCAGAAAAGAAAAAAAAAATCAGGTAACAATAGTTCGGGAAAAACAAAATTCATTTTCTCTGATCTTCTGGTTTCAATTTCAGAAGACAGGAAGATACCAAGTTACCATACAATCTGTGGTTCTGCACTCCAGGTTTCATGAAGATGTCTCACTTTTCAGCAATAAGCGCTGAAGATTTTCAATACAGTTGTTATTGTTCTTCCTTTTGCCTCACCTCTGGCTGTGCAGTTTGAAATTTAATCTTTGTTTTTACAAAGTTTCTTACATCTGGAACAGAAGAGAAACTTTACAAAAGGAGAAGAACATTCTCAAGAATGAGATTAATCAAATTATGTGCTTGTATGACTATGACATAACAAATCCCACTATTCTGTATAATTGTAATGTACCAATAAAAAAGATTAAAAATAAATGAGAAAACAAGAGAGAGAGACAAACACATACACACAGAAAGAGAGAGAGAGAGAGAGAGAGAGAGAGAGAGAGAGATGTGACTTCTGACACTTGTTTGTTATTGGAGCACGTTTGAAGAAAGAATGAAAAAGACCTCCAAAACTTATGGCCTGATTTCTTTGGGACTAAGGGAAATAAAGTGATAAAAATAAAAAGTTAATAAGAGCTCAAAAAAGGGAAAAAATTTATTCACCCAGAATAAAGCACAAAGATACAAGGATATACATATACAGTTAAGAGAGAGGAAAAGTTGATTGAGAGCCCAACATGTGCAAGGACAGTCCTAGAAGAAAATAAAGAGAATGGGGCTGAGGATGTAGCGCAGTGGTAGAATGCTAGCCTATAGTACCTTGAGTTCGACCCCCAGTAAAAAATGAATAAACCAACCAACAAACAAAAACCCATTGTCCAGATCTCCAGTATGCAAAAAAAAATTAATTAAAAGACTGATGGCAAAGCGACATTTGAAAACAGAATTTTTTTTTTTTCGGATTGGTAATTGAGCTTTTTACCACTGAGCTATGTCTCCAGACCTTTTTATTTTTATTTTGGGATAGGGTCTTACTTAGGGCCTCACTAATTTCCTGAGGCTGGCCTCCAATTTGTGATCCTCCTGCCTCAGCCTCCCAAGACATTGGGTTACAGGCGTGGACCACCACACACAGCTAGATAAGCATTTGTAAGTATTGACAAAACATTAGTTATCAAATTTAAAAGTAAACTTTTAAGACTAATAAAGCAAATATATACTGCTATGGTTTGAATGTCACCTCAACATTCATGTTGAAATTTAATCCCCTTTGTGAAATACTAAGAGGTGGCATGAGGTACGACCATTAAAGGGGTGTAAGTAATGAGGGCTTGACCCATATTATGGGTTATTTTGAGAGTGAATCTGTCTTAAAAGCCAGTTTGGCTTTGTCTTGTGGATGAGGCCCCTCACTATGTGATGTCCTACACTGCCTCAGGACTCAGCAGACAATGTGCACTAGCAAGAAGGCCCTCACCAGATGCAGCCTCTCAACCTGGGACTTTTCAGCTTCCAGAACTGTAAAAGATGAATTTTTTCTTTACAAATTGCTATAACTGGATATCCAAGACTGGGTACAGAAAATGAACACATTGCACACACTGCAGCACATGAAAGGGGTATTTGCTCAACTTCAAGGATAAAAATAAAGTTGTAAACCGGGTGAGATGGCACAGGTAGGTACTCCTAATGGCTTGAGAGGCTGAAGCAGGAGGATCTCAAGTTCAAGTCCAGCCTGAGCAACTAAGTGAGACTCTTTCTCAAAATGAAAAAACAAAAAGGGCGAGGTATGTAGCTTGGTGACAGAGTGCCCTGGAATCAATCTCTTTCCTTCCTTTCTTCCTTTTTACTCCCTTCCCCCCTCTTTCCATTGTGTTGAGAGAGGGAACCCTAACAACCCTAACAGAGTCAGACAATCTCAGTGTATTGAGAAGAGCAAGTCTGGAGTTCAGGGAGGCCAATGTGGCTAAAATTTTCAGGGAAGATTACCAGAATGGATGGAGGGACACAGAGATAGAACTATGGAGATCTATAGATTTTGTCAAGATTTTGTCTGACTACTGAGCTAAACATACATTTGAGAAAACTACAAAGCCTGGGACAAAAATGAGTAGGTGGAGTGCTCCTCTAGAATGCATGAAGGCCAGGGAATAAACTGTGCTCCCACTGGCCAGAAAGCAGAGGCCTCCTAATGCACAGGGCATCAGATGGAGTCCTCAGAAGGGTATTGCCTATGTAGAAGAGACAAATTTGTTCTAAAGTCTGGATCAACCATAATAACCCTAACAAAACTTAAAACTAAGCCTCAAAAGGATTGAACTCTTTCTAAATAATATATCTGGGTTTCTGGGGGGAAAAAATCCAATAATATTTAAATAAATACCAAGAAATTTAGCACACAAAGAGGCAAAATTCACAATGTCTGTTATTCAATCTAGGCAGGCAAAGAACCGGAAGATATAATACATAACAAGGAGAAAAAAGGAATCAATCCAGAAATTATACAAATGAGAAAATTTAAAAAATAATATTCCTTGGGCTGAGGTTGCAGCTCAGTGGTAGAGAACTTGCCTAGCACGTGGGAGGCACTGGGTTCGATCCTCAGCACCACATAAAAATAAATAAAATGAAGGTATTGTGTCCACCTACAACTAAAAAAAATTTAAAAATTATTCCAGGAGCAACATGGGATTAAAAATGGCTATTACAGGGCTGGGGATATAGCTCAGTTGGTAGAGTGCTTGCCTTGCATGCACAAGGCCCTGGGTTCAATCCCCAGCACCACACCCCCCTCACCCAAAAATGTATAGAGCAGAGGGAAAAGAAGCATACAATATATCTCAACAAATTTTTAAAAAATGGCTGTTACATACTTCTATATACAAGAAGACAGAGGAAAGCATGAGCATGATAACAAGAGAAACGGAAGATACAAAAAAGACACAAGTTGAACTTTCAGAGATTAAAAACAATATCAAAAATGAAAGGGCTTGGGGTGTACCTCAATGGCAGAGAATATACTTAACATTTGTGAGGCCCTGGATCCCATCTCCAGTGCATACACATGCACACATACACACACACACACACACACACACACACACACACACAAGAATGAAAGAAAATACACCAAATGGGATTAACAGCAGATTTGATACTTAAACTACTGAGCCACATCCCCAGCCCTATCTTAAAAAGGAATGAAATTCTTTCTTTCTGTCTTTCTTTCTTTCTTTCTTTCTTTCTTTCTTTCTTTCTTTCTTTCTTTCTCTTTCTTTCTTTCTTTCTTTCTTTCTTTCTTTCTTTCTTTCTTTCTTTCATCTTTTTCTTTCTTCTTTTCTCTCCCTTTCTTTCTCTCTTTCTTTCTTTCTGGTACTAGGGATTGAACTCAGGAGCACTCAACCACTGAGCCACACCCCCAGCCCTATCTTGTATTTTATTTAGAAACAGGGTCTCATTGACTTGCTTAGCACCTCACTGTTGCTGAGGCTGGCTTTGAACAAGCGATCCTCCTGCCTCAGCCTCCAGAGCCACTGGGATGACAGGTATGCTCCACCATGCCCAGCAGGAAAGAAATTCTTATACATGCTATAATACAGATGAACTTTGAAAACATATACTAAATGAAATTAGCCAGATACAAAAGGATATAAATATCATATGATTTTGCTTATATAAGATACCTAGAGTACTAAAATTCATAAAAAGTATCATGATGGGCTGGGAATGTGATTCAGTGGTAGAGCATTTACCTAACATGCACAGAGTCCTGAGTTTGATCCCCAGAGCAGAAAACAAAAGAAAGAAAGAAAGAAAGAAAGAAAGAAAGAAAGAAAGAAAGAAAGAAAGAAAAGAAGGAAGGAAGCAGGGGAGGGAGGGAGGGAGGAAGGAAGGAGAAGCAAAAGAGGAAGGAAGGAAAGAGTGGTGGTTGCTTGTGGGAGTCTGGGAGAGAGAAATGAAGAGTTATTATTTGGACCTTTTTTTTTTTTTTTTGGTCGAACTAGGGATTGAACCCAGGATTGACTTACCACTGAGCTACATCTCCAGCCCTTTAAAATATTTTATTTTTTTAATTTTTAACTTATTTTATTTTATTTATTATTTTTTGGTACCAGGGATCGAACCCAGGGGCACTTAACCACCAAATCACATCCTCAGCCCTTTTAAAAATTTTATTAGAGACAGGGTCTTGATGAGTTGCTCAGGGCCTCACTAATGTGCTGAGGCTGGGTTTGAACTGGAGATCTACCTGCCTCAGCCTCCCAAGTTGCTGGGATTACAGGCGTGTGCCACTGTGGCTGGCTAAGAGTTATTGTTTAATGGGTATAGAATTCCAGTCTGGGATGATGAAAAAGTTCTGAAGATGTCTGAACATGGATGACAGAGATGGTTGCACTGCAATTGGAATATACTTCATGTCACTAAACCATTCACTTAAAAATGGTTAAAATGGTAAATTTTATGTTATTTGTATTTTACCACAATAAATTTTTTTTGAAAAAAAAAAACAAGTTGAAACTACATCTATAAATAATTATAAGATTAGAGGGGGGGCTGGGGTTGTGGCTTGGTGGTAGTGTGCTCACCTAGCACGTGTGAGGCCCTGCGTTTGATCCTCAGCACCACATAAAAATAAAATAAAGGTATTGTGTCCACACACAACTAAAAAATATATTTAAAAAATAAGATTGGAGGTAGTTAAAGCTTGCTGAGATCTTTTTAAGATGAGGATAGAAACACTGAATAATTCTAGATTTTATAATATTTATAGTAAATGTGAACATTAAAACTGAGAGGGGTAGCTAAGCACAGAGGCACATACTTGTAATCCCAGTTTCTTGGAAGACTGATGCAGAAGGATTGCAAGTTTGAGGTCAGCCTAGGTAACTGAGTGAGGCTCTGTCTCAAAAATAAAAATAAAAAGGGTCTGATACAGGGTGCCAGTATAATCCCAGTGTCTTGGAAGATCGAGGCAGGAGGATTGCAAACTCAAGGCCAGTCTCAGCAACTTTACAAAACTCTCACAATTTAGCAAGACCCTGACTCAAAATTAAAAAAAAAAGTAAAAAAGAAATAAAAATTAAAAAAAAAAAAAAAAGACTGGGGATGTAGCTTAGAGGTAGAACACTTTTGGGCACCAGCAAAAATAAACAAACAAATAAATAAATAGTAAGACATAATCTCATTCATTAAAGGACAGAAACTTTCAAGGTTGGATTTTTTTAAAAGTGTAGCCAATGTTGTATAACGGAAATTTAAATTATGACTAGTAAGGTTAACAACACAGGGAGTGGCAGGTAGGTCTGCCATCACTGACAGAAGCCAGGAGACAGATGGACATCTACAGCAGTGGAGAGGAAACCCTTTTGGCAGACCAGGCAGCAGAATTCCAGCTGGCAGCTTTTCTATTGCTGTTATTTAGTCTCTAGCAGATTATAGAGTCAAGCCATTGGTTTCAGAGTTCCTTCATTTAAATTTTTTTTTATTTTTTTAAATTTTTTACTGTGAGCCTCAGGTTTTAAGACCTTTTCCTTAGTGATGACTATAAGAAGCAGCAGGACTTTTCTAGGTAACACAGTAGGGTTCTTTTGGGCCAATCTGTCAGACTCACCCTGTGTGCCCTCAGTTCTTAATGGCCTATATGGCAAAGGAATATTCTTACTCAGAGACTATGAGGAATCCCTAGGGAATGGTTAAGTGGACCACAGATCCTCCCTGGAAATTACTCTCATTTTTGCCAACTGTCCCTGCTCTGGAACACTGATGCTCCTGGGTTTCACTACCACCTCTTCCAGGTTCTCCACATGGCCTTACCCCAATGGACATAGATCTTTTAAATTTTTTGGTGGTTAGGACTGAATCCAGGGCTTTGCACATGCTATCACTGAGCCCCCATCTTCTCACTTTATTCCCCAAAACTCGGCTCAGTGCAGGCTGTTCCATTCAACAAGACAGAGGGGTGCCAGGTGTGGTGGCACAAGCCTGTAGTTTCAGCAACTTGGGAGACTGAGATAGGAGGATTGCAAATTTGAGGCCAGCCTGGGCAATTTAGTGAGACCCTGTCTCAAAATAAAAAAACAAAAATTACTGGGATGGCTCAGTGGTAGAGCATTCATGAGTTCAATCCCTACCTAGTGTGGGATGGGAGGAGGGGGACACTCAAAGGTCAGACACAAAAAGCAAAGAATAGCCACATTTCCCACTAGAAATGGCTATCCTTCAGAATCCTGATAACACAGAGCCGGCTTACCCTGCCTGCTTTCCCCACCAGGAACCTCCAGACTGTGGTACACCTTGGAAGCCTAATGTCAGTGACAGACACGCATCTGAAAGATTTTTTTCTTTCAGTCCACAATTTCCTTATTTCCACTCTAAAGTGTCGGAATGTTTGAGGAAGGAACCAGCCTTTTCCTAAGGGGAAACATTTACCTCTACCTTGACCTGACCAATGCAATCCCAGGAATTGCCGTTACTTTCCAGTGTTTGGATAATCTGACTTTACCTCATACCATCTGTGAGAGACCAACGGTCCAAGTCAGTCTGTCTTCTTGTATGAAGTGTGGGGATTAGGTTGGCACTATCCTCAGAGTGGTCCCATTTTGTGATCTCCTGTGCACAACACTTGATTAAAAAATACATAGAACACCTAAGAACAAACAAGGATTTAAAAAAAATTTTCAGTCTATGTTCTTATTTTGGAAAAAAAGTGATCTCTCCCTGCAAGAGCACAATCCTGCTATGGACACAATTTATGTTACTAAAATAGATAAAACTCCAGCATATCAGGCTGACATGTGAATGTGGGTTAATGATCCTTCCATGATTTTCTTTAGGATAAAGGTATTTCCTTTATATATTTTACAGAGTCCATTCTAGTGATTTCCCTGAGTACACAGACTGCTTCAAGATTTATGTCTCACCTTCTAGAAATATGACAACGCAACTGTAAAATATAACGTTTCTCTGACTTCAAAGTCTTAGTTTTGGGGGCTGGGGTTGTGGCTCAGTGGTAGAATGCTTGCCTACCATGTGTGAGGCACTGGGTTCAATTCTCAGCACCGCATATAAATAAATGAATGAAATAAAGGTCCATCAACAACTAAATAAATTTTTTTTTAAAGTCCAGTTTTGGGATACCTGTTCTGTGTTCTTTTAGTAACTGTCAGTCAGGTGTGACACAAGAGGAGACACAACTAAGGCACAAGAAAACAAAGTCTTCTATACTCACAGGTACTAGAGAGGAGGTACCACATGACATGCAGGCTTACAGGGAAAATGCCACATTTGGTTAGGTGGGAGGAGAGTAGCAAAGAGAAAATATAGGCAGAGCCTTTATTGCAGTTCCAAGGGAAAGGCAAGGCAAGCAAAGATTTTATAGGATTGGCTCTAAGCTTTTGGAGTGGTCCCTAATTGGCTGGGATGATTAGGGAAGAATATTGCCTCCTGAGGTGTAAAGGCCAGATAAAGGAGGTCTGGCTCCAGATTGGTTGAATTGTATATCAAAGGCATGCTCCTGGCTGAGTCCTTTGTTATCTCTAAGGCCCTGCTACCACTGGGAAGGGCAGTCTTTCTCCCTCTCAAAGGGTTTTCGAAGATGTTATAGGAATCTGTAAAAATAGAAAATGAAAAAATGCATGCAATACACCACCCTTTTAAAATTTATAAATGCAAAGGGGAAGATAGATTAGCCCCAAACCTCAGAAATGGACTCAGTCCACCCTCTTTTTCTAATAACTTTGGAATGTTTGGGGTTTTATTGGGGGGGGCACTGGGGATTGAACTCAGGGGCAATCAAACACTGACCCCCAGCCCTAGCCCTATTTCATATTTTATTAGAGACAGGGTCTCACTGAGTCGCTTAGCACCTCGCTTTTGCTGAGGCTGGCTTTGAGGCTGCCTCAGCCTCCAGAGCCGCTGGCATGATAGGCGTGCACCACTGCACCCAGCTCATTTCTGAGCTCTAAATCCTCCCTGGATTTTTTTCCCTCCCCAGATCAATTTTGCATGTTTAATCACACCAGGATGGGATATAGTATCAAAACTATTTCCTTGAGAAAAAGTTATTTGAACAAACAAAAAACTGCTGAGGTCTAGAGGTTCTATAGCTCAGTGTGCAGGGGTTTGACCCACAGCAGCACCTCCAACTAAACCAAACCAAACCAAACCAAACCAAACTGCTGACCTTCCAAAGGTAATGCTTTATGAAGTGTAGTATCATCAACTATGAAAGTTATATAAAGGAATGGTCAAAATCAGGAGAGCTGGGGGATGTACTTCAGTCAAAGACCACATGCAACACTCTAAGTTCAAACCTGGGTACCGCCATAAAAAAAAGTAGGAACCCCAAGAAAAGCCCGGAGTTGAGTTGGGGAGCTAGGCAGGACCACCTTCCCACCTTCTCACCCTTTTCCACTCTCTTGGATAACATCTTTCATATGCAGGTCGTGTTTCTCAGTCTGGTCTGTTTCCCACTTGAGGGCCTTGTATTTCCAACACACCTTGAATTTTCTATGACAATTTAAAAACTTTCATTTTAACTTTTGTGTGTATCTGTGGTACTGGGGGTTGAACCCAGGAGCCCTTTACCACTGAGCTACATCCCAAGCCCTTTTTATTTTTCAGTGTTAAGACAGGGTTTTGCTAAATTGCTGAGGCTGGCCTTGAATTTGAGTTATTCTTGCCTCAGCCTTCTGAGCTGCTGGTATTACAGGCATGCACCACCATGTCTGGTTGATGTTTTAATTTTTATAACACAAATATGAGTATAATAGAAATATATAAAATATATGCATATTAGCATATTTTAGATCATGTGAACTAACACTTTGAGTGATCCTGAGTTTACATTTATATTTACAATTGAATTGGTGTCACTATACCTGAAAGTTAGAACATTCAGCTTTTAGGCACTACTGCCTATATTGGGACTCCCTGAATTCTCAGGGATGTGAAAATGTATGTTATAGGGATTCATAATTCCTTTTCTGCCTTTTTTTTTTTCTGTATTAGGGATGAAAGTCAGGTACTCACATGTTATGCAACTGCTCTACCTCTGAGCTAAATTCCCAGTCCCTTCCAATTACTTGTGTTTGAAAAACACTGCCTTAAAACATCTTTTCTCTTTTTGCTCATGAGAGGCAAATGGAAACAGACAAAAAAGGTTTTTTAAAATGACTGCTATGTCAGTTATCTGATAGAATGATCAGTCTGATAGAAATGGCTACAAGAAAAATCTAAATAATTGTGATTTTAATAAAGCAAAAGTAATACTCAGATATTGTGCAGGCATCACCAAAGACTTAAAATTTATTTTCTATCTACAACAAAGCAATCCCATGTCTTTGTTCCTTGCTGTTGAACCAATATGGTATATATTGTAGAGATAATTTTTTCATTCAGACCAGCCTCTAAGTACATTTGATTAGCCAGATTGTTGCAGCTCATACTTTAAAAGACTATCAATCTGTGAATGTAATGTCTCATTTTGTGCCCCTTCCCCCACAACCATTCAAAGCATGAAATCTTTGTGTCTTTCCAAGTGTACTGTAGTGATGTAGGAGGAAATGAATGGAGTTGGGAGTAGGGGGAGGTTAATCATCTGGTTCTGTCTTTCCCCCTGCTTTCCATAAGCCTCCTTAGTATTTATTTAGTTCCTCTCTGACACCACTACCTACCTTTCCAGTGTCTTATTTTTTCATTATTATTTTCTTTTCCACTTTTTTTCTTGTTTTTCTTTCATTTTGTTTCAGGCCATCTCCTATATTTTGTGAGAAAAATCTGATATGATTTCTACTCTATATTTAGCATGCTTACGTGTCTACTTAATAAATGGTAGTCTTTTCTTAACAATATGACATTTAGAGAGAACTGGGCACTTTACAATTTTAAATAATTAAATGTCTGTCCTTCAGATGAGGAACTCAGCTTGAGAGGGAATAAGAAATTTGTTAAAGAGGTCTTATAGGTAATCCATGGCAAAACTCACTCTTTTCACAATACCACAATCCATTCTTAGAAAAAACAAAAATCAAAATAAGAAAAAGTGGCAGCAGTAGCAGAGAAATTTCATGCTCCCTTTACATTGCCTTGGTCAGAGATTTCATCCACATTCATCAACCTGCAAGCCTCTTTAAATGTTCTCTAGGGCTGGGGATATAACTCAGCTGGTAGAGTACTTGCCTTGCAAGTACAAGGGCCTGGGTTTAATCCCCAGCACTAAAAAAAAAGAAAAGAAAAAAAAAGTTCTCTAATCCCAGTAATTTGGGAGGCTGAGGCAGGAGGGTTCCAAGTTTGAGGTCTGCCTCAGCAACTTAGCCAGGCCCTAAGCAACTTAGTGAGACCCTGTCTGAAAAGGCTAAGAATGTGGTAAAACAAAAACAAAACGAAACAAGCAAAACTCTCTCATGGCCTGACTCCAATCTAATATTTTCAATATTTGAATATGTTACTCTATACTGAACCCTCCCTTTTCTCTTCAAACACATTCATCCCAAACTGCACCATTTTATGTTAATGGCTCCACCAAATTTTTTCAGAGTCAAAACCTCGGTGTTGTTCATTAATTCAACAAATATTTAAATAATATTGATGGGTTGGGGATGTATGTAGCTGTGGTAGCACGTTTGCCAAGCACGCATGAGACCTTAGGTTCAATCTCCAGTGTACATACCTCACCCAAATATTGAGTATACACAGGAGCTATGCTAGGAATACTGGGGCACTATAGTATGATCGATCAAGAAAGAGAAGTGGGGATCCAAACTAGTGCAGAGAGAGTAGAAATAACTTACTGGAGAAAGTGATGGTCAATTAGGGTCAGTGAAGAGGTGTGTTCCAAGGGTGAAAGCAAGGAAAAGAAACATGGTTTTAAGGCATCCACAGCAGAAATGCTGAATCACTAAGTTGTAGTGAAATGGAGAGAAATAGGAGAGATATACTATAGAATCCATTCCAGCATAAAGGGTCTTGTAAAACCATGTTAAGGAATTTCTGTAGAGGGTCCATTCTAGTGATTTGCTAGTAATTAGGGAATCTGGGCCATCTAAGAACAAGAGGGAGAGGCCATGACTAGTTCTGTAATTTAAATGAATTTTTCCTTTCCCTTCCATCCCCTGAATCCAATCTACAATCAATGTGATTTATTATCTAATTTATCCCTTTCATTTTTTTTATTTCAGCAGCAAACTGCCAGCACCCCAGTCTCAGCCTATCTCATATTTAAGAGCTCTTGAACCAGTTACAGTCCCCAAATTCTCCCTTTAGCGTACGCTGCACACAAAGAAGAGACCAACAATCCTAAAAGACTGCCCATGGATGACGATGAAGTCCAAGTTACCCATTCTGGCGCTTACAACCATCTCTAGACCTATCTCTCTAATATTACTACTTAAGATCCTTCTCCAACGAGTCTAGTCAGCTTCCTCCAAAATCCTCCCAAACGCAGTTTACGTTCTTTCCTCACTCCTCCAACACTAACATTACTCCCTTTTCCCTTGGCATAATGCAATCTTGAGGCGCCTTCTCTGAGGATCTCAATCTTCTCCATCCGCCAAGCAACAGCTCGTCCTCCCCTCTGTGATCTCTTCTCACCCAGAGGTCTGCACCACACATTTCTGTATCGTATTAACTCTAATTATGTCACGAGATTGAGATCTTCATCTTCCTTTGTAAGAAGACTCACATTCTTCTCGTAAAGGCCTCACACAGGGCCTGGCCAAAAACCGCGTAAGCTCAGAACACTAGTCAACTTTAATTGAACCGAATCGGGCGGGTTTGCAGAGTTTGAGGGCGCGGGGGACGGTGGCGACCAGACTGATAACGCTGCAGGACGAACCGGAAGCTCCGGATCAGACACAAAGAAGCTTCACACAAAAACCCCGAGGGGCCAGGGAACAAGGTGGGGGGCAACTGGGTGGCAACCAGCAGATACAAGCTGCCCGCACCTGACCGGGGGAGGCGGGCCACGGCCGTTGGTGGGCGTGGCCTCGTCAGTCTCGCGGGAGCGACGGTTGGGCGGGCCGTTGTTCCCGCGGGCGGGGCGAGTTGCTAAGGAAATGACTGCCTGCAGCGCCGCGCCGCGCCGCGCCGCGCCGGCCGGGCGGGGTCTGGAGCGGCGCCGTTTCCGCTTCCGCTCCCTCTCTGCTCCTGTCCCGTTACCGCCTCCTGGCCGGCCTCGCGCCTTTCACCGGCACCTTGCGTCGGCTGCGCAGCCGGGCCCGCTTCTGCCACGCGCGCCCCCGGGGCTCCGGCTCCAGCGCCGGCTCGGGTCGCGCCCCGTTCTCCTGCCCCCGAGGCAGCCGGCCAGTCGCCGCCATGGGTGCCTACCTCTCCCAGCCCAACACGGTTAAGTGTTCCGGGGACGGGGTCGGCGCCCCGCGCCTTCCGCTGCCCTACGGCTTCTCCGCCATGCAAGGCTGGCGCGTCTCCATGGAGGTGAGGCGGCAGGGGCCATAGGCTGGCCGCTGCACGGCGGGAACCTGACGGAGAAAGGGAGTCGGGGAGATGGGGTCCTCCTCGGGAAAGGGTCTCCAGTCGAGAGTCTGCGGCCACCTCGGCAGTTTGGGGAGCGGCAGTGAGCGTAAGATCGGGGCCGAGAGGGAGCTCAGTGCTTGGGGACCGTGGGCCGGTGGCCAATGGAGGCGAGGGCTCTGCCATGTGGGGAGAGGCACCTTCCGCCCACTGACCGCCCTCTCTCCGGTGCCTTCGCGCCGTCCTCTCGTGCCAGCCCAGCCCTCCAGGCTCATAAGTGGTGTGAGGATTAGGGTAGGAGTAAAGACCGAAAAAGGGATTCTTTATTCGTTTATTTTTTCAGGAAGAGCCAAATAGATGGGAATGACTTAATTTTTTTTTAAATTTTTAAAATATGTGATGGGGAGGCCTCGTTGGGCGAGGAACTTGACAGTGAAAGGAAGCCGGGCAAATAAATAGTTTCTCTTATTAACACCTAAATTGCTGGCCTTGGGCACCGCACGTTAATTTCGGATACTCCGCCTGGCCTCCAAGACTTATCACTTTTTGGTACTCTCTTTTGGCTGCCTCTTCCGACGTTTGGGAAACAAATTGTGTCAATCACTAGACTGACTTTTATTACTCTTGGGAATTTTCTTTCTCTGGATTTCTCGAAAACTTCCTCAGTACGTATTTGTCAAACTTTAGTTTCTTTGGTTTTCAATTATTTTACAGTTTTCGTCACGACCTATTGAAAACTTTGTTTTTTTTCTTTTAAGAAAATTTCACTTTGAAAAACTCAAACGGGGATAAAAAGGAGTAGTGTTGGACAAATAGATGTCAATTTACAAAGAACAGGAACAACTGGTAGAAACGAAGCGAGAGAAAGATGGGCAATATGTATCTGTTGAGAGCATTGTGAGGGGCTAGAGAAATGCTGTCTCTGGAATTGAGGATTTACCACTTACTGGGTGGTTTTCAGGTAATAGCCAAATACCATTTCCCTTTGGAACTCCCCCCCCCCAAATCCCTCGCTCCTCCCTGTGGTTAGCTCTGGAATGACAGTGTGGACTTAATGGTTTGTTCTTGGACTCAAATTTTATACCCACAGCAGACTTTTGGTAATAGTTCTGTCACTAGGTACAAAATTTCAAGAATGAAGAGAATCCCATAGTTCTCATCTGGTTTGGTTGCCACATTTTACACCTAGAAAATTGAGTCCCAGAAAGATTAGGACACTTGTGCCTTGGTGGCAAGTATCTAAAGGTTCAAATTGTTCAAGCCACATACTAGGCATCATTATCATCTATGTCAAACTGAAGCATAAAATTCATATTTCCCAGCCATGCACAGTGTAAGTGGGTGCTTAGTAAATATAAGTGAGTTAGAAATATCTGGATATAGCTTAAAAGGGGAAGCCTAAATGTATGTCTGGGGTTGGGACTGGGAAGTCTGCAGGTTCCATTTCTATGGTGTTGTCTGTTAGAGATTTAAGATAAATATCTCATCTCAGCAAGACTTTTTCTTCAAGTTTTCCACTTCCTTCTGTGGAATGGAAAT
The DNA here is from genome assembly GCA_020662805.1 of Glaucomys volans. Classification (NCBI taxonomy): domain Eukaryota; kingdom Metazoa; phylum Chordata; class Mammalia; order Rodentia; family Sciuridae; genus Glaucomys; species Glaucomys volans. Next base: position 1,040,613 of record JAJEJO010000117.1, read on the forward strand.
GTGTTTTCCATTTCTTTGGAAGTGTTCCCCCCACCCCCCGAGTTTTCCTTATGAATTGAGTTGTGGCTATTCTTTTTCTAGGTCCTGTGCACAAAGGATTCTGTGCTTCAGCTTCTCTGCTGAGCATTTCTACTTATTTTTGGTTTCTCCTGGTGTGTAGAGATCTTGATATACTATTTCTTAGATCCTCATCTTCCTCCTGAGAGTTAACTAATGGCATTAAACCTTCTAATGTGATATTTCTGAATCCACCCTTGTTTGAATAGGTAAATGTACCTAATTATATCCTCTTGAAGTAGTTTGAGATCCTGTTCTGCTTCATCGATAACTTCTGGCTTCCTTTACTCTTCTCCCTAAAGTATAACATAGTTTCTTTGCTATTGCAAGAAAATAACTCTGACTTGTATCCTTTTAAGTGAATCTTATCTTCAGAAAGTATACTTTTGGGCTGGGGATATAGCTCAGTGGTTTTAAAAATAGTTTGCTCCTGTTCCTACTAACCTTTAGAACTTTTTCTTTTTTTTAATATTTTTAGTTGAGATGGATACAATACCTTTATTTAACTTATTTATTTATATGTGGTGCTGAGAATCTAACCCAGTGCCTCACACGTGCTAGGCAAGCGCTCTACCACTGAGCCAAAACCCCAGCCCCTAACCTTTAGAACTTAATTCCACAAATTAAGTCTGTTTACCTTACATATCTGGTCCTAATGATTTAGTTCAGGTAAAATTATCATACCAATACCCTTACAAAGGTTGCTTATATTCTGACTGATGCATACATCTTAGAACTGTTTACCCCTTCCTGAGGCAGCCATCCATAGCTGGCATTATGTATTTTCTTCTTCTCTCCATCCCTTCTTGCTGTGGACCAGGGTGAGTGCTTGTTGTTCTTGGGTTTGGTACTGGGAATTGAACCCAGGGTTGCTTTGCCACTGAGCTACATTGTCAGTCCTTTTGGTCCTCCTGCCTAAACTTCCCAATCTGCTCTTAATAGCTATGCTCTTTGGAAGCACAAATCTTTTGAAGTAAACTTAAAACATCCCTGATGTTTAAAGGCTTTCTGTAGACAGTTCTGATTCCAGTAGAGTTGTTTAGTTATTTTGTATCTCTCTAGATCTAGTTCACAGATGGATATTTCAACTGATCTATTTATTTATTTTTATTTTTTAATCATATTGCTGGGAATCGGACCCAGGGTTTTGCACATGCTGGGTAAGTGCTCTACCACTGATTTGCACTCCCAGCCCCAGCAGGTCCGGTTTTAAACAACTTTATTAAGATATAATTTACTCATAAAGAGTACATTTTAGTGATTTTGGTATATTCACACAGTTGTACAGCCATCACCACAGTTTTAGAGTTCTATCACTTACTAGTCATTTCCTATCTCTGCT
>JAJEJO010000117.1:1042111-1166282 GCA_020662805.1 Glaucomys volans
AGTGAATCCAGGGTGCTTAACCACTGAGCCATGTCCCCAGCTCTTTTTTATTTTTTTTGGCATCAGGGATTGAACTCAGGGGCACTCAACCACTGAGCCACACCCCCAGCCCTACTTTGTATTTTATTTAGAGACAGGGTCTCACTGAAGTGCTTATTATCACCTTGCTTTTGCTGAGGCTGCCTTTGAACACACTATCCTCCTGCTTCAGCCTCCCTAGCTGCTGGGATTATAGACATTCGCCACCACGCCCTGCTCCTTTTTATTTTTTGTTTTTATTTTTTTAGTTGTAAGTGGACACAATACCTTTATTTATTTATTTTTATGTGGTGCTGAGGATCAAACCTAGTGCCTCACATGTGCCAGGCAAGTACGCTAACACTGAGCTACAGCCCCAGCCCCTCCACAGTCGGTTTTATTTTTTTATTTTGAGACAGGGTCTTGCTAAGTTGCTTAGGTCCTCCCTAAGTTGCTGAGGCTGGCTTTAAACTTGCTATCCTTCTGAGCTGCTGGAATTACAGGCCTGTGCCACCATATCCAGCAATATGTACGTTTAATACTTGACTGCTTTTACTAAGCATAATATTTTTAAGGGTTGTCAATGTTGTATCATGAGTTAATTAGTACTTCATATTTTGTTGCTGAATAATATTCCTCTGTGTGTGTGTGTGTTTGCATGTAATTTTTTTTTTTGGTTCCTTGGATTGAATCCAGGGGCGCTTAACCACTAGCCACATCCCCAGCCCCATATATATATGTGTGTGTGTGGTGGATATTTCATGTTTATACGTTTCATTTAGAGACAGGGTCTTGATAAGTTGCTTAGAGCCTCATTAAGTTGCTGAGGCTGGCTTTGAACTTGTGATCCTCCTGCTTTAGCCTCCCAAGCTGCTGGTTACAGGTGTGCACCACTGTACCTGCCTGTGTGTGCATAATTTTTTAAACCGTTTTGACAGTTGAGACATTTGGATTCCCACATTTTAGCCATTAGGAATAATGATGTTATGAACATTCATGAGTAAGTTTCTGTGAAAATATATCTTCATTTTTTTTGGTTATACACTAAGAGTAGAATCATTGGGTGCAATATTGTGGAATATATATTATATGGTCTTTTCCTGTCTCCTGGCATTTAACCATTAACATCTTTTTTTTTTTGATACATTTTTTTTTTAGTTGTTGATGGACCTTTACTTTATTCATTTATTTATATATGGTGCTGAGAATCAAACCCAGTGCTTCACACATGTGAGGCAAGTGCTCTACCACTGAGCCACAGCCCCAGCCCAATCATTAAATCTTTAAAGTCACCAAAGTGACTTTGTGTGCTAATGAATTGAGTGGTGACTGGCAGTCCATGGGTAACTTCAGGATGGGGACTGGACATAAGAAAGACCGATGTATGATTACAAGGTCAGGACTTCAGCCTCCTCTTCCACCCTCCAGGTAGAAGTTAGGTTGATCACCCTTGGCCAGTGATTTAATCAGTAATGCCCATATAATGAAGCTTCCATTAAAAACTGAAAGGACTGTGTTTGGGGAGCTTCTGAATACCTGAACATAAGATTCCTGAAGGTGGCATGCCTACCTACCTACATCTAGTGCCATATATATATATATATATATATTCATATATAATATATATGTATGTATTTTCATCTGTCTTTTGTAGTTAAGTACCTTTCCTTTTCTTTTTTTAAATGCTGGGGATACCCAGGGGCGTTTACCATTGAAGCTACATTCCTAGTTCTTTTTATTTTGAGACAGGATCTTGCTAAATTGCTGAGGCTGACCTTACACTTATGATTCTCCTATCTCAGCCTCCCAGGTTGTTGGGATTACAGGTGTGCATCACTGCACCAGGCCCTTTGTAATATCTTTCATAGTAAACCAGCAAATATAAGTGTTTCTTTGAGGTCTGTGGGCCATTTTAGCAAATTATTTTTTTAAAATTATTTTTATGTACACACACACATATATATGTGTATCTATATATATTTTTTAGTTGTTGATGGACCTTTATTTTTTATTTATTTATTTTTATTTATTTTTTGTGGGCTGGGGATTGAACCTAGGGCCTTGTGCTTGCAAGGCAAGCACTCTATCAACTGAGCTGTATCCCCAGCCCCTGGACCTTTATTTTTCTTCATATGTAGTGCTAAGAATTGAACCCAGTGTCTCACATGTGCTAGGCAAGCGCTCCACCACTGAGCCACAACCCCAGCCCCTCAGCAAATTATTTGAATCCAGGGAAGGGAGAGTAGAAAATTTAATTTTTAGCCAATTGATCTGAGGCACAGGTAAAAAACCTGGGCATTGTGATTGGCATTAGGAATGAGGGGCAGTTTTGTAGGACTGTGCCTTCACCCTGTGGGATCTGATGCCATTTCCATCTAGCTAGACAGTGTCAGAATTGAGGTGAATTAGAGAACACTCAGCTATTTTCTGCTGCCTAAGGACTACTTGCTTGGTAAGTGGGGGAAAAACCCTGAGGTCACTGTTAATTTGCCTTATGAGAGGAAATTAGGGAAAAAAGTTCATTTTTTTCCCCCTCAGACTGGGCCATGTAGTAACTTCAAGTTTAACATTTTGAGGTACTACTAAGTTTGCAAAGTGGCAGCCCCATTTTATATTACCACCAGCAGTATATGAGTGTGTCACTTTCTCTATGTTCCTCTACGCTTGTCTTTTTATTATAGCTACTCTAGTGCATGTAAAGTGATAGCTCATTATAGTTTTGTGTTTCCCTGATAATTGATGATGTTTGAGCATCTTTCATGTGCTTATTGGCCATATGTTTATCTTCCTTGGAGAAATTCTATTCAGATTCTGTGTCTATTTTTAATTGACTTATCTTCTTTGTCTTTCTGTTGAGGTATAAGTGTGTGTGTATGTGTGTGTGTGTATTCTGGTTACAAGTTTCAGGTGTATGATTTGCAAATATTTCTCCCATTTTTTTGGACTGCCTTTTCATTTTCTCAGTAGTGTCCTTTGAAGCACAAAAGTTTTTAATTTTTGATAAAGTCCAACTTATCTGTTCCCCCTGCCTTGTCATATGTACTTTTGGTATCATATCTAAAAATCTTTGCCTAAAAAAAGGCACAACAATTTACTCAGGTTTTCTCCCTAAAGTTTGGTATTTTTGGTTCTTGCATTTACCTCTATGGTCCATTTTGACTTAATTTTTGTTATGGTATAAGTAAGTGATCTATGTTTTTTGTTTTTGTTTTTGTTTTTGTTTTTGTTTTTGCATGTGCTATCTAGTTGTCTCAGCATCATTTGGTAAGAAACCTATTCTTTTTCCTCTTTGAATTATCTTGGCATCACTGTCAAAGATCAATTGACTATAAATTTCTGGACTCTCAATTCAGTTCCATTGATCTATATGGCTTTATATGACTACCACACAATCTTGATCATTGCAGCTTTGTAGTAAGTTTTGAAGTTTGGAAGTGTGAGTCCTCCAAATTTATTTTTGTTTCTTTTTTTGTGTGTGGGGGGGTCCCACATTTACATATCAATTTTAGTATTTGCTTGTCAATTTTTACAAAAAGGTACCTGGTGTTTTGATATATTCCACTGAATCTGTAGATCAATTGGGATAGTATTATTGTCTTAGTAATATTCAGTCTTCCAGTTCATGAACATAAACTTTTTTTTTCATTTATTTAGATCTTTAATTTCTTTCAGCAATGTATTATAGTTTTCAGAATTCGTTTTTATTTCTGGTTTTTTTTTTTTTTGGTGGTACTGGGGATTGAACCCAGGGCCTTGTGCATGCAAAGCAAGCACTCTACCAACTGAACTACATCCCTAGCCCCTCATTTTTATTTCTTTTGTTGAATTTAACCTTGGGCTAGGGTTGTAGCTCAGTGGTTGAGCATGTGTGAGGCACTGGGTTCGATCCTCAGCACCACATAAAAATAAATAAATAAAATAAAAGTATTTTGTCCATCTGCAACTAAAAAAATAAAAAATAAATCAATATAACCTTTCCCTTTTTGTGGTAGATAGGTATGAATAAATTTATTTCTTAGTATTCTGTTCTTTTTGTTAGATATGGCAAATCTATCATAAATAGATTTGCTTTTCTAATCTCTTGGATTGTTCATTGCTGGTGAATAAATACACAATTGAATTTTGTATATTTTTTCTATGCAAGATCATGTCATTTGCAAATAGAGATAGTTTTACTTCCTTCTTCTCAATCTAAATGCTCTTTATTTTTCTTTCCAAATTGCCCTTGCTAGTGTGTTAACTACGGGCTTTTGTAGATGAACTCTTAACAGGTTGAAGAATTTCTCTTTTATTCCCTTTTAGTCTCATGTTGTTGAGTCTTTCTATTATGAGTGGGCATTGCATTTTGTCAGATGCTTTTCCTGTTGAGATGATCGTGTGGTAATCCCAGTGATTTGGGAGGCTAAAGCAAGAAGATTGCACGTTCTGGACCAGCCTCTGAAAGTTAACAAGACCCTATCTCAAAATGAAAAATGATTAAGGGTTGGGGATATAGTTTAGTGGTAGAATGCCCTTGGGGGTTCAATCCCCAGAACTGCCAAAGAGAGAGAGAGAAAGAGAAGATCATGTGGCTTTTGTTCTTTATTCTGTTGATATGGTATATGACATTAATTGATTCTTGGGGTGTTAAACCAGCCTATATACTTTAGTTTATATATTCCACTTGGTCATTGTATGTAATCCTTTTTAAGTGTTGCTGGATTAGGTTCGCTTCTATTTGGGTGAGAATTTTTGTGTTTATATTCATAAGAGCTATGGGTCTATAGTTTTCTTGTGGTATGTTTGTCTAGTTTTGATATTGGGATAACTTGACCTTGTAGAATGAATTGGAAAGTGTTACCCCTTTTCTGTTTTGGAAGAGTTTTTGAAGAACTGGTATAGTTTCCTTTGGTATTCACAAAAGGGATAGATTCCAGGACCTGCTATGAAAACCAAAATATCATCTCTAAATTATAATACCTAATATATTAAGTCTACATATGTTCAATGCAAATGAAATTTTTTTCTCTGAATAGTTTTCTGATTCACAGTCACTTGAATTCAGGGATATGGAACCTATAGATGTAGAGACCCAGCTATATTAATGTATTATTATTATTATTTTTAATCTGGAAGAATTTACCAATGAAGCTTTTCTTTGTGAAAATTGGTTTGGTGCTGGGGTTGAACCTATGGGGTATTTTACTACAGAGCTTCCTCAGCCCTTTTTATTTATTTTTATTTTTTTTAAAAATATTTTGTTTTAGTTGTACCTTTATTGTATTTTTATGTGGTTCTGAGGATTGAACCCAGGGCCTCACACATTCTGGGCAAGTGCTCTACCACTGAGCCACAACCCCAGCCCCCTTTTTATTTTAAGATAGGATCTTGCTAAGTTGCTGAGGTTGACCTTGAACTTCCTGAACCTCCTGAGTTGCTGAGATTATTGGTGTGCATCACCTTCCCTGGCTTTTGTTTTTGTTTTTGTTTTTTTGAATTGTGGTAAAAATACACATAACAAAATTTACATCTTTATTACTTAAAAATATTCTGTTCAGTAGTGTTAAGTACATTTGTATTTTGTGGCCAATCTCTAAAACTCTTCATCTTGCAAAATGGAAACTGTACCCATTAAATGATTACCCTTTCCCATTCTCCTCAGCCCTTTGGCAACCATCATTCTACTTTGTGTGTCTGTGATTTTGACTTTCTTTCTTTTTTTTTTTTTTTAATGTTTTTATTTTTTAGATGTTGATGGACCTTTATTTTGTTCTTTTATTTTTATGTGGTGCTGAGACTCGAACCCAGTGCCTCACACATGTTAGGCAAGTGCTCTACCACAGAGCCACAACCCCATGATTTTGACTTTCTAACTACCTCATATATGTGGAATTGTACAGTATTTGTCTTTTTGTGACGGGTTGATTTCATGTAGCATACTCTCTTCAAGGTTTGTCTAGGTTTTGTCTAGGTTGTGGCCTGTGTCAGAATTTCCTTCCTTTTTAGGAGTGAATGAAAGCTAGGCACAGTGGCACATACCTGTAATCCCAGTGGTTTAGGAGCTGAGGCAGGAGGATCACAATTTCAAAGCCAGACTCAACAATTTATCGGGCTCTGAGCAATTTAGCAAGGCCCTGTCTCAAAATAAAAAGTAAAAAGGGCCAGGGATGTGGCTCAGTGGCTAAGTGCCCTGGGTTCAATCCCTGGTACCCAAAAAAAAACAAACGACAAAGACTGAATGATACTCCATTGCAAGTCTACGTCACATTTTGTTTGTCCACATCTATTGTTGGGTGCTTTTGCCTTTTGGCTCTTGTAAATAAAGTTGATGTGAACATGGGTGTAGAAAATCTCTTTGATACTCTGTTTTTCAAATTGGGGTGGGACTTTAATACCCAGAAGTGGAATTACTTCATCAAGACATAATTCTCTTTTAAATTTTTGAGGAGCTGCCATACTGTTTTCAGCAGGAGCGGTATTACCAATTTATATTCTGATCAGTTTATAATGGTTCCAGTTTTTCCACATCCTCACCATCAATTGTTGTTAGCTGTCTTTTTTTTAAATGATAGCCATCCTGTTAAAGGGTATGAGGTAGTTGTTTACTTTTTTGGGGGTGGGGGGGTCAGTACTCGGGATTGACAAACTCAGAGCCTTGCACATGCTAGGCAAGTGCTCCATTCCCAATTCAGTTGTTCACATTTGTATAAATGATTAATTGAAATTGAAGTGACTGCTTATGTGTAGGGAAAAAAAAATCTCACAAATGATGTCAGACTCCTGAAAAATGAATTATCAGTCCAATTGCTAGAAGATTTTGAGAATGTGAGTGATAAGATATTGTTTAGCCTATGTGAGCACTAGGCCAGGTAGTGAAATTCAAGGAAAATAATTCAATTATGAACTAAAAAAGGGAATTAAAGCCATTATGGGATGTTTCTTGAAGATGTAAGCATATTGTAAGATGGTATAGTAATTTTCAAATAAATCGTAAAAAATGATTAGAAAGGAAAGACTAATTTTTATTATTAAAGCTTACTATTGTTTTTTACATACCAAAGACTTTTATTATCCTTCTCCAAACTAGAAGCAAATGATACCTTATATGGGTCAAACAAGTAAAACTATTCCCTTCTATTCCCATGACACTAACTGGTTAGTAGTATTAATTTTTTTTATCAAGTATAAACATACAATTTTTTTTTTTTTTTTGAACCGGGGATTGAACTCAGGGGCACTTGGTCACTGAGCCACATCCCCAGCCCTATTTTGTATTTTATTTAGAGACAGGGTCTCACTGAGTTGCTTAGGGCCTTGCTAAGTTGCTGAGGCTGGCTTTGAACTCGTGATCCTCCTGCCTCAGCCTCCCAAGTCGCTTGGATTACAGGCGTGCGCCACCACGCCCGGCCTAAACATACAATTTTAAAAGTCAGATATCATAACTTTTTTTTAATGAGGCTTTTTAAACCTAAAACATAGTTCCCTTTCCAACTGCCTTCAAGTCTTTTATCTTTTTTTTTTTTTTTTTGGAACCAGGGATTGAACCAGGCACTTGGCCACTGAGCCACATCCCCAGCCCTATTTTGTATTATATTTAGAGACAGGGTCTCACTGAGTTGCTTAGGGCCTTGCTAAGTTGCTGAGGCTGGCTTTGAACTTGCAATCCTCCTGACTCAGCCTCCCAAGTTGCTTGGATTACAGGCGTGCGCCACCACGCCTGGCTCTTTTATCTTGATATATAAAGATTTAGATAAATGTATATGTCATAAATCAAAGTGGTTGATCCTGAGACAACAGGAACATTTGTATTTGTAACTTGAGATTGGCATTAGGGAATATAACCTGGATGTGTTGCTTGTAGGAGGTTAGAAGGGTTGTGGGATATGATTCAGCAAGGCAAGACCTAATAGCCTTGACTCAGGTGACTCATTTCTTCTAGACTATCATAGTGGTTATTGGGTAAGATGTATCTAGGAAATGAAGGGATGGCATCATTAAGGTAGTTGTCCTAAGACAGTTGAGAACTCATCATCTGTCTTAGACCATTTTGTGTTGCTATAACAAAATACCTGGAGTTAGGTACTTTATAAAGAAGAAAAGGTCTATCCAGGTGCATTGACTATAATCCTACCTACTCAGGAGGCTGAGAGAGGAGGATTGCAAATTCAAGGCCAGCCTGGGCAACTTAGCAAGATTCTTTCTCAAAATTGTAAAGGATGTCGAGGGATGTAGCTCAGTAGTAGAGCACTTGCCTAGCATGTATCCCGGGTTCAATCCCTTGTATCCTCCTTCACACACACAAAGAGGTTTATTTAATTCACAATTATGGAGGTTCCTGACCATGGTGCTGGAATCTGCCTGGCTCTGGTGAGGCAGATTGCCCGAGCACACACAGAAGAGATCATTTGACAAGACAGGAATCAAGAGACCAGGGAGGGGCCAGGTTCCCTCTTTTTATGAAAACCCCAGTCTTACAGGAACTAATAAACTCCTACCAGATCTGACCCACTCCTGCAAGCCAGCATTAATGTGTTTGTGAGAATGAAGCTGCATGACCTAATTACCTTCCACTAGACCCCCACCTCTTTTAAGGTTTACTACTATACTGGGTTCAATCTTTCAGCACATGAACCTCTGGGCCGCAAACCATATCCAAACTCTGGCCCCATCATGAGCAGAGATGGAAGACCTGCTGTATGGTATGAGGGCCCCAGAGCCATACATTTCAGTCTTTGCTTTCATGTTGGTTTAAAGCCCAGTTTTAGACTTGGACTCCCTTTCTCCTTCATGGAATATTGGATAGCAATACAAGGTAGCATCTGCTGAATGCTCATTTTTGGTAGAGGCAAGAAATACTAAAAGAGTTTAGAGCATTAGCGTGATTTGGAAAGGTCTCTTGAAGATGGTGAGATGTAAGGAAAGAGTATAACAGAAAAATGGGAGAAGAAAACATATTAGGAATAGGAAGAAATGACTAGGTTGACCTGCTTACTATTTTGCTGGGGAGGGAAGGAACTGTCAGTATCAAGAATGGAGTAGTTGGGGAGTGTGTAGGAATTAAGAGATTAGGTTATAAAATGGGTAGGAATGATGGTTGAATGCCATAAAGCAAAGTAATTCAGGAACAATGTGATTAACACTACTAAGGAAAATTCAGCAGACTCATGATGAATGGTGGAAGACAGCCAGGAAGTTAAGGATGACTGGTATTAGGTGTTGCCCCCACCCATTAAAAGAAATTAGACCTGTAGGAATCACTTGTTTAAGTTCTGAGTTTATAGGAACTTTGATGGAGAGGAGAGATATCCTGTAGAAAAAGGCAATTGGAGATATAGAACTACAGTTTCTCACAGAATCAAAGGCCAACAGGCTATTTGGATTACTGTTACAAGTATTAACTTCTCATAAAATAAGATCTTGATGGGGAAAAGTTTGAGATTAGAAGTAAAAAATGTAAATCCAGAAAGAGCGGAGCTAGAGGTAAATGATAGGATAGATAAATCTACAAAGAAACTTTGAAGTAGAATGGGGAAGATGAGGTAGTTCTGGAATATAAGACCATTGAGGACTTCAATGGAGTGAGAAAGGTTTGCAGCAGGCAGTGTATGCTGAGTCACTACAGAATACAGAAAAGATGTTGGCTGGAAGTAGTGGTCACAGTCAACATGATCTCATGCATTTTATGAGTAGTAATACTTAGTGGTTCTGATTCAAGGGTAAAGAAAGCAGTTGGGGTTATACAAGGCTGGATGGGTTATTCTAGATTGCTAAGCGACAGTGTTGAAGTACTTGGCTCTGGCTCAGAAAGAGACAGAGAAAGCCAAGGGTAAAGGTCATGAAAAAAGATGTGAAGGGAAATTGAAGTGCTCTGAGAAGGTGGAACAGTTCCAAGTGAGAATATAGATTAAAATCTCATCAACAGGGCTAGGGTTGTAGCTCATTTGTAGAGTGCTTGCCTAGCACATACGAGGCACTGGGTTTGATCCTCAGCACCACATAAATAAATAAAAATAAAGGTATTGTGTCCATCTCCAACTAAAAATATAAAAAAAATAAAACCTCACCAAGAAGTAAAGGAGAGGGTAATGTGGAATAGTTCTAGGAACTGAGACCCTCTCTATATAAAGTGAATCTTTATTGTGGTCATTTCTCTTTGAGAAAAAGGGTAGAGAAGAAAAATGTGAACCAGGTGCTAAATTTCAAAGTAGGATATATATTTATAAAGCAAGATCCAATATATGAATGTTTTTACATGTTGTTTTGTTCATCCTCACAGCAATCCTATGAAAATGTCAGAAATGCAGATGTTGTTCTATATTGTAGAGAATAAAAGGCACACCACAGGTAGCTGACCAGAAATCATACAGTATAGTTTGCCCTCCATATCCATGGGTTCCACATCTGTGGATTCAACCAATCTTGGATCAGAAATATTCAGGAAAAAAATTGTGATTGTACTAAACATGTACAGATTTTGTTCTTGTCATCATTCCCTAAACAATACAGATAACAACCACTAACATAGCATTTACATTGTTAGTTTAGGTAATGTAGAGATGATTTAAGTACATAGGAGGATGTGCATGGGTTATGTGCAGATTCTATGCCATTTTGTATGAGGGATTTGCACATTCACAGAATCTGGTATCCATGAGGGATCTTGAAATCAATCTGACGTGGATACCAAGGGACAACCATTATGTAGTAGAGTGGTGAATCAAGGCCAGTTTATAGGTTCATTTTGTGATTATTTATAATGAAACAATGTGGCTTATCATACAAAAAGCTGAAAACACATGTTGAAAAGTAGAAAATAATTTTTACCAAAATCTCCTCCTCCACTGTTTGATATGTGATCTTTCAGACTGATATATACGTACAGATACCTTTAAATTCTTTTCTCTATATCACAATATATTGTGAACTCTTTACCTCCTTTTTTTTTTTTTTTTTTTTTTTTTTTTTTAATGGTGCTGGAGATTGAACCAGGGCCTCATGCATGATAGGATTGTTTTCAGGAAGGGGCAAAGTAAGCTGCAACATGCTTCAATGTAGGTCTTAAGAGTCTTGAGTTTTGACTTTGCCATACCATTGTGGCAGAATTTTGTTGTTAGAAGAATTTGATCAAGCTTAGCTTTCCAACAAAACATTAGTGTGGCAGGGCCATTACCAATGTCTCTTTAGGTACTATACCTGAGGGTAAGAGGTGGCAAGGCTGACTGTAGGGGGTATTGTAAATTCTAGTTGACAAGGACTAAACACAGTATAATTTTTTATTTTTTATTTTTGTGGTACTAGGGATTGAACCCAGGGCAACTTTACTACTAAGCTGTATCCCCAACCCCTGATTCTATGTTTTAAAATTTTTGAGACATGGTCTTGCTAAGTTGCCAAGGCAGGCTTTAAACATGTGATCCTCCTGCCTCAGCCTCCTGAATTGCTGGGATTATAGGCCTGTGCCACTGTGCCCAGTGAAACACAGTATAGTTTGATAGCTCTGTGTGTGTATGTGGTGTGTATGTGTGTGTAATAGTGGATATAGCTTTGATTACTAGTTCTTAGTGTGTTTTAGGATTCTCCTAGAAACTTAAGGTTGGTAAGACCTTCTTGTCTCTCTTTTTTTGGGGGAGAAGGTACTAGGGATTGAATTCAGCCTCCTGAGCTGCTGGGATTACAGGTGAACCCCACCGTACCTGGCTTCTTATCTCTTTTTACTGACTTAACATTTTTTTTTTGAAGGTCACTGATTACTCAAAGAATGAGCCTGGAAGTAACTTTTAAATATCCTTTTTTTTTTTTTTTTTCTGATTATTCCTATAGTTCTCACAAATCCAAAATGGTTGAGTCTAGGTTAGAGGAGCTAAATGTTGGGACTGTGATCTCTTAGGCAGAAGGCTGCTAGATTATACAAGTAGTAATTTGATTTTCCTTCCCTTCCTTTTTTCTCTTTCCATTCTTTTCCTCCTTCCCATCTCCCTTCTGTATACTTCTTATTTTATCATTACATCTTCCTTTCTTCTTTGTAGGCCATTTAGGCCAGCCAGGTTAGTGATACAAAGGTGTAATGGCAATTTTTAGGATCTGAAGTATATGAGGAAGAATGTTCTTTGACCTTGAGCCAGGCTGATTGTGTTCTTTTCCTAGGATGCTCACAACTGTATACCTGAATTGGATAGTGAGACAGCCATGTTCTCTGTCTACGATGGACATGGAGGTAACTTTAGCAGATCATATTGGTAACATTCTAGGACACCCAATTCCTAGACTTTACTTGGCAAGAAGAGTTTTTTTTTTTTTTTTTTTTTTTTTTTCCTTTAAATGTTTTTATTTCCAGGGTTCTGGCCCTGGGATAATATTTCTTGCCTGGTACTGTTTTTCTCTTTTTTGCCATTTCCTTTGCCCCATAGAGTATTGTTTTGGTCAGTAATCTACCTAGTCTTGTATTCATCTAAATATCCTCTTCTAAATTATTATTTATCATTTTTTTTAAAACTGAAGAACTAGATATACAGGTAAGAAAAGACAGAGGATATATTAATGTATCCCTGAGAGCAGTTTTGGTGAAAGTCATTTTCTGTGTCAGAACTTCCCAAACATTATCCTTTAAGTGGGTTTTAGGTATGCTAAGATATTGATTCCCCTTTACTCTTGGAGTTTTCTTCAGTATGGCATGTAAATACATCTCTTTTTTTTTTTTAATAATTTTTTTTGGTACTGGGGATTGAACCCAGGGGAACTTTACTGCTGAGGTACATCTCCAGTCCTTTTTAATTTTTATTTTGAGACAGGGCCTCGCTAAGTTGCTTAGGTTGGCCTGGAACTTGCGATCCTCCTGCTCAGCCTCCTGAGTCACTGGGATTACAGGTGTGTGCCACTGCGCCTGGCTCACTTTTTTTTTTTTTTATTTTTGGTGGTAGTACTGAGGATTGAACCCAGAGCCTAGCACATGCTAGGAAAGTGCTATACCACTGAGCCACATCCCCAGCCCTTTTTTATTTTGAGAATAGGGTCTTGCCAAGTTGCCCCAGCTGGTCTTGAACTTGCAATCCTCCTACCTCAGCCTCCCAAGTAGTATAGTAGTATGGTATAGGCGAGTGCCACCATTTCTGGCTTATATCGCTTTGTGTATATGTGTATAGTAAGCAGTGCTTTGGATAATCTAACGTTTCTTCTAGGGGAGGAAGTTGCCTTGTACTGTGCCAAATATCTTCCTGATATCATCAAAGATCAGAAGGCCTACAAGGAAGGCAAGCTACAGAAGGTCTGTCTTCCTGCACTTTTCATTTTCCACTTGTATGGATTTCCCCTCGTTTTCCAACCTTGGCTTTCCCTTTCTCTTTGACCCCTACTTGTCGATTATTTCCTCTCTTTCTTCTTAAAGGATTCTGTGCCTAAAGGAATTTTTTTTCCCACTTTGGTCTTATTAGGTCTGCTTTATTATTTCCAGGTCTCTGAACTATTTTATGTCTGTGGGTTTCTTCTAGTGTGTGGTGGACCACACTTGATTCCCATTCTTATACCCAGGATTATGTTGCAGGCAATTCATTTTGTATTCCCTGTACTTCTTCCTATACTTGCCTTATATTGTTTTGCTTATATTCAGGCTTTGGAAGATGCCTTCTTGGCTATTGATGCCAAATTGACCACTGAGGAAGTCATTAAGGAATTGGCACAGATTGCGGGGAGACCCACTGAGGATGAAGATGAAAAAGAAAAAGTAGCTGATGAAGATGATGGTGAGTGTGGCATACTCTGAGAGGAAATTGGCATTTTTAAAAAATCATCAATTCTGAGAGAGAATGGCTTCCTAGGGATTTGGGGAGTCCTCACAATAAAGAACCCTATGGTGTTCTCCTGCTGTACATGTGGTTTTGAAAAGAAGGGAAAGAATTAACCTTTGTTGTGCCTAGTGTCATAATTCTAAGCATTTTTATATACATTATCTTTTGCCATTGTGATGGGTCTTCCTGGTTCCTATTATCATGTGACCTTTTATCTAAGACTGGAGCAATCAATAGCCCCAATAGCCAGTCAGTAAGCCTGGACTGTAGGCCTAAAATAGCATTGTGGGCTTCTTGGGTTCTCAGCCAGAATAGGGGTTTCAGCTTAACAATAACAAATGAAAGGTGAGAGGGGAAATACAGTACCTAGTGTTCCCTTGACTAAGAAGGAGATGAAAGACACAGACCAAAAGAGGTCTGTGGAGAAGGAAGCTTAGAGATGTTCTGAGCCCTGATAAGTGAAACCTCAGGAGTGGGAGGTTGTGGGGAGGTTGAAATTCAGGCTGTTAGGATGTCTTGGTAGTGAGAGGGACTTACCCCATGAGGAGTCTGGCATGGGGGCTCTGATTTAGCCTCTTCCCTGCAGTGGACAATGAGGAGGCTGCATTGCTGCATGAAGAGGCTACCATGACTATTGAAGAACTGCTGACACGCTACGGGCAGAACTGTCACAAGGGCCCTCCCCACAGCAAATCTGGAGCTGGGACAGGCGAGGAACCAGGGTCCCAGGGCCTCAATGGGGAGGCAGGACCTGAGGACCCATCTAGGGAAACTCCATCACAGGAAAATGGCCCCACAGCGAAGGCCCACACAGGCCTTTCCTCCAACTCCGAACGTGGGACTGAGGCAGGCCAAGTTGGTGAGCCTGGCACTCCCACTGGTGAGGCTGGGCCTTCCTGCTCTTCAGCCTCTGACAAGCTGCCTCGAGTTGCTAAGTCCAAGTTCTTTGAGGACAGTGAGGATGAGTCAGATGAGGTGGAGGAGGAAGAGGAAGACAGTGAGGTAAGGGCCTGTAAGGGCAGGCAGATGCAGAAGTTGAAGAGAGGGCCTGTTTGATTGCCATTGTAGCTTTCAACTCTCTTCTCTTATTTTGACATTATCCCCTAAGTCCCACTGTATTCTAAGCTTTAACCTTAAAGGCATCATCTCCATTACAGGTACCATTAGCCTTCTTATCTCTTCCTTTGTCTATACTGTAACGGATAGATCTAGTTTTGGCCTTTCAGAGTCTGTCTCCTGGAGAGAGAAGAGAAGGTAGTTGTTACTTTGGATATTTGGGTGTTTCCTTCTCTGAATATTTTATTTTCTGACCACATTGCCTGGTAGGTGCTTTTTGGCAGCCCTGGCCTTTCCTGGGGCTTCTTGGTGGTGACTACTTGAGTACACTTCAGGATAGCAGTTATATTTATCTGAGCCCTTTTCCCTCCCCTGGATTTGCTTGATCATATAGTTGTGTTTTTCAGTGTTTTGAGGATCTGTGTTCAGTTAGGGCCTCTTTGGTATTGTGTGTATGAGTGGGGGGAGGGGGGCAGGGGATCATCCCAGTCTCAGCAGTCTGGGATCCTCCTCCTGGCAGGAATGTAGTGAAGAAGAGGATGGCTACAGCAGTGAGGAGGCAGAGAATGAGGAAGAAGAAGATGACACTGAGGAGGCTGAAGAAGATGATGATGAAGAGGAGGAGGAAGAAGAAGAAGAAGAAGAAGAAATGATGGTGCCTGGGATGGAAGGAAAAGAGGAGGTGTGTGGGGGAGGGAACCAATGACTCTGGAAGAGCCAAGAGGCAGATGCAGATCCTCTGATATTTATTTTGAGATAAGGGATTCCTTGATATCTTCAGTTGTGGTCAAATGGATTTATTCTGCAAGGGGAACTAGTAAATCTTTTGGGCAGAATTATCTAAAAAAGGGAAGGGAGCATGTTCCTATCTCAGGAGAGATGAAATCTGTGCTCCTCTTATTTATTAAAGTTCCATAGCATAGGTGATTGGCCAGGAGTGCAGCAAGGAGGGACTCCTGTTCAGAAGCTCCCATAATGCTCACTTTCTTCCTCTTAAGCCTGGTTCTGACAGTGGTACGACAGCAGTGGTGGCTCTCATACGAGGGAAGCAGTTGATTGTAGCCAATGCAGGAGACTCTCGCTGTGTGGTGTCCGAGGCTGGCAAAGCTTTAGACATGTCCTATGATCACAAACCAGAGGATGAAGTGGAGCTAGCACGCATCAAGAATGCTGGTGGCAAGGTCACCATGGATGGACGAGTCAACGGCGGTCTCAACCTCTCCAGAGCTATTGGTAAGGACTGAGTAACTAGGGAAATACTTCTGGGGTCTTTTTTTCAGTCCCAGACAATTTAGTAGGAAACTTTAAACTTCATAGCCCTTGGATCTTTCCAAGTACTTTCGTATCTCCACTTCTGTCCTTAAATTTTTCTTTGTGAAATAGCTATCTTCATTACCTTCTGGATGATCAAAAAGACAAGTGAGAGACTTAAGCATTCAGCAGTGATATGGCTGATGATGATAAGGCTGGAATTAGGAAAACTAGAATCCAGTTTTTAATTTCACTGGATTGTAGAACTTTGAAAAGAAGAAAGTTAATGGCAATAGCAAGGTTTAACCTTCAAACAGAAGTTTGTGGAAAGTGTTCAAACTATATGCCAACCAACCCTTTTTTCCTTTAGGAGATCACTTCTACAAGAGAAACAAGAACCTGCCACCTGAGGAACAGATGATTTCAGCCCTTCCTGACATCAAGGTGTTGACTCTCACGGATGACCATGAATTCATGGTCATTGCCTGTGATGGCATCTGGTGAGCACTAGCAGAATGCCCTCATGTGCCCTTTTTGCAGCAGTACTTCTATAGGGCTCGAAGCTGTTGTAAGGATTAGAACCTACACGGATCTCTTGGTGAGTCAAGATCAAGCCAAGGCTGAGCTGAGGAGAATTTCTTTAGTTGTTGACATTGGCTTGGGTCCTTGCCTCTGTCCACACTCCTCTACTCTGCCTTGGTGGAACTAAAGAAGATACTGACTATTGTTTTTGACCCTAGGAATGTGATGAGCAGCCAGGAAGTTGTAGACTTTATTCAATCAAAGATCAGCCAGCGTGATGAAAACGGGGAGCTTCGGTTATTGTCATCGATTGTGGAAGAGGTGAGTCCAGGGGTGGAGAAGAGAAGGTGCCTGGCCTGCACAACCAAGGTTTTCTCTTTTCACTTGGGCTAAGACCAGAGCCTGGGAGAACTATTAATCACTGATTAGCACCAGATCCTGCCTAGAAAGTTCTGCCTTCCCTTATGTCCCTGATTTAGCTTTATACCTCATGAACTAGTAAGTGGCCATTTTGTGATATCTGCTGCCAATTCCATTCCTTTTGCCACCCTATCTCAGCAGTGTCAGCCCTCTTGTGGGACTCTAGGTTCCTAGGAAGGTGTTCAAACCCCGTGGCTGAGCTGCCCCATCCCTTTTGTAGTTGCTGGATCAGTGCCTGGCACCAGACACTTCTGGGGATGGTACAGGGTGTGACAACATGACCTGCATCATCATTTGCTTCAAGCCCCGAAACACAGCAGAGCTTCAGCCAGAGAGCGGCAAGCGGAAACTTGAGGAGGTGCTCTCTGTTGAGGGGGCAGAAGAGAATGGCAACAGCGACAAGAAGAAGGCCAAGCGGGACTAGCAGTCATCTAGATCCCTGCCCATCTAGACTGTTTTCTGAGCCCTCCGGACCTGAGACTGAGTTTTGTCTTTTTCCTTTAGCCTTAGCAGTGGGTATGAGGTGTGCAGGGGGAGCTGGGTGGCTTTTCTCAGCCAGCCTGTTCCAAAGAGGGCTCTCCCTCCTCACAGCAGCCTGGGAGCCTCTGCTGTCCTCCCCAGCCTCCTTGCTCCTTCGGGCTCATCACCGGTTCTGTGCCTGTGCTCTGTTGTGTTGGAGGGAAGGACTGGCGGTTCTGGTTTTTACTCTGTGAACACTTTATTTAAGGACATTCTTTTTTATTGGCGGCGCCATGGCCCCCAGCCGCTTGCACCCGCTCTCTGTTGTACACTTTCAATCAACACTTTTTCAGACTAAAGGCCAAAACCTAATT
This sequence comes from Glaucomys volans, assembly GCA_020662805.1. Classification (NCBI taxonomy): domain Eukaryota; kingdom Metazoa; phylum Chordata; class Mammalia; order Rodentia; family Sciuridae; genus Glaucomys; species Glaucomys volans. Next base: position 1,059,972 of record JAJEJO010000117.1, read on the forward strand.
GTGCCCATGGTGTCCTTTTTTCTCTGCTGCCGTGGCCTGAGACCTGGCCGCACCAGGAGCATCTGGCGAGCTCCTCCCTGTTTGCGCGTGTGCTTGTGTGTCGCGCGCATGGGTAGGGGACGGGGGCCGGGCGTTAACTCCGGAGCCAGCTGCTGCCTGGCAGGCCGGTCTGACGTCGCGCGCCCTCACCGCCTGCGGGAGTCAGGAATGACTTCCTGGTTCCTTCAGGGAAGAGGCAGGGCGTTTCCTACCCGGCTGGCCGACCCAGTTTCTGCGGCTGTGGATTGGCTGGCCCGCGGCGCGTCATAATCACTTCCCGGTCACGCCGGGCGTTTCTTGCCTCTGCGTCCCGTGGACTACGCCTCCCGTGTGGCTGTGCGACGGCGGAAGCGGAAGCGGGTACGGAGGTACCAGCTGGTCTCCGGAGGGGGGTAGGGGGCTCCATGAATGGAAGCGGCGGCGGCGGCGGGAGCGGCCTGAGCTGGGCGCCGGGGCCAGGGCCGGGGGCTGCCCAGGGCCCGCGCCTCTGCATGGGGGCGGCCCGCGGGCCCTGAGAGCAGGGGCGGGCAGAGGGGCCGAGCTGAGAGGGGCGGGGCCGGGGCCGGGGCCCGCGGGACCGGAGGCGCGTCGGGCTGGAGCCGGTCACGATGCCCCGAAGGAAGCAAAGCCACCCGCAGCCCGTGAAATGCGAGGGGGTCAAAGGTCAGGGGTCAGGGGCTTTGGGGGGAGGAGCGGGGGTGGGGTCAGTGGAGTGGGCTCAGGTCAGGGTGGAGGGGGACTCCTGAGGGATGGGGCGGGCGATCTAGTCTCCTAGCTTCCCATCCAGGTACTAAGGGAACCCAAGAGGGTCAACGAGTACGGGAAGCGCCGTCCGTAAGGGCTGGTTCCCTGCATGCGGACGATGGGCACCGCTCGGGGGAGAGAATCCACAAGCCCCCTCCCTTCTTTAGTGGATACAGAAGACTCTCTCGACGAAGGACCCGGGGCACTGGTGTTGGAAAGTGATTTGCTACTAGGCCAGGATCTGGAGTTTGAGGAGGAAGAGGAAGAGGAGGAGGAAGGTGACGGCAACAGCGACCAGCTCATGGGCTTTGAGAGAGACTCAGAAGGTGCGTTTTTTGGGACTTGGTTAAGGATTAGTAGCCGTTGGGGACCCTAGCCCTTTAGGAGACAGGTTAGGTAGAGTTTAGTGTCAGCGACCAGAACACCATTTCCTGCCACAACCTAAGGCTGCTTTAGTTTGGAGCTGAATTACTTCCTTTACTTAATGTTTCTACCACTTAGCTGAGAAGTTCTGGAGCCTGGTCAAAGGTAGTGTGAGGAAAGTGGTAAGTGCCCTTTTAATAACCTTGATCCCCTCCCTAGTTCATTCCTTGTGTGCGTGCAACCTCTTTAACAATCATTTCAGTTAGTATTTAGGTCTGCTCTTAACTTCGTTTCACCTGCGGCACAAGCTCCTTTTGTACTGAGTGTTCTTCGCTTCTACCCTTAAGTATCCTTCCTCCTTCCTCCTCCTGTAATCTTAGCATCACCCTACTCTAATTTGCTGCACTACCCACTCACTTATGAAGGATGTTTTTGAAAGTCATTCAGGAAACTTGTAAGAGAATCCATCCTTTAGGCATAATGTGCATTACTTTCATTATTTGTGCTTCTCTTCCCTCCAAATTTTGCCTTTCTCTTGAGTTGGGTTTGTTTTATAATCAGCTCTGTCATCTCTAGTCTGTCTGAGACTAAAGAAAGGTCTCAGGCAGGACCTGAGACCTATTTTTACTTCCTTATTCAAGGATTAATTACATTATTTAATCATTCCTGTTTGCAATCTGTGAACCCTTTATCTTTTCCATTCAGTTCAACTCTACTGACATTAGGTTAGTGCAGACTCAGGTAGACAATTCATTTTGAACTTTCTGGAGGCATTATAGGGGAGACCTTGATCTCTGGGAGAGAACTGAAGGGATTATCAAAGCCAAGAGAAAGGTGGGCCAAGCAAGTGGGACCATAAGTGAAAAGGGACTTTGGAGCTGGTCCTACCCCATATTGATGTTTTTTCTTATGTGTCTCTTGCCAGGAGACTCTCTGGGGGCCAGGCCTGGGCTTCCCTATGGGCTGAGCGACGACGAGTCTGGGGGCGGCCGAGCATTAAGTGCTGAGAGTGAAGTTGAGGAGCCAGCCAGGGGTCCAGGGGAGGCCAGGGGTGAGAGGCCAGGCCCAGCCTGCCAGCTGTGTGGGGGGCTGACAGGTGAGGGGCCGTGTTGTGGGGCAGGAGGGCCGGGTGGGGGGCCCCCGCTGCCCCCACGGCTACTGTACTCATGCCGCCTCTGCGCCTTCGTATCCCACTACTCGAGCCACCTGAAGCGGCACATGCAGACACACAGCGGGGAGAAGCCGTTCCGCTGTGGCCGCTGCCCCTACGCCTCCGCCCAGCTCGTCAACCTGACACGACATACCCGCACCCACACTGGCGAGAAGCCCTACCGCTGTCCCCACTGCCCCTTTGCCTGCAGCAGCCTGGGCAACCTGAGGCGGCATCAGCGTACCCATGCAGGGCCCCCCACTCCTCCCTGCCCGACCTGTGGCTTCCGCTGCTGTGCTCCACGACCAACCCGGCCTCCCAGTCCCACAGAGCAGGAGGGAGCAGTGCCCCGGCGACCTGAAGGTAAAAAGCCAGGGACCAAAGTCCTAGGATGTGGTGGGTAGCACTAGTGATATTCGAATTAATAGCTCAAGTATCATTGTTCCCACAGATGCTCTGCTCCTTCCAGATTTGAGCCTCCACGTGCCACCAGGTGGTGCCAGTTTCCTGCCAGACTGTGGGCAGCTTCGGGGTGAAGGGGAGGGCCTTTGCGGGACTGGATCAGAACCACTGCCAGAGCTGCTGTTCCCTTGGACCTGCCGGGGCTGTGGACAAGAGCTGGAGGAGGGTGAGGGTAGTCGGCTGGGATCTGCCATGTGTGGGCGCTGCATGCGAGGAGAGGCTGGAGGGGGTGCCAGTGGGGGACCCCAGGGCCCCAGTGACAAAGGCTTTGCCTGTAGCCTCTGCCCCTTTGCCACTCACTATCCCAACCACCTGGCCCGACACATGAAGACACATAGTGGTGAGAAGCCCTTCCGCTGCGCCCGCTGTCCTTATGCCTCTGCTCATCTGGATAATCTGAAACGGCACCAGCGTGTCCACACAGGAGAGAAGCCCTACAAGTGCCCCCTCTGCCCCTACGCCTGTGGCAACCTGGCCAACCTCAAACGTCATGGTCGTATCCACTCTGGTGACAAACCTTTTCGATGTAGCCTTTGCAACTACAGCTGCAACCAGAGCATGAACCTCAAACGCCACATGCTGAGGCACACAGGCGAGAAGCCCTTCCGCTGTGCTACCTGCGCCTACACCACAGGCCACTGGGACAACTACAAGCGCCACCAGAAGGTGCATGGCCATGGTGGGGCAGGAGGGCCTGGTCTCTCTGCCTCAGAGGGATGGGCACCACCTCACAGCCCACCCTCTGTTTTGAGCACTCGGGGTCCAACAGCCCTGGGCACTGCTGGTAACCGGGCTCTCCATACAGACTCACCTTGAACTAGGTCCTTCCCCAGGGCCCTATGGATTAGCCCTGCTCCTCCTGCGTTTTATACAGATGGAACAGAAGCCAACTTCTTTTTTCCCCCGCTGGCCAGGGGCTCCACAGACTAACCTAGGCACTATATGGACCAGCCCAAATTCTATGGGCAGGGGCCCATATGGACCAGGGGGCCTTGCCTTGACTGATGCACTTCATGAGCTCAGTGAGAAGGGCCTTGTATTCACCTCCACTGCTCTAAGGGGCTGTGGATGAACTGGCTGGGGACTGCCCAGCCTCCCACCTGTTTATTTAACTTATTTCAGTGCTTTATAATAAAGGAAACACTAACAAAGCCATGTCTATGCTGAATTGGCAATGGCAAGCAGTTTGGCCTTGTCCTTAGCATAGCAGTCCATGCTGCAAAGGCAGCAGCAGGGGCAGTGAGAGGGAACCAGAGGTAGGCAGCAGTCAGGCTTGAGTTTAATGATGGGGAGCTGGGCCAGACCATACACAGACCTCTGCCCATCCCCTTGCCCATGGCCCCAAGAAGCCAGAAGCAGACCAGGGGGAGCTCTGGCTCCTCCCCAAGGCAAGTAGCCATGGTCCCTTGGACTTTGTGCAAAATACTAAATGTTAATTTGGCATCGAGGGCCTGCTCTGAAAAAAAGAGGGCAGTCCTTTGTGCAGCCAGCCTGGCAGGGAGGGACAGTGGGTTAGGAGGCCCCTGGCCAAGAAGGAAAAGGGCAGATAGGAAGGGAAAGAGAAAAAAACTCCCCCTAGTTTGGGGGGCATAGGGCACATTTCTGTAAATTCCTCTGGGGTAGACATCCAAGCAGTGGAGATTATAGATCCTCATCTCCAATGCCTTCGAAGGCGAAATTGCCGTGGACATCACTGGCACTGGCATCTGTGCTGGGACTGCCAATCCCCCGCAAGCTCACAGCACTCAGCTTACTCTGTAACAAAGGCAGGGTAGGGGTCAGAGAGCTTGAGCCTACAAGACCCCTACAACACCAACCTCACCAACCCTGTTAACTCACTGAGAGTTTGACCATGGACTCCCGGCTGGCATCAGGTGACTCCTGGGGAAGAGGAAGCAGAGGTGTCAGATTCACTGGGGGAGGTAAGGCAAGTCTGGAGCCAGAGTAATGACCTGGGGTGATACTTACCAGCAGTGGTGGGGACTTCACTGCTTGCTGGCTATCTGAGCGTCTTAGGGTGCCCCCTACCCGCCGGCGCAGCATCTGAGGACAAAAATACAAAGTGCTGATAAGGTCAGAATCACTCGTGTCAGAATGTCCTCTCAAGAGAAGCCTCACCCCTGGGACAAAAGGCAGGGAGAGCACAACCACTCAGCTGCCTGGACCCTGCTTGCTGCTTACCTTCCTGATACTGCCCCCAGATTTCTTCACCATCAATTCATCTACCATTGATTGAAGGCAGATGCTCATCATGATAGCCTAAGAGCAGAGAGCTTGTTGACTTGGGTGGTCATTCAGAGCCCAGCACCCGTAAGACAAGGGCTCCCACTCACATGGAATCCTGGAAGCCCTAGATGGTTATCTAAGGGGCTCCAGAGGAAGTCTGAGGGTGGTCTCACACCTGAGGGCTGGTAATGGTAACCCACTGTAGCCGGTCCTTGCTCATGAGGTACTCAAAAGCCAGTTCCAGGCGTACCTCACCCCGGCCCCGGCCTGGGCTGCTTGTACCTCCATTGGGCAGTGGCACCTGGGGGAGAAGGAAAATTAGGCTACCTCTTCTAACCCACTGCAGTCCATCCCTGAAGCTCAAGGGTTGCTGTACCCTGGGAAGCCTTCCCTCCCACCTTACTCACAGAGGAAGTGACCCGCCAGCATCGCATGCGGGTGACCCGGAAGGAGCCTTCTCGAAGTTGCTGGCCAGGCAGGCGGAGCTGGAGACTGAGCTCACTGTTGCCTGCACTCACCACCACTGGACAATCCTTCTCTGGGAAATCGGCCACACAGGCATCGAAGCGCAGGTAGCCATAGTGCCGCAGGGTTTGAGCCAGACGCAGGAACTGAAAAATGTCAGCATGTGTCCTAGATTAGAAAGGGGAGTGGTAGCTCAGAGCATGCAATCTCTTGCAGGGAGAGCCAGGCAGAGCTCACCTCCTTCTTGGAGACCTTCTCTTGCAGAGATTTGAGCTGCCGATGCTGTTCTTTGGTGACCAGGATCCACCCGCGCTCAATATCTGACACCGTCTATAGTGGAAACAAGGGGGGGGGCTTCAGGCAGTGGCCCCAGGAAAATGTCTACAGTTAGCTCTGTCCAGTCTGACTGTAGCCCCATGGTTGAGCAACCTTTTTAAAGTGAGATCTTGACCTTATCAACTTATAAGAAAAGTAGGGAGAATAGAGATTGCTTCAAGAGCCCTGACAGTATTCTAGGAATGTCACCAAGAACTGAGAACAAAGAAAGATTTTCTTGGGCAAGTGGGACACCAGAGTCATTTTCAGGGCAAGAGTTTAGAGGCAGCTCCAAGCTCACCTGAGCATAAAGCAGGTTCAGGCCAACTCGGTTCTCCATGACATCGTCATCATAGGCAGAGTCCCAATAACTGTGAGGCCAAGGGGTGGAAAGGGGTAATGGGGCTAAGCTGGGGTAAGGCAAGAAATAGAATGGAAAAATGGGGCAAAACAGGAGCAATCTAGAACTCTCAGGCTAATAGTGAGATAGTGGGAGGAAGCTTGAGAGGCCTGGTAGAAACACATGGCATTACTCCCTTGTCCAGATTATTCTGTCTCAATATATGGCCTAATAATCACATTCAGCACCATCCCCACTTTCAGGCCCAGCCCTGACCTCTTCCTTAGCACAATCTTATACTCTTGACTCCGAAGACTGGTAACAGACACATAAGGCAGCTCAAATTCTTGCAACTTCCGTACAACTATGGATTAAAAAAAAAAAAAAAAAAAAAAGTGATGAGCCTCAAAGAAAAGGAAAGCAAGAAAGAAGAAAGAAGCACCCTAAGGAAATGTCCCATTTTAAGGGGTGACAGGGAGACAAACTCACTACTGGAAGCACAATGAAGTAGTAAAGTCTAGAGAGACTCACAAGAAAAGGCTCCATCCTCTTTTTCTCGAACAAGGAAGAGACTAAAGTATCCAATCAAGTCATCTGGAAGATCCAATTTTGCAGCTACAGCCTGGGGACAGGAAGTACGGTTCATTCTATTGGCTGGTCCTAGTCTTCCCCAAGCCCAGGACTTTGGGTGCAGAGGGTGCAGGGGCAGTGCTAAAAAAGCACCTTACCTCCAAAACATCCTCGGTCTGATCTGAAGTTAGCACGTTGACCAGAACTTTCTGCCCATTGCTGAGCAGCACTTCCAAGGAGACCTCCTCTGTGGGGACTTGCTGTGTCTCCTATGTAAGCATACATGAGGATGGGAAGCACTGCCTTATTAACACCTGTCCCCAGATCAGCTCTGCTCCATCTGCAACTATTTTTAGTCCTCTCTTGTGTTTTCATTCTCAGTTGCTTAAACATAGGTAGGGTTTTCCTTGACTTCAGTGGTACAGCAGAGACTCCGTTCCATTACCAGAGTTCCAGGATGACCCCTCTGAACCATACCATTAAAATGACATGGGCCTCCAGCAAATCTTTCCCTTAAACTTAGATCTTACTTAAAGTCTTACCTGTTGTGCACGACGCAGGAAACTATTAAAGGTCTCACTGCTCCCAAGCAATGGATCTTGCCGAACTGTGGGAACAAGAGAATGACGTTCAAGTATTTTAGGATTCCCTGGCTTCCCCCAGTCCTCCTCTTAGTAGGTCCCCCCGACCCCATTTCCTGGGCTGATGTTGGCCTGCCACATCCCCCAGCTGGCCTCACCTCACTCAATGTTTGCATAAATTCTTCACCTGCCCCACCCTTGGCTGCCATCTAGTTGAGTCCAGTCTATAGAACTAGGGAAATAACAATGATGTTAATCTAAAGCACATCAGATAGAAATTAATTTCTCCCCACCAAACTAAACTGCCTTAACACTATTAGTGTTACACTTGCATTTGTCATAGATATTAGTGCCCAAATTGCTTTGCTAGTATAGACTTAAAAATCCTTGCAGGCTATTTACTTGGCTTGTTAAATAACAGATTAGACAAGAGGATTCTCACATATAGAAATTAACTGTAGGACTTCCTAGAGCCAGCTGTTTTTCGTTTCTCCCTATAATGCTCAAAATAGTCTAAAGTTTGTCCAATCACTCACCAGCTTGCATGTACTTCTCTAACTGCTCTCTCCTCTGTTCTACCTCTGCAGGTGTTAGAGAGAAAAGCTTCTTTGGGGGGAATGCAGGAAGCACATTGGCCCCATACTCCTTCCGAAGCTACACAGAGAAAGAGATACAAACCTTTTATAAACACAGAAAATGAAGGAAACAATCCAGACAAAGTTTACCACCACAACTACTCTCGTCAACTGGGAAATAATTCCTTTGGCATAATTATCATCTCGAAGGAGCTGCCTTAGATATAAGTTCTCTTCTATCTTAGTGTGTATAAGTCAGCTTCTTCACAGTGTGGGGAAGGGTTTGTGTGGGGACAGGACCCAAAGGGAGCCCTGGATTATTTACTTTGCTTGTTAAATAACAGATCAGACAAGAGGATCTTCATTAAAGACAAGACTTCATTAAACCCTCACAGGAAGCAGAGGGCTTTATAGGGAACACTTATGTGCACAAATAGTTAGGTCATAGCTAAGTATATTCACAAAGTAGCTTAAGTCTTAAAGGGACTTTAAGGATCAAGGATCAAGGAATTCATTTTTCAGTTGTAGAAACCGAGATCCAAAGAAATTAGGTAACTTGCTTGGGGTTGTGCAACTAATTATCAGTAGAACGAGGACACTCTACTGAGTTAAATACAGTTCACCATCTGGTAAGGAAGGCAGAGAAACAACATATCACACATATAAGAATAACTGGAACAGCTATACACATTGAAATGAGCCAAGGAACACACAAGGAAATCAGTGAATGGTCTGTATAAGCAGGGAAAGAATTTAAAATTGCAGCTCAGATGACAGAAGGAATGTGCTTTCGAAGATAGGGAGGTTCCGCTTTTCCATGCAGGGGCAAAGGCTAAAATAACAGTAAAGAAGATACAGAAAAGCAGGAAGCAGATGTGAGTATAGGGAGGAGCAGTTATTGTGGCAAACATTAAGTTCCTTGGGGAGTTCCCCGAAAATGTCGGACAAAAAGATAAAGCACTTCACCCTCCCTTTTGGCAGTGATTAAAAAGGAACCGGATGAAGCAAAAAAATGGAGATATTGATGTCCATGTGCAGGCAAGGGCTCAAAGCTGCCCTCACAGGCGTGCTAGTCCCACCTGCTCGTGCAGCCCCAGGAGCTGGCTGTAGCGCACCCGACAGTGCAGGACTCCGTTCACGTGAATGTTATAGGCCTGAGGACGCAAAAGCAGGCAGGCATTTTAGGGTCGCAGTCCTGGCTATCTCCTGAGAACCCTAGCCGGAAGTTGTCCGGCACAGCTCATTCAGAGTAAGACACCCGAGATCTCCCGCAGGTTAGCCTGTTTTCCCCAGGGTTCCAAAGCAGAAGGTCCAGTCCGGGGGAAACTCGGGCCCTTGTGCTAGTCTCCCTCCCCGACAGCCCTGTGATGCCCACCAAAGCAGCCGCGACCTAGCAAGGGAAGGCGACTGGCGAACAAAGGACCTACTGGAGCTGGGGCGACTTCTACACGAATTTGAAACACGACATAGGCTCCCAGTGCGGCCAGCGACCTTGGATCTGGCCCGGAGAGGCTGCCGGGTCTTGGAGGCCGCTCCCAGGGCTCCGGCCCGTTATCCCCGCCCCGGCCCAGCTCCGGCAGCTCCTCACCACGTAGGCGGAGCCGCCGCTGTCCCCGCTGCGGGACTCGGTTTCAGGAATGGAAAAGTGCATGTTCCCTATGGCAGGGCCCCTCCGGGGTCCGGACTGTGAGGGCCTCAGCGGCTCTCCACGCTCGCCTCCGCTGCTCAGTACGTCTCCGCAGCTTCACTCGCCATTTTGGGGGGCCTGGGATCCGCGGTGGGAAGGCGGTAGGACGTCGGCTCTGGGCGTAGAGACCCCAGCATTCTGGGAATTGTAGTCTACAGGGCACGAGGAAGCTGTCTGGACTGAGAGCCTAAAGTTGAGACGGTCCTCGTCACGACCCGTAGTCCGGGGCGGGACCCAGTGCACTCCGGAAATTGTAGTCCGTCTGCCGTGTACGCGGCAGGCGTCGGCAGTGGAACCTCCAGCCCAGGTGGCGCTGTAGTTCCAGTGTCTGCGAAACTAGGCAGTGGGAGAGCCCGGTGACCGCGGTGGGCGGAGCCTAGGACGGTCCGCGATGGCTGCGGTGGCTGTGGCTGTTCTCGAGGGTGAGCGAAGGGCCGGGCGCACCAACTGGTACGCGAGCCGACGAGCTCGGGACGGCTAGTGCTGGGCCCTGAGCTCCTTTGGGCCCTGCCGTTCCGTTTCGGTGCCTCGCCGGTCTCTGGCTTGGTCTCGGGTGCAGCACCACGCTGCCCCGGCTGGTTCCCGTGAGAAGGGTGGGTGACTCCTCCTTCCTCCCTCCCCGCCTGTCCTTTGATCCTGCCGCGCAGTGCGTCCCCACGCGGATCCCTGGGTTGTCCGGCGCCTGGCGGTGGAGCCGTGGTCATGCCAACCCAGCAGCCGGCTGCGCTGAGTGCGAGTACCCCCAAACCCTCTCGAAGCCTCTCTGGCTCACTTTGTGCCCTGTTTTCTGATTCAGAATCAGGATCCGGAATGAAGGCGGAACTTTCGCCTCGACCTGGGGTAAGTCGCCTGTCAAATGCTACGCAGAACTGTCAGCTTTATTCTGCCCTATCTCCCATTCCATTTACTTTATTTCTCAGTAAAACCAGGAAATTTTACAGAGCCTAATTTTTTTCAGTCTGATAGTGGAGGAGAAACTTCCATCCCTATACAGGATGTAAGCTTATAAAAGGTAGCTTGTGGAAGTGAGAGAGGATTAGGTACAGAACCTTGTGGGAATCTTCTAAGCATCCAAGTGTTGATTCACCGTTGGAATTGCTGGGGGAAGAACAATGTCCTGTCTGTCTCAGGCAACGGGGAGGGAGATGACCCAAGAAGAGAAGCTGCAGCTTCGGAAAGAAAAGAAACAGCAGAAGAAGAGACGGAAGGAGGACAAGGGGGCAGAACCAGAAACTGGCTCTGCTGTACCTTCATCGCAGTGTCAAGGTGTGAGGTCTTTTTTAATGGGCTGGGGTGTGAAACTGGTTAGAGGGAGGTGGTGCGGTGACAGGACAAAATTGGTCTGTGCAAGTGTAAAGGTCTATGCAAGTGTAAAGTTAAAAGGTTCATAAGAGAAGCTTTGGTTGGGGCAGAGGACATATCACCTGCCTAGGGCTTGGGCACCTCTTCCTTCTACATTTAGTAGGCACAACCAAAGAACTGCCAGGAACTGGCAGTCAGTTGGGGGCCACTACCGGGGAGAAAGTTCCAGCTGGTCGGAGTAAGGCTGAACTTCGAGCTGAGCGTCGAGCTAAACAGGAGGCTGAGCGGGCCCTGAAACAGGCAAGAAAAGGGGAACAAGGAGGGCCACCTCCTCAGACCTGTCCCAGCACAGCTGGAGAAATCCCCTCAGGTATTTTCTGTCATTTCAAAACCTCTTGCTCCTAATCCTGTGCTAGCTAAGGCTTCCCCTGAGTAAAAACACTTTTCTCCTCCCATCCTCACCTTGGAACCCAAAGTTCAAAATTCTTCTACAAACCACATCCTTACCCTATTTCTTCTTCTACTCTATTCTACTTGCCCCTACATCCTATTTTTGATGCCCCTTATGCCCTAAGAGCAAACTACCCATTTCAAGACCTATTATATCTTAAAAATAGCCATTATCTTTTAGGAGCGAAGCGTCTCCCAGAGCACACTCAGGTTGATGACTCCACACTTCTGAGAAGGCTTGTTAAAAAAACAGAGCGACAACAGGTAGAAAGTGGGTTTGGTGTGTGTCCAGAAAGAGCCTAGGTAGATGGGGTTGAGGGAGGAAAATTGTTTGGGGCAAAGTGAGACCCCGGAGAAGGGATGGGTACTTGGATCAAAGTAGTGTCACTGTTTACTTTCTTTCCAGCTTCATCCCATAAGTTTTAAACTCTGGGCCACTGGTTCTATTTCCATTTTGTCAAGGTTCCTACACGAAAGGATTATGGATCCAAAGTCAGTCTCTTTTCCCACCTACCCCAGTACAGCAGACAAAACTTCCTGACCCAATATATGAGGTAGGATCCTATGTCACAACATTTAAGTCTGAGAAGGTTTAGTAACTCAGTCATTAAAAGTGATTGGAAGTTTGAGATGGGATCTGTGGAAAGAAGTATGAACTCAAGACAAAACTCTAGAGGAAATGGGGGAGTCTGTGCTAGTGAAGAAAGTTCCTTTTCATCAGGGGTAAGGGGCAGTAGGTGCTCAAGTTCCCTTGAAAAGTATGTGACACCACCATCCCCATCAGCATCCCATCCTCTGTGATCCACCCAGCCATGGTGCGACTCGGCCTGCAGTACTCCCAGGGCCTGGTCAGTGGCTCCAATGCCCGGTGTATTGCCCTGCTTCGCGCCTTACAGCAGGTATGCTCCATCCTGTTCTCTTATAACCCCACCCCACTTTCCCCCAAACTACCCCAACTTCTCTCACTCAAGGTAATCACTTAGACAAAGAGGGAATGACTCCCACCCTCAGAACACTTTCCTTAGTGAAGCTTACCCTGACCTCCCTTTTGGACATCTTTATTAAGAAACTATGCTGATCAGTTTGTGTACTCTGTAGGTGATTCAGGATTACACAACACCTCCCAATGAAGAACTCTCAAGGGATCTTGTGAATAAACTAAAGCCCTACATCAGGTAAGGACAACCGCTACAAGTCCACTCCATCTCATCCAGGCCTTTGCAGGTCCTTTTTATCTTACTTTTCTACACTATTTCATTTTCCGTTGTTTTATTTTCAAAGAATTAAAAAAAAAAAAAAGTGACAGCATTTTAAGTTTTAACAAGTTGTGCAAACTGAGGTGGTGTTGTTGTAGCTTCCTGACTCAGTGCCGCCCCCTGTCTGCGAGCATGTACAACGCCATCAAGTTCCTCAACAAGGAAATCACCAGTGTGAGCAGCTCCAAGCGGGAAGAGGAGGTAATAAGGAGGAATGGGAGAGGCATGCACCTGTAGTTATGATTTAGAAGCATGTTTGGAACACTTAGGAAGGCCAGCACAGGCCACCTGACCTAAGCAAGGTTTAAGGAAGTGGTCAGTCTCTTACTTATGCTACCTGTAGGCCACCTTAGAGTCCATTGTTACATAATTCAAGCATCTAGTATGATAATTAGAGGAAGAAATGTATTCATTCCCTGTTCTCTAAACATCTTACTCCACTTAGGCCAAGTCAGAACTTGGAGCAGCCATTGATCGGTATGTGCAGGAGAAGATCGTGCTTGCAGCTCAGGCAATTTCACGTTTTGCCTACAAGAAGATCAATAATGGAGATGTGATTCTGGTATATGGATGGTATGATCCAATTCCATGACTAAAAAACTGGGGAGTGGAACAGTGGGAAGACAGGATTATCCTCATGCTTTTGAGAATGGGCTGACCACCAGTTAGTGACTTTTCATAATTGAATCTCTTCTGCATCCCCTCTAGCTCATCTCTGGTATCACGAATTCTTCAGGAGGCTTGGTCCAGTGGCCGGCGGTTTCGGGTGGTAGTGGTAGACAGCCGACCCCGGTTAGAGGGAAGGCACATGCTACGTTCTCTGGTCCGTGCTGGGGTCCCTGCCTCCTACCTTCTGATTCCTGCAGCCTCCTATGTGCTCCCAGAGGTGAGGGCAAAGGAAAGGGACTCCAAGGTTGGAGGTAAAGGGTGTAAATAGACATAATCCTACCTTCTTAAGGTTCAGTTATTTAAAAATAGAATAACACAGCCCAGGTCTGGGGTTGTAGCTCAGTGGTAGAGCACTTGCATAGCATGCATGAGGCACTCAGTACCAAATAAAAATAAATAAAGGAATTGTGTCCAAAAAAATAATATAGCCCTGTTTATACTTAATAAGAAAACACCTACAGTATACTCTAGTATAGTCTAGCTATTACAAGAACATTATATTAAACTAGCAGCTACCCAGAAGGAACAGAACAAAAGTAACCTGAAGGTTTAGTTTCCCTGTAGGAGGCTTGGTGGGTCAATGGTTAGGTGTTTTCCAAGAACAGCAATTATTAAGATTTGTTACTGTCTGGGCAGAAGTTGGGGGAACTTACTCTGCATTGATATAACACGACATTTTTTCCCTCCCTTTTCCTTACTGCCCAAAACAAACAGGTTTCTAAGGTGCTATTGGGAGCTCATGCACTCCTGGCCAATGGATCTGTGATGTCAAGGGTAGGGACAGCACAGCTGGCCTTGGTGGCTCGAGCCCATAATGTCCCAGTGCTGGTCTGCTGCGAAACATACAAGTTCTGTGAGCGTGTGCAGACTGATGCCTTTGTCTCCAATGAGCTAGGTAAGCAGGGCAGAAGAGAACTTCCAGGCACCTGAGAAAAGAGGAAGAGGGGAAGCTAAACCACAACTTCTTTCCTAGAAGGATATAATGAGTTTATCTCCCATTGCAGATGACCCTGATGATCTGCAGTGTGAGCGGGGAGAACATGTGGCCCTGGCTAACTGGCAGAACTACCCATCCCTACGGCTGTTGAATTTGGTCTATGATGTGACTCCTCCAGAGCTTGTGGATCTGGTGATCACAGAGCTGGGCATGATTCCTTGTAGTTCTGTTCCTGTTGTCCTACGAGTCAAGAGCAGTGACCAATGAGGGGGAAACACAGGCTCAATAAATGGCACACACACTACACTCAGCAACTCTGCTCCTCTGTATCTCTTCTAGCATTCTACCACTTAAGTTAGGAATCCATGCCTGCTGCTAACTTCAGGCCTTTGTGAAGACTCTCGGTAACTGCCAGTGATTTGAGGCCAAGGTGAGGGCCCATATGGAGATCAAAACCTATCCAGATCTTTAGTCATTAATATTGAGCATCTCATGTCAGACAGAGTACTAGATATGAAGAGAAATATATGGACAAATAAGATTCCTAACCTTAGAAATAAGTTAGCATTTATTGAATACTTACTGTGTTTCAGAAATTGTTCTGAGTCCCTTATCACCTAGTCAGAAATACCAATACACTGCCGTGAAATATATGAGATTTTGTAGATGAGAAAATGGGAGGCAACATTGCTAAGGCACAGAAAGGTTAAGTTACTTGCCCAGGATAGTACAGCAAGCCAACATCTAAACAAGGATGTGATAACAGGCAGTCTGAATCCAAGACTCAACTTTATGATGTAGGAAGACAAATTATAGTGTGAGATAAATTCTACTAATAGTATGAACAAACTTCCTTGGAAATAGAAAAGATGATGCCACTTAGTCTAGCAAAGTTGGTGAAGACCTGATAAGTAACATTTGACCTAGTCCTTGAAAGGTCATTTCCCAGTTGGAAAAGAATCAGAAGGCAAATCAAAGGAGAAAATAGCTTGAACACTGGCCTTAAAATGAGTTGCCAATTTGAAAGATTCAAGTACTACAAGGAGGCTAGAATAGCTTAATTTTGAGGATGACAGAGCTTCATAATTGGAGCTAAAGTGAGTTTAATCACCGCTTAGCTTCAAAATAGGTCCATTTTGTGTGCGTGTTGTTTTGGTTTTTTTTTTTTTTTTTTTTTTTTTTTTTTGGTATTGGGGATTGAACACAGGGACACTACCACTGAGCCACATCCCCCAGCTCTCTTTTTTTTATTTAGAGACAGAGTCTGGCTGAGCTGCTGAGTACCGCCCTAAGTTGCTGAGGCTGGCTTTGAACTCTCAATCCACCTGCCTCAGCCTCGAGAGCCGCTGGGTTTACAGGCATGCAACACTATATCCGGCCGTATGCATGTTTTATTAAAAAATTTCAAACAGCACAAAAGGGGACTGAGTCAGATGCAATGGCGCCTGACAGTAATTGCAGTGACTTGGGAGGCTGAAGCCAGAAAATCACAAGTTGAAGACCAGCCTGGGCAACTTAAGATGGTCTTAAAATAAAAAGGGATGGGGATGCAGATCTATGCTAGAGGGATTGCCTAGCTTGCATGAGGCTCTGGGTTCAATCTCTAGCAACACACACAAAGAAAAGACTGGAGGGGCTGGAATTATTTCAGTGGTAGAGCATTTGCTAGCACGTGAGGCACTGGGTTTGATTCTCCGCATCACATAAAAATAAATAAAGGTATAAACAACAACAAAAACCTTAAAATACTAAAAGACTGGGTTGTAGTTCAGTGGTAGAGTGCATGCTTAGCATGTATAGGGCCCTGGGTTCAATCTCTAGCACCGGGGGTCACGGGGGAAGTCCTGCTTTTCTCATGGCATTGACTTACAGAAACCAGGTCAACTATCATTATAAAATGTTCCACATTCTGTATTTAACTATTTGCTTTCATGTAGTATTAATTCATTCTCTAAGCCCCTGTGTTTCTATTTCACCTTTTTGGGTAAGGATAAGTAATATGTGGTTCTATGTGCTTTACATTGAATTTCATCAGGAAGCAAACAATGACTGGTTATTTCATGTTTATGACGAGTGGGTCCAGGCATTTTAAAGCTTTCCCCAAACCTTTAATTTAGTGGTTTTACCCACTGATTATTGTTGCCTGAATAATTTCTTTGGGAGATGAAAGGCAGGATAAATTTCAAAACTAGCCTCAGCAACTTAGTGAGACTGGCTCAAAAATCAGGCTGGGGATGTGGCTCAATAGTTTAAACACCCTTGGGATCAATCCCTGGTACCAAAATAAATAAATAAGCTTTGGTCCAGCAATGTCACTTCTAGGAATTCATCCTACTCATATACATGCATGTTTGAAGTAACTTGGATACAAAGTTATTTATAAGAGCAAAAGATTGGAAACGACTTAAATATTCATTAAAATCAGTAAATGCATTAACTAAATAACATTATATTCATAAAATTAAATTCTAGGCAGTACTAAAGAATGAGGAAGGTTTTAATGTACAGAAATGGATCTCTAAGATACCCTCAGTTAAAAGAAGATGTAAGACAGTATGGGTAGTTAGTTGCTATTTGAATAAAAAAGGGGAAAAGATACATATAAAAGTAAAATGCGCTGGTGGCGCAGGCCTGTAATCCCAGCACTTGGGAGGCTGTGGCAGGAGGATCAGGAGTTCAAAGACAGCCTCAGCAATTTAGCAGGCCTTAAGCAACTCAGTGAGACCCTGTCTCTAAAAAAAATACAAAAAGGGGGCTGGGGATATAGCTCAGTTGGTAGAGTGCCTTCCTTGCAAGCACAAGGCCCTGGGTTCAATCCCCAGCACCGCAAAAATAAATAAATAAATAAATAAAATACAAAAAGGGCTGGGGATGTGGCTCAGTGGTGGAGTGCCCCTGGGTTCAATCCCCAGTATCAAAAAAAAAAAAAAAAATTGCTTTGGACAGGTAATAAGAAATGCCTGTGTGACTGGAGACAGTTTGAAGACCTTCTTCACATTATACCCTTTTGTATCTTTTGAATTTTTAGCCATGACTGTCTTGTCCTAAAAATACGATTATTCATTTTAAAAAGATTTCACAATGGTTTAAGTCAAAGACTTAAGGCGGCAGGGATTTAAAAACAGATTTGTTCATTATAGAATTAAATGAAATAGAGCTGTTTATCACACAAGGGTTTAAGAGCTAGCTAACACCTAAGAGAAATAGGACACCCATTCAAAAGACTGTTTGCCTCTAAGGGAGTGAGACAGGAGTGGAATGGGTGTTCCCTTTTCCCCTTTTTTAGAGCTTAGTTAATGACTGCCAGTGTTTTTCTTTGTTTCTTGAAGAGACCAGTTTTGCTATGTTGCGCAGAACGACCCCAAATTCCTGGCTCAAGCGATCCTCCTTTTTGTCCTACAGAGTAGCTGGGACAACAGGCACAAGCTAAGGTGCCTCCCATACTTTTCTTAAATGTTTTGTGCAAGGAAGAGAATTTAATGGGAGACATTATGGGGAGGAGAAAGTTTGGCTGACTCCACTCTTTCCTGTCTACATGACATCTCCTGCACTCTCTCCTACTGGGTATGTGGAGACCTGTTAAGTTTATTTGGCTTTGGGACTGAGATTGTGCTCAGTGGTAGAGCGCTGTCTTGCATGTGTAAGGCACTGGGTTCGATCTTCAGCACCACATAAAAACAAAATAAATGCATTGTGTCCATTACAACTAAAAAAGTATTTAAAAAATTTATATGGCTTTAAGTACCTCTGGCAAGGACAGAAACTTGAGGCACGCCTTCTTTCTCCAACGCAATCTACCACTCAATGAAGGAGTGGGGCAAGCCTCTGAACAAGGCCGAGATGCGTCCCCAACCCAGGCCTGACTTTTCTACCGTTCCTTCTCTTCCTTGTCCTCTTTCCTACCCCCTTTCATTTTCTTCCTGTCTCGCGTGCATCCCCGACTTCACTAGTGGCAGAAACAGGACTCATCCTCTGGCGGCCGGCGGCGAGGGTCTCGGCTCCGCGTTTCTGTCCTGGCTGGGACGGCGTAGGGTTGCAGTTAACACTCTCAGACGCAGCCTGGCGCTTCGCGTCACAGGTCGGACGGTCTGCGCGGAAGGGGAGGTTGGAGTTCTCCGGAACGAAGCACGGCGGTGTGGAAGCCCGCGCGGCTGCGCAGGCGTCGAGCAGGCCCTTGTCCCTGCAATTCCCAGAAGGCTCCGCAGCGGCCCTGCGCGGCGGAAGACGCGCTCGAGTCCCGCCCACGCCAAGGCCTCGGCGACCAGCGCGCTGCATTATGGAACTCAAAGTCTAAGGAAAACCCTCGCCGGGCACCAACTCCCAGCTGGGCGCGCGTGTTTACCCTGAGCCCAGGCGGGGGGTGGGGGAGCAGCGAGGGAGAGCCGCTAGGAGATTCGTCATAAAACCGCGACCAGACAGGCGGCGCCATCTTCGAACTTGGACTTCCGGAAGGACTTTGGCGGGGTGAGTGTACCGCAGCGGGGTGTGCGGGGGACCCGGCGATTACTCCTCCCCTTCTTTTGCGGTAGCACTAGGATATTAGGGACGAAGTCCTGACTCTGCTCTTCGCCCTGCGCACGGCAGCGCGCCCTCCGGCCTCTGCGCTATTACAGAAAGCCATCGTGCTCCTTCCTCCTTACCCACTGTGGCCATCGAGCATCCCCATCTCTGCAAGCCCGGGTCTTGCCATCTTTCCCCACGCGTTTTGCGTAACGCTGCTGCCTGTGTCCCAGCCTCATCTTCCTTATGTCGCGTCCCTTAGACTTAGCGGACCTACAGTAGTTCGCAGTCTTAGGGAAATCAGGGCTCTCCTCCCGCACAAGCAGGTAGCGAAAGCTACCGCCTCGGCCAGGACTCCGGATAGTAGGCAGCCTCTATGGTGGCTGCAATCTGTCGCTTCTTCCTGCTGTCTCAGCCTCTTCCTCGAGGAGGCTCTTCTAACCCCGGGGGTTGTGCCCCGCGCGCTGTAACCCCATTGGCGCAGCTAAGGGCCAGTTATGTTTCCCTGTCTAGTTCTTTTATCTTAAGGTTAGCAATCTGCTGGGGGGAGTATAGGTGGCCCCACCAGAGGTAATCCACTTTGCTGGAGGAGTTTAGAATATGGCCAAACCTCTTGATCCCAGCGTATTTTTACTCAAATTGAGTAAAAATAAGTCCTAAGTTCCTTTGCCAACGTCACCATTTCTGCCATCCTTTCTTATCAACTGTACTGTTGTTTTCTTAATAGTTTCATTTAAATTGATTTTTAAACTTTAAATATGTTAGTCTCTAGCAATATGTGATGAAATCATGAGTTGCAGTTTTCTGTGCAAGTTTAGAAAAACAAAAATATTAATCTTCATACCATTAAAATCATCTTGCATGCTACCAGTTGTACCATAAGAATACTTTGGGAAACTGTGTATTAGACTAGTGTGTTCAATTCCATACTTGAGGTGTACAATATTATCTAATTATTTTTTCCTCTGTGGGGAAGGTCAGATTGGCAGCCTGGAGCAGCAAGAAAACCAGACAGGTTGGGATGCAAAAACTGTACTATGAATCTACTAAACATCTCTTCCTTTACCATGTGTCCAAAATTTGTATTGTAAAATAATAAATGGAAATTACACACTACTGCTGCCTTCATGAGAAGTGAAGAATGTTGAGGAGTCAGTCATTCATTGACAGAGGTTAAGGGTTAATTATTGCATTTACCATACCAAGTACAATAGTGAATGAGATTGGCAAAAATCTCTTTGTTATGAAACTTTCAAGGAAGATAAATGCTTCATATTCATATTGCCTCGATGTGAAAATTCCAGATAGACTAAGGAGATACATGTAACATCCAAAACTAGAAAAATAATTGGGAGAAAATATATCAGTGGGGTAGGAAATGCCTTTTAAAGAAACAAAACAAACAAATCATAAAAGAGATGATTGAGAAGTTTAACACATAAAACTTGAAAACCAGTTTAGCAAGAAATGTAAACAGAGTTAAAAGAAAAAAAAATACAGAAGGAACACATTTATAACATAAATAACACACCTCTGACAGATAAATAGGGAAAAGATAACCCTATAGAAATACGTGCAAATTTATATACACTAGTGATTCCTAAAAGAAGTAGATGTCCAACATATAAAAATAAGCTACTAACTAGGTGTAGTGGCACATGCCAATAATCCCAGCTCCTCAGGATGTGGGAGAATTGAAAGTTCAAGGCCAGCCTGGACAACTTAGTGAGACTCTCAAAATAAAATAAAAAGGGCATAGCTCATTGGTAGGTAGAGTGCTTGCCTAGCATGTGCAAGACTCTGGATTCAATTTCTAGTTCCAAAAACAAAAATAACCAGTTGCTAACTTTGATTATTATCAGAACAATGCAAATAATTACAAGAAGGAAGAATTCTTTAACTTATCAGATTGTCAGACACTAAGAAGACTGGCAAAGCTAATCATGGTGGGCTCATGCCTGTAATCCATGAGCAACTGGGAAGGCGAAGGCATTAGAATCGCAAGTTCAAGGACAGCCTTGGCAACTTAGCAAGACTCTGTATCAGAAATAAAGTGGTCAGGGTTCAATCCCCAGTACTGAGGGGGAAAAAAATTGGCAAAGGTGTGGTAAAATGCATACTGATACACAGTCGGTGGGAATATAAATAAGTTTTCTTTTTTTTTTTTTTCTGTGGAACCAGGAATTGAACTCAGGGATACTCGGCCACTGAGCCACATCCCCAGTCCTATTTTGTATTTGAGGCAGGGTCTCACTGAGTTGCTTAGGGCCTCGCTAAGTTGCTGAGGCTGGCTTTGAACTCGCGATCCTCCTGACTCAGCCTCCCAAGTCGCTTGGATTACAGGCGTGCACCACCACACCCAGCTAGTTTTCTTTTTGATGAGGTGTTTGGCTGTCTATTAAAACCCCTCCCCACACCCTCTGCTTCCTATTTTGGGGATGGAACCCATGGGTGGTGCTTTTACTACACCCCCAACCCTTCTATTTTTCATTTTGAAGTAAGTTTTCACTCAATTGCCCAGGCCAGCCTTGAACTTTTGATCCTTCTGCCTTAGCCTCCAAAGTTGCTGGGATTACAGAGGAGCAAAGCATGCCTAGAGACTATTAAATTTTGAAATGTGAATACCCCTCACTAGTACAGTGATTCTACTTTTAGGTGATTATTCCAGAAAAGTAATTTCTCATTAATGAAGAGATTTTTTAGTAAAATATTCATTGCAGTATTCTCTGGAGTAGTGTTGTAACCCAGCTGTCTATTAAGTGGAGAATATCTAAACTGTGGTTTTGTGTTACACCAATACAGCAATTAAAAATGAGATCAGTGTATATGCATTCATATGGAAAATCTTTAAGACATAAATAGGTTTTATTTTATTATTATTTTTTAAAACTGCCCTCCATTTAACTGGTTTCCTATATTAACTGACATTCCATTTCCTCTCTGAAGCCTACAGACAGATGCCCAAAGCCCTCTGAAGATTGTCGGCTATTCTCCTATTACTGCCTAGTCATTTTGCTGCCCCTAGAAGAGTTGTATGCTTACCAAGAGTCATTGTATTGGTTTTATTTAAAATATCAGATGACTTGTCTTTATGTAAATGTTACATAATTTAACTTTTAAAACAATTTTAGTATGAAAAAGTTGTTTCTATTAAAACTAAGTTGAAACATGGTAGATACATAGGTGTTTGTTTTGTTGCTATTCATTATATTTTACACATAAGTATTTTGTATCAAGTTTTGTAAAAAAACAATTCTAAAAAAGAAATCAACTTAATTGAATATTTTGAAAGACGTAAGAGGTGAGTTGACAAACAAAAAAGCTGCCGAACAGGTGTGAATGAGGTGACTTTAAAAGACTGAGGAAAATGTATGAAAATCTGGAAGGTAACTGTACTTGAATTGTTTCTCAAGAAAAGAGACTGGTAGCTTGGCATTGTGATGCATGCCAGTAACCTCAGCTACTCAGGAGATTGAGGCAGAAGAATCCTTTGAGCCTAGGAGTTGGAGGCCAAGAGGCTAGCCTGGCAACAAGACCTGAAAAGGAAAGAAAAGATGGGCTGGGGGAGGAGAAAATGAAGGTGATAGAGAGGGAAGGAAACTGTTTCAAGAAAGGAAATGTTAAGTAGTCAGTACTGCTGAGATCAAGTTAAAGAGGCTAAGAAGTGGATGGCTGACACAGTGATTACTGATGATTTTTGTTCAGTGATGAGCTGGGGGCAATAGCCTATTTATGGTAAAGCAGGGAAATTAAAGTACCAAGGACTGTCAACTTTAAAGTTTGACTGAGGGGCTGGGGCTGGGGCTCAGTGGTAGAGTGCTTGCCTGGCCACACGTGAGGCCCTGGGTTCGATCCTCACCACAGAAAAGTAAAAAAATAAAAGAAAGTTACTGTGTCCATCTACAACTAGAAAAAATATATTACAAGAAGTTTGAGAGAGGAAGATGAGGGATATTAGTTGGGGGAGGAATATGTTTGAAGATAGCTCTGTGTGTGAGATAAGTTGAGAGTCATAAACATCATTAAACTTTGTTTGGAAGAAACCTGTGGAAAGGAAGAGGATAAATTAACTCAAGTTTGCTTAAGAGGTAAAGGAAGGAGTCTAGCACACAAGTGGGATGAGCACATCAGGTACAGGAGGTATTAGCCATCTGATGGCTTAGGTTTTTGTGCAGAAATCAGAAGCAACATCATCTGCAGAGAACCAGGGGATCAGAAGTGGAGGAGAGAAATATGGGAGCTAACTAGAGAAAGTGGGGTTGCCAGCACCCAACTACTGAGGTGCATAAATGGAGAAAAAGGATCATTTGACTCATCTAGGGCTTGAATTTTTCTAGTTCTATGGGACAAAAAGACAAAAACAAAGGAAGTTCAAAATATCAACAAGAATCTGATTGAAATGAAGGAATTTAAGCTAGATTGAATGTGGCAGACCAAGGGAGAAATTGGAGAGATAAGGGATAGTGGCTTGATAGAGTTCAAGAATAGATAGTGTGATAGTAGTTAAGCAATCTAGTACAATGATGGGAGATTGTGACCACCCCCACCCCCCAGTGGGATATCTTAATGATTCTGAAGGTTAAGAGGTTTGGAGTAATGATGAGGGTGTGACAGTGGAGTGAGTAACAGTGGTTTAGTTGAATGTTATGTGTTTCAAAGGAGAGGGAAGACCGTTGGTATAGAAATGGCACTGGGAGAGGTGTTAAGACTCCTGCCTTCTACCTTGAGGTAAATTGGATCTGCAAGAAAGAGCAACTTCCACTTGAGAGCCTGGAAACCTAGAAATTTTATTTCTTACAATTTTTTTGCATTCAAGATTCTGAATATTATTTATCATTTGCAAAACAAATGGGCTTTTGGAGAATATGGATATGGACCTGAGTTTAGAGAGGAGAGAGGCAGGCTATGGAGGCATGCATTTTGCTAGTGCAGATTGTGGCAGTAGATGGTTCTGAGTGAGAGCCAGAGAAGTGGCTTCTTCATTTAGTCAGTTCCTTGTTAATGCAGAGGAATATCTGTCTCTGTGGTGCCATCAGCTGTGGCAAGGGCAGGTGGCTCCCCATCATGGCATAGAAAAGCCCATCTGTTTTTTTAACCAAAAGCTGTAAAAGCAACTTCCCAATTTGACAGGCACTTCTGTTCCTTAGTGTTTTCCCCATCTGTCCCAGTGGTCACATATGCAAGGGATTTGGAAATGCACATGCATCAGAATCCCCTAAAGCACTTTTTTTTTTTTTTGGTACTGGGGATTGATCCCAGGGGCACTCAACCACTGAGCCACATCCCCAGCCCTATTTTGTATTT
The DNA here is from genome assembly GCA_020662805.1 of Glaucomys volans. Lineage (NCBI taxonomy): Eukaryota > Metazoa > Chordata > Mammalia > Rodentia > Sciuridae > Glaucomys > Glaucomys volans. Next base: position 1,083,907 of record JAJEJO010000117.1, read on the forward strand.
ATTTAGAGACAGGGTCTCACTGAATTGCTTAGGGCTTCGCTAAATTGCTGAGGCTGGCTTTGAACTCGGGATCCTCCTGACTCAGCCTCCCAAGTGCTGGGATTACAGGCGTGCGCCACCGTGCCCCTAAAGCACTTGTTAAAACACAAAGTGCTGGCCCCGTCCAGAGTTTCTGATTCAATATATCTAGGGTAGGTGTTGCTGCTGTGGCTGCAAATGAGCCATTTAATAGACTGTACGGAATCCCTTTCTGCTTGAACAAACTAGAGAGGGTTCTGTTCTTTGCAGTTGAACCTTAGCCAATATAAAGGTCAATGATTATTTTATTCATCCTTATCTATCCTTATCTACTTGATTGGTCAATAATTGAAAGAAGTTGTTAGTGTGTTTCTGAAGATTTTGATTTATATATTTGTGTGTTATGTTATTTAATGTTTAAATGTTGTAAGTTCAAATTTTATGTAATTTGAACTTTTATTCATTATAAAGTATTCTACTTTTACTTCCATTTAATATTTTTCCTTTGACTTTAACCATCAAAACTCCTGTGTTCTTTATGCTTGCATTTGCCCTGCATACATACACACACACACACACACACACACACACACACACGTATATGTATATACACATACACAGACAGACACACATGCATATATTTTTAATTTTATTTTGGTACTGGGAATTAAACCAGGGGCACTTTACCACTGAGCTATATCCCCAGCCCTTTTTTTTTGAACCGAGGGTTGAACTCAAGGGCATTTGGCCACTGAGCCACATCCCCAGCCCTATTTTGTATTTTATTTAGAGACAGGTTCTCACTGAGTTGCTTAGGGCCCGCTAAGTTGCTGAGGCTGGCTTTGAACTCATGATCCTCCTGCCTCAGCCTCCCAAGTGCTGGGATTACAGGTGTGTGCCACCATGCCTGGCTCCCAACCCTTTTTATTTTTTGAGACAGGGTGTCCCTAAGTTACTGAGGCTGGTTGAACTTGTGGTCTTCTTGCTCAGCCTCGTGAGTCTCTGGGATTACAGGTGTGCACCACCATGCCCATCTGCCCTGTATATTTTAGTTTATCATTTTACTTTCATCTTTTTGAGTTCTTTTGTTTGGAATTCATCATACAAAGCATATGGTTATTTGGCTTTTTATATTTATTTATTTATTTATTTATTTATATATGTATGTATGTATGTATGTATGTATTTATTTTGTGGTGCTGGGGATTGAAACCAGGGCCTTGTGCTTGCGAGGTTGTGAGGCAGGCACTCTACCAACTGAGCTATATCCCCAGCCCGTTATTTGGCTTTTTAAATCAACTTGAATCTTTATTCTTTAATGGGTAAACTTACTATTCATATTTATTATGATGGTGCATATATTTTTTAAAAATCTTCTGTCATTTTTGTGTCTTCCTCCTGCAAACCCCCATGACCCCTTTCTGTTCTTTTCTTGTGTAGTCTTCAGTCTTTTATTGTGTGATCTTTAAAAATATTTGAGGTTCCCGTGGCATACCAAGTATTTTGGAAGCAATATATTATACTATGATCCAGACACCATAATCCCAGTAGCTTGGGAAGGTGAGGTAGGAGGATCACAAATCTGATACAGCCTCAGCAACTTAGTGAGATTCTGTCTCAGAATGAAACAAAAATAAAAAAGGACCAGGGATATAGCTCAGTGGTAGAGCATCCCTGGGTTCAATTCCTAGTACCACCAAGATGTATGTGTTCATATATTTTTTTTAATTAAAAAATGTGTGTTGTGTGTATGCTATCCTCTGTTTTTAGTTCTACAAAGTTTCTAGAGGCAAAGTACTTAGAAGCAAAAGCAGGATACTTGTCTTAGTACTACAATCAGAATATTTGTGTTTTCACCTGTGAGGTCTTTAAATTTTTAAGTTAGAGTTTATTTTACAGCTGTAGTTGCCATAGTTATTAAACTCAATTTAGTATTTCACCGGGCTAAATGCTTACTGCCAATGTTTTCATACCACAACTCCATTAGAAAATTCTTGATATTGATTAAATCTTTCAATTGATTATATTAGGTCTTCAAGTAGATTTTTTTGTTTGTTTGTTTTAGGTAAGCCTGTGTGTTATAATTCTTAGAAACTTGCACATTCAGAATGTCCTTCTGTTGTCTTTACCTGAATGATATCTCAGTTAAATGGGGAATTCTCTCCACTCCCTCTCTGTTTCCGTATCTTTCATTGTCAAGTAGTTTTGAGAACTCTTCTAAGACTGGCCTGATATTTTCCCCCTTGCTAAGAAACATGTTTTCTGCTCAGATACTTGTAGGTGTTATCTTTTGAAATTTAGTATTTTCACTCAGGTATTTCTTGATCTTGATTCTTTATTGATTTTGTGTCCCTTTTACACAGTATGCCTTTTTGATCTATAGACTGAAGTCTGTCTTTATTTCAGGAAAGTTTTAAAGTTTTTTTTTTTACTATAGGAAATCTTCTATTAAATTTTTGAAAATTGTTTTCTATTTCCATTTTCCAACTCTTCTTTAGGAACACCAATTACTCACATGTTGGCCCCACTCTCTCTTTTCCATCTATGTCATCTTATTGCTAACCACTTTTCCTCTTTTGCAATCTGTGTGATTGTTTTCAAACCTGCCCTTCATCTACTGCCGTTTTTAACAGTCTAGTTTCCACTTGATGCTCCTCTTCCTATGGTATTCATTTTTATGACATCATTAAAAAGTAAAGAAATCACTCACTTCTTTACTTATGGCTGCCAGATTACTTTTTACATTGCCATTGTTATCTCTTCTTTGATCTCTTTTCTTGGATTCCATAGTCTTGTGGGTTTTTTGAAAGTATGGAAGTTTTGTTGGAAATTTTTTTGTTTGCCTGAGCAGTTTTTCAAAAGGGTACTTTTCATCTTTATTTGTGTCCCTTTTATTTCTGTGCATAGGTCTAAGTTGGATCCTGTTTGCTAATTACCTATTTTGAATGGGTTAGTTCTGTCAGGGCTTCTGCTTACAATGTGAGTGGATTCTCACTGACCTCTGTTTACCTTGACACTGTTATAGAGTATCTTTGGTATATGATGTTACATTGTATCCTCAGCAGCTAAGTTAGAGGGTTAGCTATTGTTTTGGTTTGTAATGTGTTTAAACTATCTTACTCAAGGGAGATAAGTAGGAACTTTAATTTGTATATTTCTTATGGCATTTATATTAGCACACTTTCCACTGAGCCTGATGAATTCGTCATCATTTAGGCACATATGGACTGTCCATACGTCCCCATATACCTAAACTATATCTCTCCTTTTGTCACAGGCAAGCAGGTCATTCTTGCTACAAAAAAAAATTGGATCTCTGCAGAGTTCTGTGTTGCTCACATTTTTGGTTTAGTGGTCAGTGTTTTTACCTCTGTTAGCCTACTTTGGTCCATGGTTGCACATATGATTTTCTGGGCTCAAGGAAAAGATTTATGACAGTTTATTTTAGTCCATTCTTCAATGTGGAAAGGGTCTTTTAATGTAATAGGATGGTCCTTAATTGTCTCATAGTCTACCCTGCCTCCATTTCAAGTGAACAACTGATGACCATACTCCAGAGAACTCTTATTCTCAAATGAATTTGTACTTTGACTAGTACTCACAGAAATGGATGTTAATTTCTAGGCATCAACCTTCAGTTTGGTCCAAGTTCATAGTGTCTGGCTGCTATTCTTTTTATTTTTTGTTTTGTTTTATGAAACACAGGGTCTTGCTCTGTTGCCCAGGCCAGCCCTGAACTCTAGGGCTCAAGCGATCCTCCCGTCTCAACCTCCCAAGTAGCTGGGACTATAGGTATGCACCTCTGTGCCTGGCTTGGCAACTCTTCTTTGTAGTCTATTTTAGAAAGTTGTTACCCTTCCCTAGATGCATATCATTTTTTTCTCTCTATTTGGGGAAGAGGTTGGTGGGGCATGTATGTATTTCATTTTATTGGTTTTCAGGGTGAGGGGTTAAGTAATTGTGCATTCACTGCAATATCCTTACAAGAAAATGTATGAGCTTTAAATTAAATAATGTATATAAAGCACTTGTGTATGGCACATAGTAAGCATTTGAACAATGGTATATTGCTTACTCTTTGCTTCACCCGAATGAAAGTTCCATGAGGGCAGGGACCTTGTCTGTCTTCTCATGTTACCAGTGCCTACCATAGAAAGTGCTTAGTAATTATTGTTGAGTGAATGAATGATCAGGGAGCTTGGGTTTCTATTTGTCAGATAAGGGGAGAAAAGACAGGAAAAGAGAAAAATCTGAACCTGTACAAACAGCTTTTGCCTTCTGCTCATTGGTATGTCTCTGTATGCAGGGGCAGCCATTTTGTGGGGTGCTGATGGATACCTACGGGGTCGGCTGTGTTGCCCTGGGGGAGGCCGGCCCCGTGGGAAGCATGACTGTGGTAGACTCTCCTGGACAAGAAGTGCTAAACCAGCTTGATGCCAAGGCCTCAGAAACGACTGGTGTGGAGGCTTCCATAGAGATGTCATTACCTCATTCTTTGCCTGGATTTGAGGATTCTCCTGATGAGAGGAGTTTTCTCCCAGAGCCAGAGAGCCTCTGCAGACTGGAACAGCAAGGTGTGTATCTTGTCCTTTCATCTTTTTGTTTCCCCACACTTAGCTTAAGATGAAAGAAAGCAGATTGAGCTCATAGGATCTTATAAATCTGGGTGCAATATAATCTATTCCAAAGAGGTTTGAGCTCTGGTCCCATCTCACAGACCCATATTCTTCTCTACAGATCTTTCTTCAGAGATGTCAAAGGTCTCAAAGCCTAGGGCATCAAAGCCTGCCCGGAAGAGAGGTAGCAGGACACGAAAAGGCCCCAAAAGGCCCCAACAGCGTAAACCTCCATCAGCCCCTCTTGTTCCTGGTCTCTTAGATCAATCCAACCCTCTATCTGCCCCCATGCCTAAGAAACGAAGTCAAAAGTCCAAAGGAGACCTGCTACTGCTGAAGTTGTCAAAAGGCCTAGATCAGCCAGAGTCTCCACCTTCAAAGAGGCCCCCTGAGGACTTTGAGACCCCTCCTGGGGAGCGACCCCGCCGAAGGGCTGCCCAAGTGTAAGGATTGTGGGGCACAGCTTGGTGGAGGGTGGGGAGTGGTTGAAAGGATGGGGATGGAACAGATATTGGAGAGATGGGAAGACTATGAGTAGGTATCAGGTAAGCAGGGGTGGTGCCTGAACTCTGGGGATATGCAGTCCTTTAGCTCTTCTTTTTATGATATATATTGCTGCCTTTTTTTTTTTTTTTTAATCTAAGAGATTTCTTTCTGTACCTTGTTCTCCATCACATTTTTTTCACAGACTTCCCCAGTTCTTCGTTGCTATCACCTAGCTTATTTCATTATTTGTGTGCCCTTCCTTTTTTCCCCCTTGCCCTATATGTTCTTTGACTGGTAGAGTGGAAAGTGCATTGGATTTGGGCAGGTTCAGATTCTGCGTTTGTTTTCTGACATTTTTCTGCCAAGTCACTTAATTTTCCTGAGTTACTGTTTCTTCATCTGTCAACATGGAAGGGGAAATTAATAGCTGCCTCACAGTGTTACTGAGAGGATACAATGAGATAAGATATGTATGGATATGTGGGTTCTCAGTTAAGCATTTACAAGAATGGCTTTAACTCTGCCCTATCCCACAGGGCACTTCTGTATCTTCAGGAACTGGCTGAAGAGCTCTCTTCAGCCCTACCTGCTACAGTACCCTGTCCTAAGAGCCCCAAGGTGAGCAGCCCTACCAAACCGAAGAAGAGCCAGCAGCAGGCAGTCTGTCAAAGTGGAGAAGAGAATGCTGCTGTGCAGGATGAAGACTTTGTGCTCCAGGTTGAGGCCGAAGAAGCAGAAGAAAGTGAGGCTCCAAGTGAGAGTTCATCTGACCCTGAGCCTGTGGCCCCCCGAAGCAACCCACGAGGATCTACTTCAGGGGTAACCTGAATGGACAAGAAAGTGAATGGGAAAATATGATTTTTAGGGGATCAGCCAGGTACCTAAAAGGATAGGTAATTATGATGGCCAAAGCAAGTAAGAAAAGGGACAACATCAAAAACAGTTCAGATATTAGGAAGATTATAGGGCAAGAGAATAGTAAGCAAGTTTGTTCATTCATAATTCAGTATTGTCTGCTAGGAAGCACAGATATGAATAAGAGAGCCCTGTCTCTCAAGGTTTGCAGTACAGTACGTGCTGCACCAGGAGTGAACAAAATGATTTAGGCATATAGATGGAGAGTGATTAACTGGTTAGGTTTCATAGAGGAATGATAACTGAGTTGGGTCTTGAAGGGTGAATACAAGTTTGCCAGAGGTAATAGTTTTCCCATAAATAGATTGCAGCTGAAAGTAGGGCCTGGATAAAATTATAAGGTAATTTTATAAGGTATAAAATTATAAGGTAAACTAGAGAGGATAACAGGACTAAAATTGGTAAGAGCCAACAACAGTGGTTGGTTTTATTGTTTATTTTTTAATTGTGGTAAAATATACATAAAACTTATCATTTTAACCACTGAAAAATGTACAACTCAGTGGCCTTAAGAGCATCCAGTTGTATAGGTGGAAAGACCACAGCTTTGTTAACTGATCACTGATTTTTCTTTTGCCTCAGGCTAATATGGCTTACCCCAATACCATATGGGTCTAGAACTTATAGAAAACTTGGGTCTGAGCCAATTTTATGTTTACTGAGATGCAAACTTTATAATCAGGCATAAAGGTGGGACTAAGCCCTGGAACATGAGATGAGTTTCCAGAAGTATGTATATAGAGAATACCCTCACTGACCAGTCCCATACGAGGAGGGAGAGCCTGAACAGAAATATTAGAGAGGTGGAGGGAGTAAGGATGGACTGTCCATGGGGCAGGGGTTTCAAGAAGCATATGGGAGTCCTCTGGATCAAATTCCTTGGAGATGACAAGAAAGATGAACACAAAATAGCAGAATTTGCAGTTCTGATAGAGGAGTAGGAGCAGAAATGGAGAAGTCCTTTCAATGGTTCAAATACAGATCTTTAAAGATGCTGATAGAGCAGTGGTTGGAGGGTAAGTAATGCCAGGAAAGCAAAAATTGGGAAAGAAAGTTGACTTCTGGGACGTTTTCTAGCCTAGAAAATTATCTCCCTTAAATTTTCCTCCATTTCATCCTCAGAAGCAGAAGCCACACTGCCGGGGAGTGGCTCCCAATGGCTTACCCAATTACATCATGGCTCCTGTTTGGAAGTGCCTCCATCTCACCAAGGACCTGTGAGACTTGGGGACAGAGGCTGTTGGGGGGGAGGGGTGACAGAGGAATGCTAAGATGATCTAAAAAGAGGAAGCATTAATGGGCAGATCATGGTAATGATATTCGTTACCAAAAGGCACTGCTCAAAGGCAAGAGCTCTAGAGCTCTTCAATTAAAATGAAATGAGGGACCAGGAGTGTCATTCAATGGTAAGAGTATTTGCTTAGCATGCATGAAGCCCTGGGTTTGATCCCCAGCACCACAAAAAAATAAATTAAAAAAATGAATTGGAAAGTTATGTTTCTTAGTTGCACTGGTCACATTTCAAGGGCCCAGTAGCCACTTGCCCCTACCAGCTAATTTATTGGATGATACAGACCACAGATTATTTCTGATCCTAAGAAAGTTGTGTTGAAAGTGCTGCTATAGAATCTCTTCCTCCACTGATGCTTCTCTCTCTCATCAGCCGAGAACAGAAGCATTCATTTTGGGAGTTTGCTGAATGGATTCCTCTAGCCTGGAAGTGGCACTTGTTATCTGAACTGTAAGTTGAAGTGACATTTCTGAAGTCTAGGAGGGGTGACATGACTGAAGACAGAAGAGTAAGGATTTTAGGTTTATGGTGGGAATCCTGGGATGGGTGAAACTTACCCAAATTCAGGCTGTTTCTTTTATCTTGCCCCAGTGAGGCAGCTCCCTACCTGCCCCAGGAGGAGAAGTCTCCACTATTTTCTGTACAACGTGAAGGGCTTCCTGAAGATGGCACACTCTACCGAATAAACAGGTGAAGATTGCAGCTCAGCCTTTTTTCTGATTCTTAGGGAAACAGGAAAAATGAATTTTGAAGGGGATGACAGATTAGTCTTGCCCTTTCCATGATGTTGGTCTAGTTGGTCTCAAGGATAGAAGTTCTGGCTGGAGCTGGTCAACGCTGTCTAATTTGTAGTGCTGAGTGCTGCCAGCCGGGCAGAGGGAAGCCAAGGAGACTCAGAGTCAAGCCAATTTACAGGGTCACATGTATTCAGTCCTTGACAGAACATTGCAATAAACCAGAATCAACAGTCTCTCATCTTTGAAGAAGAGCTGGAGCTAGACAGACTTTGGGAAGAAAGCCACAAATGGTGGCTAAGTACTGTGGTCACCTGTAGATTGCTTGATTTTCAGGTCTTTGCTTAAGCCAGGTCATACTCCTTTCAGGTAGAACTCCCATTCTGTTCTCATTACTTTTGTTAACCTCTTTCTCCATTCCATTTCTGACTTTTCTCTAGATTTAGCTCAATCACAGCACATCCAGAGCGCTGGGATGTGTCCTTCTTCACAGGGGGACCACTCTGGGCTCTGGACTGGTGCCCAGTGCCAGAGGGGTCAGCAGCCTCGCAGTATGTGGCCCTTTTCTCCAGCCCTGACATGAATGAGACACATCCACTGAGTCAGCTTCATTCAGGCCCTGGGCTGCTGCAGCTCTGGGGCCTTGGGACTTTGCAGCAAGAAAGCTGGTGAGGTGGGGCTGGGACACTGCCATGGGTGGGTGTGTGAGGGAGAGAGAAGGATGGAGGAAGGGCTTGAATTGGGCTCAGATGAGGGGCCAGAGCTCTGGCAGCCTTAGGCCCCTTCCTTCCTACCTACTGTCCCCACATGCTTTCTCTCTCCAGTCCTGGCAATAGGGCCCACTTTGTCTATGGGATTGCTTGTGACCATGGCTGTATCTGGGACCTCAAGTTCTGCCCCAGTGGAGCATGGGAACTTCCAGGCACCCTTCGAAAGGTACTTCCCAGTTGACTGTGAAATAGCCATGGGACTTGAGGTCAGGAAATAGGGACTTTGGGAGTTCTCAGCATTGACAGAAGGAAGATTGGAGTGTGGCAGACAGTGTTTTTCCAGCAACTCCACATCATATATCAGGGACCAGAACAGTTTTCTGAGAGGTGCCTGAAGGCAGCAAGCCTCAGTAAAGATCTGGTCTTGCCCTGTAGGCTCCTCTTCTGCCCCGATTGGGTCTCTTGGCTCTTGCCTGCTCAGATGGGAAGGTGCTGCTATTCAGTCTGCCACATCCTGAGGCCCTGTTGGCTCAGCAGCCCCCAGGTAAGTAATTCAACAAGGAGAATGGGGCTGCAGTAGCAATGTCCAGAGCTTAGTAGGGCCTATCCACTTCCCCTGAAACTCCTCTGGGTTTAGTCTCTAGTACAGAATCTTACTTAGTCATGTCCATCCCCCACTGTGACTTTCCTTGCTTGTTCTCGATCTTGCTTTCCCTTTTGCAGGCTTGTAACCAGTCTTTCAGCACATTACCTTCTATCTCCCTCTTACCTATTCTTTACCCTCAGGCTTTTCCCCCTATTGCTTCATCCCTTAATTGGCTGTGTAAAGAGCTGCTAAGGCTGAGGCCGACAGATGGGGCTCATCTCCCCTCTGATCTCATCCCTCCTGCCCTCACCACCACCATCCCCCATGCACATGTACACACACACACACACACACAATCTCATTTTGATTGTGAGGAGAGGGAAGGAATTAGAGCCAAAGCTGAGAAAGCAGAGGACTAGGTCAAGGAAAGATAGCTTCTGTTTGTTTCTCAATAGTACTGAGTATTTAAAGAAAAGGGCACCCAGGTTGGAGCCCTAAGAAGTTCCCCTATTTTTTGGTCTGGTAGAGGAGTGGGTTGAGGAGGAAATAGAAAGTGAGGAAATGAAGACAGTAATTGTAGACATTCCCTTTAGGAAGTTTGGCTATGAAGGGGAACAAACAATTGAGGGTTCTGTCTGGGGTGAATAAGGGGCAAAAGAAAGTTTTGTCTCTTTATTTGTAGAGGAGGCTATAGGGCATTTACATGGGAATGTGGGAATGACCCAGGAGGTGGAGAGCAAGTGGATAATGCAGGAGAAAGGAGGAATAACCAAATGAGCAAAGTTCTGGAAATGGTGAGGGAGGATGAGAAGAGACCAGTGTGGAGGGATTAGCTGATCTGATAGGAGGAAGGGTACTGACAACTCTAACAGAAGGAAAGAAGAAAGTGGCAAATGGAGGTAGGGTCAGAAAGTTGATGGTGGAAAAAAAAGATTTCTGAATAAATGATGTGGGAAGATCATTGTCCAAAGCATGGGGTCCTGATCTCAGAGCAAGGCCTGAGTAGGCACTTAGCCCTATGGATCCAAAGCATCAGCTACTGTTCTTCTTCCCTCACAGATGCAATGAAGCCCGCCATCTATAAGGTGAGTGAGGAACCTGGTACCTAAGTTGAGGTTCCATCTTCTTAAAGCCTCACCTTACTAATTCCATAGTGTGTCCCCTACTTCTAAAAAGCACCCATTTCCACTAAATTAAACACTGATTTGAACCTCTGTTATAAATAGTAGGTACCCCTAACCCTAATCCCATTCTCTTCTGTCCCTGCAGGTACAATGTGTGGCAACCCTTCAGGTGGGGTCTATGCAAGCTTCAGATCCCTCTGAGTGTGGTCAGTGCCTTAGCCTGGCCTGGATGCCCACCAGGCCCCACCACCACCTGGCTGCTGGCTACTACAATGGTAAAAAAAGAAAAATGTAAAGAGCTATTGCTCTTTAAACTTGTTATATATGCTTGTTTTTTAAACTTACTATATGATTGTTTTTTGGTTCAGAACTGGGCATTTTATATATAGTTACAAATATTCAGGAAATATTAAAAAAAGAACAAAGTGATGCATCTTTGAGTAGAATTTTTCTACTCAGAAAAAATTAAGAGTAGATGAACATAATTTCATAGTTCTTTATGCATATATAGAGATTAAAAGATTAAAGGAAAGACAATTTTATAAAAAATGAGCTCATACTATGGAAGTATTTTAAAATTAAAGGTATTAAATTCAACTACAATTTATAGAAAAAAAAAAGACACTGAAGTTGAACTGAAAGATTAGCTAACTCCTAATGCATCTTTATTCACTGCAAGAGACATTAGTTCATCAAAGATATTTTTAAGATTAAAAAGAAGAAAAGACATCAGGCATGGTGGCACATACCTGTAATCCCAACAACTTGGAAGGCAGAGGCAGGAAGATTGCAAGTTCAAAACCAGCCTCAGCAACTTAGCAAGACCCTCTCAAAATAAAATATAAAAAGGGCTGGGGATGTGGCTGGGTGCTTAAGTGCCCCTGGGTTCAATCCCTGGTACCAAAAAAAAAAAAAAAAAAAAAAAAAAAAAAAAAGAAAAAAAAAAAAAGAAAAAAAATGATGAATAACATTAAGAAGTTGGAATTTCATATTCTGACATCCTCAGTACACTTTCTCCTAGGAAGATAAGGTAATTAGCACTTAGACTTCTTCCTTTGCTATCCCTCTTTCCATCTTCTGTTTTTATTTGGTGACATTATTCTTAAATTATCAATGTACTTTCCTCAGGCTATTCTGCGGATTTGATGACTGCCTTCCTGTCATTGCTGAATTACTTTTATTACTTACCCATAAATCACTGTCAGGTTTTTTGAGAAAAATTCAGAAGTGCTACATTCCCTGAGTTTACATATAAAATGAATTTTAATTACAAATATTTTCCCAGCTTTTGTTTTTAAGATTTCTATTTATTTGTCTTATTTTTATCAGTTATACTTTTGAGTATCTTCTCCTTTGGCAGCATTGTCAAGGATCAGCTCCTTTTGGGTCTGCCAAGTTCGTTTTTGTTTGTCCATTTGTTTTCTTTTCCTCCACACTGTGTTGCTTTTGTCTCCTTGCCTATTCTTGTCTTAGACCAGAGTTGGCAGATAACTTTCTTTTTCATAATTTTTTTTTTTTTTTTTTTTTTTTTTTAGCTCTGGGGATTGAACCCAGGGTACTCTGCCACTAAGCTATACATTCCCAGCCCTTTCTTTTATTTTTAGATAGGATCTTGCTAAGTTACGAAAGCTGGCCTTCAACTTGCCATCTTCCTGCCTCAGCCTCCCAAGTTGTTGGGATTACAGGCACATACCACCATCCTGGCTGGCAGACACTTTCTGTAAAGACCCAGGTAGTAATAATTTTAGGCTTTGTGGACAGGCTGACCGTTGTTGGAAACAACTCTGCCAATTACAATGCGCAATCAGCCATAGACATTGGGCAAATGAATGGGCATGACTGTGTTCCAGTAAAACTGTTAAGGAAAACAGGCAGGCAGCAATCTGTATTTGATCGCTGAGCTCTAGTATACCAACCCTTGTCGTAGAGGGTTTATGCTTTTTTAAAAAATCCCTTTACTTTGATTTATTAGGGAGTAGAGGCTATTAAGAACATTCAACCTATCTTTCAACTGCAGATTCCAGGCTATGCTATTAGTTTTTATTGATGAGAATTAGGACAAAAATATCAGACTTCTTTTAACCATGGAGGGAGTATTGAATAGCTAATCATGATCCCTCGGTTCTTCCATTGTAGTTTGCATCTGAGGGTAGAAGACCAGCGTTCTAGGAGCCCAGAGAAAGAAATTAGAACAAAGAAGTGAGAATCTGCCTTTAATACCTACACATTCTGTCCCTACTTCAGGCATGGTGGTTTTCTGGAACCTTCCCACTAACTCGCCCCTTCAGCGGATACGGCTCTCTGATGGCTCCTTAAAGCTCTACCCCTTCCAGTGTTTCCTAGCCCATGACCAAGCTGTACGTACACTTCAGTGGTGCAAAGCTAACAGGTATAGAATAGGACATCTGTGGAGGGGGATGGTGAAGACTGTGACAGGCTGACTCTTCCAGATTTGTTTAGCTTTGATTTTCTCTCATCTTTTCAGTCATTTCCTAGTCTCGGCGGGAAGTGATCGGAAAATCAAATTCTGGGACCTTCGACGACCTTATGAACCAATAAATTCTATCAAGCGCTTCTTGAGTACAGAGCTAGCCTGGCTGCTCCCCTACAATGGTGTCACTGTGGCTCAGGACAACTGCTATGCCTCGTACGGCAAGATGGAGATAGGAAGACCCTACGGGTTGGGCTGCATGGCGTGCCAGACTGTTGTGGGGAGAGATTTGTTGAGCTGGTTTGCTGAGGCAGTTTGATTTGGGGAAGGAATTGAGAGGATATTAATCTAATCTTAGAAAAGGAAGGTTTTATTTTATTTCTCTTTCTCATACAGTTATGGACTGTGTGGAATTCATTATATTGATGCTGGTTATCTTGGTTTCAAGGCCTACTTCACAGCTCCTCGAAAAGGCACTGTTTGGGTGAGCCTCTCTTTTTTCTGCAGTCTTCATTGCACAGAATGGTCATTTACTCATCAGTGGTAGTCAGGAAGAGACAGTGGTTTTGGTAGAAGGAGGAGAAGTCAGGTATATGGCAACTATATCATCAGGAACATGGGTTATGGTAAACTTGTTTTTGTTTCTGCATTCTCTCTGTACCTTCTGACTGTAGACTCATTATCAGTTCATAGAAATGAACAAATTAATTAAATTTGTCTCTTCTTACTAGAGTCTTTCAGGATCCGACTGGCTTGGAACAGTAGCTGCAGGAGATATATCTGGGGAGCTCATTGCAGCTATATTGCCAGATATGGCATCGAACCCAATAAATGTCAAGCGACCTGCAGAGCGAAGATTCGTACGTATATGAACATCTAACAGCAACATCATCTGTTGGATCTTAACCACATGCCCTCCCAACTCCTGGTAGAGTACAAATAAGTACTCAGTCTCCCAGCCTGACATTGTCCCTGAAAGTCTTGGCCCAGAATTATGTACAATTTTTTTTATTATGTTGCAGCTGAGCATATATTTAAACATACTACTTTTTTCCATTGTTAAGACTTTCCTGCCTCAAACCTGTTTCCTCTCTGCTTTTATTCTGTCTTTAGATTTTGGGGGGGTTTTGGTTTTTGGTACAGGGAATTGAACGCAGGGCCTCACGCATGCTAAAAAAGCACTCTACCACCGAACTACTTTGCAGCCCTTTTTTAAAATATTTAAAATTTTGGGACAGGTTCTCATCAAGTTGATCAGACTGGCCTCAAATTTGATAATCCTCCTGCCTCAGCCTCCTGAGTAGCTGGGATTATGGGCATGTGCCACTGTTCCCAGCTCTGTCTTCAGCATTATAGAACCTAATTTTATGGTCTCCTTTTTAGCCCATATATAAAGCTGATCTGATGCCGTATCAGGACAGTCCTGAAGGTCAAGACCACTCTTCTGCTTTATCTGGGGTCCCCAATCCTCCCAAGGCTCGAACTTATGCTGAAACTGTCAACCATCACTACTTACTCTTTCAAGACACAGATTTGGTAAGTTGAGGCCATGAAAATAGGGTGTAGCATTAGAAAAGGTAGATGTTAATCCTTGTATGATAGGAGATCCTAAGGAGTTCCATCACAAACATGCAAAATTAAACAGCTGTTTGTTTTCTCTCTTTTGTTCCACTTCCATCCCCAGGGTTCCTTCCACAATCTGCTCCATAGAGAACCAATGCTGCGCATGCAGGAAGGAGAAGGACATTCTCAGCTGTGTCTGGATAGGCTGCAGCTCGAGGCTATTCATAAGGTAAGAACCTTGTCTATTATCTTCCCCACCCTTCTCTCATTCTTCCCCAACTTTGGGTCTGTGATCAATGAAATGGAAAATGAAAAAGGCAACATAGATGGTTAATAAGGGAAAATAGCTTTGTCAACCTCCTCTGGAAGAAGATAGATGTACCTCATTCATTGGCTTCTCATTCCTACCTCTCTCACCCCATTATAGTCCTGCCTTCTCAGACTGTGACCTTTTTTTTGCTTACAGAGCTAAGAGTTGCCCTAAAGCATCACCTGTGAACCTCTGTCTTGTTTTCTATTCTTATAGGTACGTTTCAGCCCAAACCTGGACTCCTATGGATGGCTGGTATCTGGGGGGCAGTCAGGGCTGGTTCGGATCCATTTTGTCCGTGGACTCACCTCCCCACTGGGCCACCGTATGCAGCTTGAAAGCCGAGCACACTTCAGTGCTATGTTCCAACCATCCTCCCCAACTAAAGGGCCCAGCTTTCCTCCATCCAGCCATCGCCTTCTGCCCAATCCTTAGTCTTAGTCCACACAGGACCCTTGGAATGAAATCTGCCAAGAACAAATGGCCCCCAGGCGCAGAGCCATAGGAACTGGGGCCTTCCTGGACAGTGATGGCACCAGGACTGGACCTTTAGGCCTGCTTCCCCAGGACACCTTAGATCCCTTTCCTTCTACTGACTTCTATGGTCACAGTCCCCTGCGGGCAGGGGGGCTCTCCCCCCACAAAGGCTCTTACGCCTAAAACTATGGCTCACAAGAAACACTCAGGCCTGACCTAGGCTTGGGAGTCAAATTGCTCATATTGAGCATATTGTGAAGTGGGTAAAGCTAAGTAAAGGTACTGGGTGTTTTTGAGACCACTTGTGAGTGGGTGTTTGGAGAATCACAAAGACTATCTGCATGAAGGCTTCTGACTGTATTCAGGGATCCAGTGTTACTGCCTTCCCAAACTTCCTCTTTAGAATAACCAACACACAAGCCCAGAGGAGTGACAGTAATTTATTGGACTGAAGCTGCTCATAGTACCTCTTTAACTGGAGAACACCACAAACACCCTACTAGTAGGACAGTGGCTTAGCTCTTACTTGCTCCTGCTTATGAAATATTCCTGATCATTGGTCATTTGACCCTACTTGAACACTCCTAGACAGTCGTGTTTTAAAAATCTTCCTTTATATCAAGTCAGAGTATACCTCTATTAATTTTACTCATGGGTATTAGGAAATCTAGACATTCTTCCCTGTGATTGCCTTTTTAAGTATTTAACAATAGCTATCATGTGTTTCCCAAGTATTTTTTCTTCTAGATTAAATATCTTCAGTTATTTCAACCATTCTTTTACACGTCATGATTATTGATCCTTCATGATATGGTCACATTGTTGACTTATTAAACATGTTTATTTAAACTCTACATATAGGAAGTGTTTAGAACTAAGTATAGTAATGTACTGTCATCTTGATAGAGTCCTCTCATGGGATACTGTAGACTTCAGTGACTATGATGTTGCCACCTAAGCACAAACAGATGCCAGCAAGATAAAATAGGAAAACCATAGCCTTAGAATACATAGGAATACTGGCTGGGGTTTGGAGGGAAGTAGTTAAAGGGGGAGGCTATTGGAGGGAGTAGAGATTAGTGCCTGCCTGCCTGCCTGAAACAAAGACCTCTGACACTCCAAACTGGCCATATATCCGGGAACAGATTTCTCCCTAATTTAGGCAATTTATCATGTATCAGAAAATCTTTAAGATGGGAATCAAGTGAGTAATTCAGTCCCTGTTCTGTACAAAAGAGGAAACACCTGGCAGAAACCCAAGTTTATTAGCAGAGGAATCACAACCCACGTCACTGCAGAGGAGCCAAGTGTTCTCCTTCCTATTGTAACCTAACTCAGGATTGTACCAGTTTGCTTTTTGAGCTAAACAAGGAAGCACCTTGCACTGAGAAGCTTTGCTCATTCAACAGAGCAATCCCTTGATGCTATTCAGCAGCCCCTTTTCTATTTACAGTGGTAGAAAACATAGGACCTTGTGACACAGTTAGGCTGTAGGTTGATGCCAGCCACACTTGCTCCCCCTGTTGAGTCTCAGTCCTAATCTCAACCTCCAAAAGAAAATCAGGATGATGCTTTCAGCTCCTCATCTTTCTTTCCCATAAATACTTTGTCCCCAAGCCACTTACCTTCTGACCCATACTTTCAATATGTATACTATATATTCCATTTCTGCACCTTTCTATCTTTGTGTTTTTGCTCACATTATTGCCTTCTCCAGGACCTCATCCTTCAAGATCCTAGCTCAGGGGTGTAGCTCAGAGGTAGAGCACATACTAAGCAATGTGCAAGGCCCTCAGTTCAATCCCCAGTACCATTAGGGAAAAAAAAGGGAAAAGCAGCTCAAAATTTCACCCTCACAAAGGAGTTTCAGCAAAAAAAGAAAAAAATTCTTCCCATATGTTTCCAAGAAGAAGGCAGGAAAAAGAGGATAAACAAATATTAAGCACTCATATTTTGGGTACTTGGCATATATCAGTTCTGTAAGGTAGGTATTGCTCTTTTAAAAAATACCTTTATTTTTATGTGATGCTGAGGATCAAACCCAGTGTCTTACATGCTAGGCAAGTGCTGTATTACTGAGCTACAACCCCAGCCTGGTATTGCTGTTTACTTAAAGATTACATTCTGAGAGGTTAAGCAATCTGAACAAGTCACATAACTACCCAGTACTGGTGCTGAGATTTGGACCCAGACAGTCTGACTTCAGAATACAATTTCCCAAACTACCATATTCAGTCTCCTATTGAATTTACTAGTGTAAGTTCCCTCTGCCGTGTTTTGTATATTGCAACCTTTTAGTTAAATGTTTGTGCCATTGTGTTTTCTTGCATCCTTACTCTTGTTTCTCCAGTGTTTGTGACAGGATTCCCCTGCCTTAATCATATAGTGATTAAGTAAACCGGGCCTGGAGGTAGGCAGATAGAGAGTGCAAGTCTGTCTTCTTAAGTGTGAGCTACGTGGAGATAAGCAAAAAGGCTGCCAGCCTGATGAATCCACTGCCAGTCATATTGTAGAAATTCCCACCACTCCAGAAAGAATTCTGCATTACTTTCACAGAATCTTAGAATGTTAGAGCTGGGAGGGGATTAAGAGATCACCTGGCCTACTGGTTTTGAAATAGTTGTGCATCTCTTTGTTAAAAATAGCTCTTTCTAGAAGTATATATTTTGAAGAACAACACATTTTAGGTAGAAGAACCTATAATACTCTTCCTCCCATCCCCCACCCCACAAACATCCCCTAGAACTGAGGAGCCCATTTTGAAAAACAGTGCAACCCCATCATTTTTACAGATGATGAAACTGAAGTGCAAGTCTAATAAAAGATCAAGACTTGTTAGTTATGGAGCCAGTACCTAAACTTATTCCTGAGGTTCTGTAACTACAGTGCTTTCCACGAAAGTCATCCTTACGCGGCATTTCTAAAAGGCGCTTTGGGGTCAAAACACTGAACTAGTTATGAAGACAAATCTGAACAAGACCCAGTTCTACCCACTCAGGAGCTAGGCTAATGAAGCTAGAGAAAAAAAATAACGCACGTTCGCTCTGAACTAGTCTTCAAACTATCACGACTGATATCAAGAAGGACGTCAGGACCGGCACTGGGGAAGCCCGGTGGGTGGTAACAGTGGGGTCCCTCCAGACCCCGGGGGCTTGAGAGACGAGGCAGAGGTCGGATCTCGTGGGCCCCATGCTAACGCTCGGCGCTGTCCCCCGGAGGCAGGTTGCTCACAGTGAGTGACCCTGCAGAGAGGTTCTCCATGGAATTCCGTGGCCGAATGGCATTTCAACCCTGTGCCCGCTGCAAGGCCCCCCCTGGACGCCGGCGGAAGGGGCGGTGCTTGCGGCGGAAGTTGCCGACCTAGATCACGCGGGAGGGGCGGTGGTGCGCGGAGCTAGATTTCAGGTGAGTGACTGGTGATCTGCAGTCGCTGGTGCCAAGTGCCGCACGCCTCGAGTGCCCTGCAGGGCACGTGACCACTCCAGGCCCGGGCAGCTATGGGTCCTGTTTCCAGTTGGAATTGCACTCAGGAGGCAATTCAACTAAGTCTGTCTGAATCTGGAGCCTGATCGGTTTCACTTTCGGAGGACTCAGGCTCAGAGTGGAAGCCGGAACAAGCCTGTTCTGAGTGTTTCAGCTGGGGCAGAAGACCCCAGGCAGCCCTGTTCATAACTGGGCTACCACTGGGAGTCCATAGCTGCCCAACCTGCCTCTTCTCCAGTTGTCTAAGGCGACCCTGTGACAGGAAGCATCCCTCCTGAAGCCTCTGCCCCTTTCTGACGTATCAGAAATAGAGGGAGTGGGTTCGAGGGAATGTCAGTTGTCATTCTCATCGTGGGTAGCGCAGAGGTAGTGATCCTTTCCTCTTGACTTGACAGAAGGCATGGCACTCTGGCGGGCGTACCAAAGGGCCCTGGCTGCTCACCCATGGAAAGTTCAGATTCTGACGGCTGGTGAGTGACCAAAGTGGAAACAACAGGCTGATTAGGGAGACATTCCAAAGTACCTCCTTTATTTCTGCTTCTGTTTAGCCCCCGAAGTGTTGGCTCTCATCCCAAGCTGTTTTGCAAGTTCCCAAGGCTATTCTAACGGGTTATGTATAATACCTGTAATGTAGGATAGGAAAGTTCTCAAAAAGCTGAGCAGGCTATCCTCAAGGATGAAAGGCATTGCCCCAGGAAATCCCAAATTGGAAAACTAATAAACACTCCTTTAACACTTTATACAAAGCTCTGTGAGTTAGAATTATTTGAATCCAAATTAGATCACATCCTGAAATCAAAACTCCAGTTTATTTTTCTTAGTATTTTTATTGTGAAAAGAGAATAAGACATATATTTGCAGTTTACATTGTACTAAAACTGACCATTCCTGTATCAGTACTCAGATTTGGCATCCCCTGTGCCACTCTCCCTAATTCACATATTCCAAGAGATTACCACTTTTGAATTTTGTTTACATCATTCTTTTGCATTTCTTACAGTGTATTACCTATGTGTGTATTCCCCAAACACTGTTCTAACCATTTTACTCTAACCTAGTGATTCGGTAGCAACCTCACAAAAGTAATCCAGGATTTCCTGACATTTGTTACCATCTTTTTGCAGTTAGCTAATACAGGGAGATGGCTAATACAGAGATAGGCTTTATAAGGAAAAGCATCTGGGGAGTGCAAAGAGTGATCAGGGTAAGGTGGGGTCTTGCCTATGTTTGGACAAAGTATTCTAGTGAGGACTGTGGGATTCTGAGAAGACTGTTGGAAGGGGTAGGGCACTACTGAAAGCTAAGGTGGACTGGTGTCCTATTACTCAAGTAGCCTACATCAGCACTTGCAGTTTCTCTGTGTGAGTGGCCAAGAGATGGATGGACTCTTTTGCCCCTCCTTGGGCCCCTCTCCAGCCTCTTGTGCCCAAACACCTCTTGTCCTGTCCTCAGAGTGTCCATCAGCCTGCATGACTCACCTGGCTGCGTGTGTGGTGACTCATGCTGGACTGTGTGGCTGTGATGGGAACTGACACGCTGGGCCCTTTGCCCAGCCTCAGATTCCCTCAGGGTCCATAACTGCCAGATAGAAGATTCTGCCTTGTGGTCATCAAGAGTAGGGAGGGAATGATAGCCTTTGTGTTTCCCTACCCAATGGATTTACAGTCAACGAGGATAGGAACTAAAGCTGAAAGGGGGCCCAAATGCAGAAATGTGGTGGAACAAGGATCTGGTCTTTGGGTGTTAGAGTCCTTCGGCTCTACACCCTCAGTCTTCCTGAAGTTTTGCTGACTTCTCAGCTTAGCCCTGGAAACAACCTGAAGTTTCCTAGCACTTTTCTTAAAATTTTCCGAACCTTTCTGTCTATCCCTGCTGCTCGGTGTATTGGGACCAAATTATAAATGAAGATGAGAAGTAGGGTTATCTCAGTGATGCATTTTTGAACCCCAGCACAGTTAGTGCCTGAGGTCCCAGTAACTGGCTTATCACACTGGAAAACAGATTTTAGAATTGGAGTTAAAAACCAAGATTTGAACATCAGATAGCACTGACCATAGCACTTAGTAATTGCTTTAATCAGCACAAATTAATAAACCTTAGTTTCCTCATTTAGAACTTGAATTGATCTCTTGAAAGGCAGCCTTTAGCACAGAGTTGTTTTTTTCTTTTTTCTTTTTTTTTTTAAGAAAAGAAAAAAACTTAAGTTGAGTTATAGGACCTCACAGGGTCAGTATAGGGATTATCAATGTGGAAATTCTTTTTTTTTTAAATATTTTTATTAGTTACTGATGGACCTTTACTTTATTTACTTATTTTATATGTGGTGCTGAGACTCGAACCCAGTGCTTCATACATGCTAGGCAAGCGCTCTAACACTGAACCCCAGCCCCAGCCCCTGGAAATTCTTTTAAAAATCCACATCCGACTTTATGGGTCAACCCAGGCACAACAAGTCATTCTTTTTATAGTGGGTTGGGTTTGTCCTAGTTGTCATAAATCTGAACACGAATAAGTATCTTAGCCTTGGTTTTCCAAAAAGCAGAGCAGAAAGCTTATGCGCAAGTACTTTGTTAGGGAGTAGTAAGTAATCCCACAGAGGGAAAGAGGGAGAACCAGTATAAGGATTCATTGTTATATTGGCCACTGTTAGGTTCACTGTGGCTCTTGGAACTAAGAACTTTGAAATGCTTCTTAGGACTATCTGAATGAATAGTCATTTCTGGAGAAAGGAAGAGAACTTTATCCCCTAACTCCAATCTTACATTGGCCAAAGTGTCACCTCAGGAATTGTTAATCCCCCTTCAACTACCAGGTTACACAAGTGTAGTCACTGAAGACATTAACAGTGAGGCCCCAGGTATGGCATGGGCCGGAAGTGAGGGCCTATTAGGTTAAACTACAGTGAGGCTGAACCAAAAGACTGGTGAATCAAGATCTGAAATAGTTCAACGGAAGTGTCTAATATACCCTTTTTGGCCTGGCCAGAGTCAGGAACAGGGTAGCCTAGGGAAAGGTTGGCTGTGTTCTGCAGAGTCTGAGTCAGCCTTATCCCTTCCTTTCTTGAGGGCCCTTCCAGTTTCCAGTGGGCCTGGGGCCCAGTTCCATCTATCTTAGGCCATCCTAGTACTACTAAGAGAGCAACTGAGCTCCTGCTTTCCCTCAGGTCTGAATCAAGCCAGTATGTGAAAGCCCAACAGGCCTTAAAGACCATCCATTCCTACCCATAATATTATAGAAAAGGAAATGAAGGCAAGAGTAGGGAGTGACATGTGTTGAGGTTTTACACAGTCAGTGATAGGACTGGTAATTAGAACCTAGAGTACTGCCTACTACACTGCCCGGCACTTGAGACTATGGGGTCCTCAGGATGCTGAGTGCTGTCCCAGCTGGTCTGAGCTTAGACATCTGACAAGCAGCAGAACGATCCACTTTGTCTTGTTTTCCTGCAGTAGGATGTGCTAAGGCTAGGTGTGAGGAGAGCACTCAGACCAATCCCAGAGGATGTACTCTGTCCTACCCAGGATCAAGTCCCTACCCCAGCCAGGCAGGTAGTTAATGGTAAGAGGTTTTTGAGTAGGCAGCACTGCTGGTGCCCTGCCAGTAACTATGTCTACCTGCCAACCCAGCCTCCTGTGCTCAAGGGCATACTTTCATTCCAAGAAGCTACTTCCTGTCCCTCTGCCATCTCATCTTCCATTAATGCTTTATTTTCTTGTACATAAGACTGCACAAAAGCCCAATGGAGGAACAAAATATACCTTAGAAGAAGGTATGGAAGTTGGGGCTTTTTTACTATCGAGCAGGGGATAGTCCCAAGTAGATTTATGCCCAGAGATAGGCTCCCCTACCCCCTTCCCCTGGTTCTGGTGGGGAGTGACGGCATGAGAACTGGCACCTACCCAGGGGCATGATGTCACACCTGCACCAGCATCTGCTTGCTGGGCTCTGTGCCCAGCCCTGGCATTTGGGCCCAGCAGCCCCTTGCCCTGCCCCATCAGGGCTCTACGCATTATATGCCTACAGCCCTCCAGTTCCAACTCCCAAGACCAAGGAGAGGGGAACCACAGTGCAGAAGCTCAAGACCAACCTAATATTTCTAAGGTCTCCCAGAGGCTGGGGTGTTTGGGTCTGTTTGGGCTCTGGGTTGAAAAAGATGGAATGAGGAATCTGAATGTCTGAGTCCTTCCTGCCCAAAGGGTCACTTGAGCCAGAAATATAGGTCTTGCTCTTTGTTTGGGGCCAAACCTTAGACCATCCTGGAGTTGCTGTAGGTCCAGGGTCCCTGATCATCTAGGCAGAGGATGAATTTCTGGGTACTATTCTATTTGAAAGACCTGGCAGGGGCTAGAACCACAGCACATACTCATTCCTGTTATTGCCATGTCACTTGGTAGTCCCTCAGGCTTGATGGGTACAGTTTGGGACCTAGAATCCGTATTTCTCAATGGCTGTAGGCTTTCCATGATCATGGGGTCAGAAGTTGGACTTTCATTCCAACTCTGCCTTTAGCTTGTCATATGATTGTCAGCAAGTCATGAAGAGTAGAAATATATACCACTCTTTGACTATTTCTTTCCCAGGAATGTTGCTGCCTGCCCTCCCCACGAGGTGACAAAGGAGTAAAAACAGGAAGTGCACTACTTTAGGAAGCGTTTTTGACATGTAAACTCTTTGGGGCTTTGTTGGACAGGAACTACTGCAGAGGAGCAGCCACAGGAGCCCCTGGCCACCCACTGGCCTCCAAGCATGTCTCAGTTTCAACTCAGAATGCAGGCCTCCTTGCTCTCCTGGCCTGGCTCTCCCAATTCTGCTCCTGACTGAGTCACTTCCTCTCTCAAAGACTTCTCATTATTAGTTGAATGTGTGACCATCCACCTCCCAGACCTTTTGTAAGATTTAAATGTGAGCATTCATTGTAATCTGTAACCATCTGGCCAAAGTACACTGTCAGACTGTTAGTGCCTTCTTTGAAGAAGTACCTTCAGTCTTCACAGGGTCCCTCCTTCCTTTATGCATGGCTGTAGAAGCTCTCTCTCCTTCCTGGGGGTACAGCTGGTGATCCCACAATGCAGGGAGGCATAGGTAATTAAATTCTAATTGCTCGAGGTTAGAGAGCAAGCCCTCACTTCCCTGTGGTCTTCACACCTTGAGTCCAACATGTGATTCTTCAGGCTAAGCTCAGAGTTTGTGCCTTTTCCCAGAGCAGTCCTGTTGTTTGGGGTCATGCCTTTGACATTTTTTCTTTATTTTCTGTGCAACTTCCAGGGATTCTGTTAGGTGTGGTGGGGAATAGGGAACAAAAGTGTCTAAGGTTTTATACTTGCCCTTGAGAAGGTCATGTCTCCCGGTATTCTGGGAAGAACAGCTTTGAAAATTTCAGGGGTGCCTTGATGATTGTACCTCAGGGGCCCAGAGCTGCTCAATGGCCAGCAGCCCAGATCATCTAGGGATGCCCATTCCTAGCCCCAGCTCCCAGCTTTCCGCAGTTGCCTCTGACTAGGCTGCTAGGGCAGGGCTGTGCAGAGGGTGTGGGGGAAGAGAAGAGCCATGAGCATGCAGCCAGTATGGACGTCAGAGCCAGCTCCAGGCCAAGGAACAGGGTTGCAGGATATGTTTGCCCAGTGCTAATTGAGGGCATAGGGACATTGGTGCCTTTGTGACTGGAGGGGGCTTTCATTACTGAGTGATATAGATGGGCAAGCTGGAGATCAGATGGTCAATTCCAAGTGGCCCTGTAAGTGTGTGTTTGCTAGAAACCATCACGCCACCATAAGTGATGGGGGCTCTGTAAACAGTGATGATTCTGTCTTGGTTTCTGCATGTGGATGTCTCACTGGGGGCTGTGTGGATCTGAGTTTCCGTGCAATTAGTGGGGAAGCAGAAGCAGAGGTGTGGGGGAAAATGGCTATAATACCCACTGCCAATTCAATCTCAGGGTACAAACAGGGAAGTCTGGGTTTGACTGTGCTAATAGGTGGGCAGGACTCTTCCTGTGGGGACTCTTCAGTTCAATCAGTCATTTTCCCATCCAGGACTTTTCGAGCACTAATGTTTTAGAAAAAGAGACTCTAAGAGAGGTGAAGGCTGTGGGCTAGGTCTTGCATTGGGCAGAGGGAGAGAGAAACAGGGTTCCTTATTATTCTACACATGATCTATTTGTAGTACAGTGTCCTAGTAGTCAAGCTACCTGGTTCTTGCTTGGTTCTGCAGTTACAGGTTATTTGAGATCCTAGACCTTTGATCCTATACCTCTAAAATAAGGGGTTTGGGATCAGAGGTGTCTTATTAGGTGTCCATGAGGTGGGTGCCTTTTATTATATATTGCCATGTTGCATTTTGCTAATACTTACTTTAAAACAAAAAAGTACAGATGAAAATAACTTTAAGTCACAATAAAGTAATGGTATTTTAACTCAGTTTACACTAAGATTTTTTAAAAAATATTTTAGTTGTTGATAGACCTTTGTTTATTTATACACAGTGCTGAGAATCAAACTCAGTACCTCACACATGCTAGGCAAGTGCTCTACCACTGAGCCAAACTCCAGCTCCAAGTATTGAAGATTTTTTTAAAAATAAAATCAGGGCTGGGGCTGTAGCTCAGTGGCAGAGCACTTGCCTAGCATGTGTGAGGCACTGGGTTCGATTCTCAGCACCCCATATAAATAAATGAATAAAATAAAGGTCTATCAACAACTAAAAAATTTTTTTTAAAAATAAATAAATAAGCCGGGTGCGGTGGCACACGCCTATAATCCCAGCGACTCGGGAGGCTGAGACAGGAGGATCGCAAGTTCAAAGCCAGCCTCAGCAACTTAGTGAGGCCCTAAGCAACTCATGAGACCCTGTCTCTAAATAAAATACAAAATAGGGCTGGGGATGTGGCTCAGTGGCCGAGTGCCCCTGAGTTCAATCCCCAGTTCCAAATAAATAAATAAATAAAATCAGGGGTTTGGATGAAATTGTCTAGAAGGCTGGGCATGGTGGCGCATGTCTGTAATCCCAGCAACTCAGGAGGCTGAGGCAGGAGGATCACAGATTCAAAGCCAGCCTTAGCAATTTAATGAGGCTATAAGCAACCTAGTGAGGCCCTGTCTCAAAATATAAAATAAAAAGGACTGGGGATGTGGCTCAGTGGTTAAGTGCCCCTGAGTTCAATCCCTGGTACCAAAAGAGAAAAAATAGAAAATAAATGATCTAGTAGCCCTTTCAATTTTGACTATCTATGATTCTCAGTCCTAGGACCTTAAATTCTCTTTCTTCTGTCTGCTCTGCTCTTTCTGATTTGGTCTCAGTGCAGAGTTCTTGGGGTCTGGCCTGCTCATCTCAGTTTCTGACAGGAGATGCATGCGGTATCACCATCATTGAAGAGCAGAGGGTTTTGTGGTAGCAAAAGGGGGCTGGTCATTTGCCCAGGATGAAGCCCTGGGGCTCAGAGTGCCAGAGCCTCATTCTATCAGCAGACTTAAATTTTTGCAGCTATCTTGATAACACATGTGTACCCTGCACAGGGTCTCTGATGGGCCTGGGTGACATTATCTCACAGCAGCTGGTGGAGAGGCGGGGTCTGCGGAAACACCAGACAGGCCGGACCCTAACCATGGTGTCCCTGGGCTGTGGTTTTGTGGTAAGTTCTGCCCACAGCAAGGCTGCAGTGTTCTTGCTAGAGGTCTCGTGCTTTGCCATCCTGTCATTTCCCTTGGCCTACGACACCTGGATCAGCCTGCGGCCCTCTTAGTGTCTCAGTGTCTGCCTTCCCTGAGATTTGGTTTCTGATACTTGGGGGAGAAACTTTGTGGCATAAAAGTTAAGTGCCTCCTCACTGCATCCTGCAGCCCAATCTAGGGTTTACTTTCAGGGCCCTGTAGTAGGAGGCTGGTACAAGGTGTTGGACCGGCTCATCCCTGGCACCACCAAAGTGGATGCACTAAAGAAGATGTTGTTGGATCAGGTGAGTGAAGGAAAAGGGTGTTTGGAAGGCTGAGCTGGGTTAGGGCATGGGGTACTCACAGAACTTTAATTTCTCTTCCCTAGGGGGCCTTTGCCCCTTGTTTTCTAGGCTGCTTCCTCCCACTGATAGGGACACTCAATGGACTGTCAGCCCAGGATAATTGGGCCAAACTGCGGAAGGTGAGTGGGTCTCTGGCTTGCAGGCTGGCAACCCCAGGGGAAGGAGGCAGGCAAAGGTGGAGGAAGGGGTAGCCAGGAGGGCAGGGGAGTGTGGGGCAGAGGTGTTCTCTTGGGACAGAAGTCTGTGTATGATATTCACATTGAGGGGTGTCAGCCACTTAGAAGTACAAGTGTGAATTTTTTCCTTCTCTGTCTCCTCAGGATTATCCTGATGCCCTCATCACCAACTACTACGTAAGAACTAACCCTTGCTGTCTCTTTTCCTGCTCCTTTAAGTCCTGAAATGCCCTGGGTTTGGGGGTCCTTCTGGCATAGGAATCCCTCCATTGGGATTACTCTCATCTCCCCTGTGGTCACCATGCTCAGGAGAATACTAACCTTCAGCCTTTTCTTGTGTGCTGTAGTCATGGCAGGGCCTGGTGAGGCAGTGAGTCTGGGGGTCTGGATGGGGAGGCAGCCACCCAACCTTTGCCTTCTCTTTTTGTAGCTCTGGCCTGCTGTGCAGTTAGCCAACTTCTACCTGGTCCCCCTGCATTACAGGTATGACAGACCCCACCCCACCCTTCAAGGAAGATCCGCATTACCAACAATTGGAAACAAAATGATTCTCATTTCAACCTTCACCTCCTTTAGACTCCTACCAGCACATTCTGCTCTGGTCAGAACTCTTCAAACTCCCAGGCATTTTATTCATGACCTTTGGTACTTTATAGAAACTGTTCCAGAGTGTCCCTCACTGACCTATCATCTTGCTGTGGAGGATCCTGCTCCTACAACCCTTGTCTCTGTCCACCTGAGCTCTCCACCTTTGATGGTATATCTGCAGGGACAGTGCCTCACTGGGGTGCTGCATCCTATGGTAGACAGAAAGGTAGACCTAAAGACTTGGTCAGGTCAGTTCACTGTAAAGCATTATTTTGCCTTAATAATAAAGTTCATTGCTTAGAGACAATAAAAATAGAGTGGAACTCAAGATGAGTTGTTAAAATGCTTGCAGGTGAGGTGTCTTGGGAACAAGAAAACTCTGAAACTTCAGAGAAGACATGATCAAATTTTTCACAAATAGCATAGCTAAAGGAATACCTACTTACACACCAGTTCCTAAACATTAGGATCCTTTGCAGCAGTTTTTGAAACTAGAGCAAAATTAAGTTAAAATAAAGAATGTCCCAGTGACTTGGGAGTGCCTAGAGGCAGAAGGGTTGCAAGTGTGAGGCCAGCCTGGGCAACTTAATAAGACCCTATCTCAAAATATAAAAATTAAAAAGACTGGGGATGTAGATCAATGCTGGAGCACTTGCCTAATGTGCACAAGGCCCTGGAATTTGATCCCTAGCACCACAAAAAGCAAACCGAAAAGGTACTATTTTATACACAGGTAGCACATTTTTTGGAAGGTGAAACCTCAGTTGGTACAAGATGGACACATAAATGTATTTATTTTATTTTTTTATTTTTTGCGGTGCTGGGGATTGAACCCAGGGCCTTGTGCTTGTGAGGCAGGCACTCTACCAACTGAGCTATATCCCCAGCCCCACATAAGTGTATTTAGAAGGGGCCCAGACAGGTTATTCATAACAGACCTGTGTCTGACAAGAACTGTTGGGAGTCTTAACCATTGAGACCCACCCTCATCTGGGAGGGTCTCTCCCAATGCAGAGCCTTGGGAGAGCATGAGAATCTGAGCTAGTTGTCTTCTGGTCTGAGCCACATAGTGCCTCCTTAGGAGTTGGAGGGAGAAGATCCATATCTGGAAATTCTCAGATACTACCTCCTTTTCCTTTGCACTTTCCCTATCCTATTCCATTGCTCCCCCTTCCATGCTTCCTAGTCTCCCTCCTCACAATGCATTCCTGTTCCTAGGTTGGCTGTTGTCCAGTGTGTTGCTATCATCTGGAACTCCTACCTGTCCTGGAAAGCACATCAGCTCTAGCCTACCTTGCCCCATCATTGCCACCTTCAGTGATTCACCATGATCCTGGGATTGTCAGACAGTGGGCATATCAATGTCCACAGGGTGGAAGTGCTGGTCAGATCTTAATGAGATGAGCACTTGGAAATGACACATTTCATTTTAAACTGCAAACTGTTTCTGAAATCACTAGCTCTTTATAATACATTCATGCAACGCTTATCAACAATATGTTCTGAGAACTGTGTCATTAGGCAATTTAATTGTCATGTGAACATCACAGAGTGTACTTACACAAACCTGGATGGTATAGATCAGTCACTTGATGTGGTCTCTTGATGCAGAGAAGGGACACAGTAAATAAGGTGTATGAGGCTGCTACCGATTTAACACCACATACTGTTTTATAGTAAATTGGTTTTTTTCCTAAATGAGAGAATACTCTAAAATAATGATGAGGATCACAAGTTCAAGGCCAACTTCAGCAACTTAGGCCCTACACAACTTAGCAAGACCATGTGTCAAAATTAAAAAAAAAAAAAGGCTGAGAATGTGACTCAGTGATTAAGCACCCCTGGGTTTAATTCCCAGTACCAAAAGATGACAACGAGAAAAACTTTGGATCATAAAATAATGATGCCAGGCATGGTGGCGCACGCCTGTAATCCCAGCACTTGGGAGGCTGAGGCAGGAGGATCACGAGTTTAAAGCAAGCCTCAGCAAGATCAAGGTGCTAAGCAACTCAGTGAGACCCTGTCTCTAAATAAAATACAAAATAGGGCTGAGGATGTGGCTCAGTGGCTGAGTGCCCCTGAGTTCAATCCCCGGTTCCAAAAATTAAATAAATAAAATAAAGTAAGGATAAAAGTAAACAAATAAACCAGTAATATCTTTATTATTGTTATCAAGTTTTATGTGCTGCACATAGTCATACATGCTATACTTTAAGACAACTGGCGATGCAGTAGGTTTGTTACCACCAGTATCACCACAAACATAGGATTAATGCGTTGTGCTGTGATGTTACAACAGCTACCATGTCACTAGGTGGTAGGAGTTTCCAACTCCATTACAATTTTATGTATGTTGGTGTGTCATTGACTGAAACATTGTTTTATGGCATGACTATAGTCTTATACCCACTCATGCCTACTTTCCATTGACACATCTGTTACTCTAGCCCTTCCCAACCCTAGTGTTCTTTGGGATCCCTTCCACTCTTCATTGTGCCTCAGTAAATATTTTTTATTTTATTTTATTTTATTTTATTTTGCGGTGCTGGGGATTGAACCCATGGCCTTGGGCTTGTGAGGAAAGCACTCTACCAACTGAACTATATCCCCAGCCCCTCAGTAGATGTTTCAAATACATAATCTGGAACCTGCAGAGGTCATGAGTAAGACCCAGGAGAAAATTATAAAAATGGCTATTGATGGAAAGAAGCCCACCTCCAAATCTTCTTCTACAAATGCAGAGACTAAGTTTGTGGAAGTGAGGTGACCTGTCCACACCAGGAGTTAGTGGCAGGGTAAAAACTTGAGCCCAAGTTTTCTCACTTTCTGCCTACTGATCTTAACTAGAGGGGTGAAAGCATAATACTGCTATCATGGTTTCTGGGAGAAAAACTGACATTTGTTAAACTACCACTTGGGGGAAACTCAGAAACAAATTGACCAGACTTTTGTGGTCTGAAAAGCCAGAAATCCTCATATCCAGTGCTCAGACAGCTGTAGAATTTATATTCTGGGACTGCAATAAGGTCAAGAGTCCCAGGATTCTTGAGTTATGGCAGACTGCCTGTGGGTGGGATTCATAGTGTTGGCTGAGTGCCAGCGCAGGCTCTGTATTCCCCCAGTTTACATCCCAGTAACTAATGGTCTAGGAACTGGATCTGAGCATCCCAGTGTTCTCCCGGTGGCGATTCTTGCCAGTTTCTTGGCGGCTAAGTACAGGGTCAGCACCATGGACAGCGCCATGGTCCTACCTCCCTTTAGTGTGCTAGAGGAGAGGAACCCCGGGTTAGCATGGTATGGGGGACCAGCTCTAGTCTCAGCTGTGTGTTCTGAACAGGATGAAGGACTCTCGTGGGTTGTAGAGAGTCTTCATGGCCCAGACGTCAAGAGCCGGCTTCTCACTCTTCCAATTCCAATGCTTCCAGCGCTAGCCACAGAGACACTTAAGTCAAAAGTCCAGAAATGCACCGCTCTGGGGGCTCGAAACCTCTGGACTCGAAGTTGCTGTCATTGCTTCTACAATCAGTGCATGTTCTTGGCTGACGTCAGTCGGAGCTGCCTTGGCGCTATATAAGGCTGGCGGCGGTCCCCGGACAGACCCCGTGTTCCCCAAGGAGCCCTCAGCCCAAGGGACAGAGACTGGAGCTCCGTCTTGCATCAGGCAGACACTTTCCGATAACCTGTGAGTGGAAGGGAGCGACCGTCTAGACTCCCTCAGCACCAGGACTCAGCGCTCAGCCCACCAACTGCTGCCCTCTGGGAGGCGGGGAAGAAAGGGAGAGAGGGGTGGAACTGGATTTGCGCAGCGACTGGGGCTGGGAGGCAGGTTGGGGGCACTGGGCAGCAGCTGGAGGGTCCTGGCGGGGACGCTGGGCATGCGCTGATAGGGGTCATACCACCTGCGGCTGTCCCAGGCGCACCTCACTGCGCAAACCCTGTATGTCCAGGGCCGGTGGCACCATGAGGCAGAATGGACGCGGGGCGCTGCTGGTGGCGCTGCTGCTTCTGCCACAGCTGCGTCCCGGGAGCAGTCAGTGGAACCCGGCGGTGGCAGCGGCGACCGAGGTCCAGGACCCGAGTCTTCGATGGAGCTCCGGGGCGCGGAACCAGGGCGGTGGGGCGCGCGCTCTCCTCTTGCTGCTGGCAGAGCGCTTCCCCCGCCGCGCTGGGCTCTCCGGATGGGGATCCGAGACCGCAGGCGAGCGGCCGCGACGCGACGACCCTCCGCTGTCCATTGACCTCACATTCCACCTGCTGCGGACCCTGCTGGAGCTGGCCCGGACGCAGAGCCAGCGAGAGCGTGCGGAGCAAAACCGCATCATATTCGACTCTGTGGGCAAGTGATCCGCCCAGTCCCGGGCTGCGAAAACCTTGACCCCTTCCCCCACCCTGGGGCTGAAAGGTGCGCGACGGGAACTGACCCATTCCTGTGGTGCAGAGTGGCCCAGAGATGCTCTGAGCACTCTCTGCCTATTTTTTAATAAAAGTGCTGAAGAGCCTTTTTGACTTCTGTCGTGGGGGCTCGGGCGAGCACAGCAGGGAATCCGTGGGAGAGGAAGGACAGATCCAAATCTTGGGGGGGAGGTCAGAACTGCTTTCAGTCAAGTCTCTAGGGGTCCCATTGCATCCCCCTCTCCCAAATTCCGGAATTCAGAGGTCCCGCAACCGCCACGCTACCCTTGACCCTCTCCCCAGGTCATTGGGCTCAATGAAGGAAGTCCGCGTCGGGCATGAAGGAAGTACTCAATTAAGGTTCATCTCATTTTTGCCCCCCAAATGATCTCAGGTTGGGGAAGGGCGCGGTGGTGGCGAGGTCGCCTCCAGACCCCAGAATGGGGAGTAGGCAGCGAAACGAGATACGCATCTGGGACGCAAAAGTCCTTTATTGAGGCTCTCCCCTAGCGCGTGGCGCCGATGGTCTCTATGGGGCTACTCCAGGACGCTGGCACCAGGTTCCGTGCGCGCGGGCTCTCGACCAGGGATAGGGTCAGTGCAGCCCTGTGCCAGGCAAAGAAAGCTCGATGGGCGGGTGTCCCAAAGGGTAATGGTAGCCCCGAAGCTCAACTCACTGCCTTTCCCCAGTCACCGGGTTTCTTGCAAACCCAACGTGGTCTGTAGAGCTCCCGAAAGGATGGTGGGAAAGAGCGTTATTTTATGCGCGCTAGGGGGCGCTCCTCTGTAGCGCTGGGATTGGGTGGCCCTTGAAAGGATTGGGGGCTGCAGGCGAGCCCTGCTGTGGCTGGGAAGGCAATCACCCGAGAAGGGAACATGAGAGTGTCAGTCAGGCCACGCATCAAGCCCCTCCGCCACTCTCACCTTCTGGTCCGTCCGGCCGCTCTTCCTCTGGTCCTGCGCTGCCCTCGTCGCCGTCCGGCGCCACCTCCTCATCCTCTTCGTCCCCGGCAGCGCCTGGGTCGAAAGCAAGCCAGTTGAGGTGGAGTCCTCGCTATTCTGGAGGTCAAATTCACTCATCCCCATACGGAGGTTCTGGACGTGCAGTCCCTCCTTCCCTCCCTGTCTCTCACCGGGCTGGAAGTCGATGGTCCTCAGCATTTCGGCCACGTGCTCCACGCTCACAGAAAATTGCTCCATGCTTTCGTAGCCTGGCTCCGGTCGTCCCGCTAGCTCCACTTTTGACATTGTCCCGACCCTGCGGTGGCCACAACTGCTCAACAGGCAAAGCCCGGGTGCCCTCAGCCCCTCCCAGAGCCAGAGGAATTCTCGCGGCCACTTCCTTTCCCTTTCCAAGGGACCTACTTACTTATTGATCAGCTCCTTGGCCTGCTGCAGGGAAGAAAAAAGGGTGAGGGTAAGTGCTGGGCCAGCCCTGACAAAGCCCAGTTTCTGATTCTCACCACAGTCCTGCGCGGTAGGTGGGAATGCATATCACAAGTCGTTTAGGAGAAAGCGACCGCAGAGCGAGCGATTTGGCCAGGCTCATGGGGGCAAATAGGTGCAAGCGGTTAGACCTGAACTTGGGTCTCCAGGTGCCAAATGCCCCCCTGACTCCAGACACTCTGCCGGGCTGCCGCCCTCCCCGGGGGCCAACCTGCAGGTAGAGCGCCATCTGTGGCTCCTCCATGGACTGGATGGCGGACTCCACCAGCTTAGAGGAGGCCTCCAGGTGATCGCCATATTGACGGATAAGGCCGCGAACCCGCTGCAGCTTCTCCTCCTGCTCCCGGGCCAGCGCTTGCAGCAGCTCGCCCTTACGCTCCTCCAGCACCGCGCACAGGGTCTCGAACCTCTGGTTTAACAACTGCTTCTGCCTGCGGCTGTTGTCCTGAAAGACCCGGAGGATGAGGGAAGGCGTGGCTGGACCTATAGCTGGGAGAGCAGGATATTCGTACCGCTCCCCACTTAACGGAACTCAGAGAGCCACGAATTGAAGTGACCTGACCATGGTTCAACCCGAGTTAGGGGCACACCCAAAATCCAACCCAGGTCTTTTAGAGAACATGACATCTCAAAGTAGCTTCACTGGGTGCTATCTATATCCCTGGCCTTGGTTTTGATTGGCATTATTCAATTTAATTCACAAAAGACCCAATGAGATAGCCACTATACCATTACCATCATCACCATTTTATGCAATTAAAAATAAAACCATTCACGGATAAGTTAAGTAACTGGGCCAAAGTCACAGAGTTAGCGAACAGCAGAACTGGAATTCAACCCAGCAGCCTAAGCACACTCCAGCCCAGAACCATTCTTGCCAATTTGACCAGAGATCAGAGAGAAGCTGTCTTTGGAGCTTGGGATCTCCAGGCCAGCCAGCCTGGATCCCGTCCTCCCTCCCAGTCCAGGCTCACCTCAATGGTCTGGCACACCTCCTCCATCTGCGTGATCACTGCTTGCACACGGTCGTTGCCTGCCACCAGCATTGCGATGCCATCACTGAGCTCACTCTACCACACACAAGGATCAGCTCTTAGAGCTGGAGGACACACCTGTCCTGCAGTTGTATCCCCAGCCATGCTGCCTAGAAGACTGAACTTTCTAAACCAAAGATATAGGAGGCTTAAAACTATTTAAGAAGTATGGAAACATTCTGTGAATTCTGGAAGGAGGCAGAGAGAAGAAGCGTCCCACCACCAAATGAAAAACGAATAAACATTCTCCTAATACCACCATGTGCCAGGCACTGGCTTAGTGCTTTCTCTGTAGATTTATGTCTTCGATCAGTTCTGAAAAATTCTGTGATATCCATTCAGATAATATTGCCTCTTCTCTATTCTCTGCTTCTGGGAGTCTGATAAGACTTACGCTAAGCCTTCTTGTCCTCAACCTTCTCCCAGAGCTACATTATATATTTTTTGTCTTCTTGTCATATTCATTAATTCTTTCTTCAGAGAAATTTCATTTAGTTCATCCACTGAATGTTTTAATTCAATAATTATAATTTAATTTCTAAAAGCTCTATTTAGTGCTTTGTCAGATATTCATGGTCACTTTTGATATTCTATTATTGCTTTTAAAAATATTCCATATTTTAAAAAGCATTTATTCATAGTAACTTTCTATTTTTTAATTATTTCAACATCTGAATGTCCTCGAGGGTCTAAACTGAAATTTTCATTTCTGTTGACTTCACTTATAGAGCACATTCCTCTGTGTATCTTGTGAACTAATATATTGTTGATTTTAATCAACCAAACCTAAGGGCTAAATTGAAGATATTTTCTTCCTGGCAGAATTTGCATTTGCTTTTGTCAAAGGCCAGATGATGCAACTGATGGCGTTAGCTCCAGGTTTTCAGTCTAACCTGGGGTCTTGGGAATCTTAGAGGCAGCTCTCCCACAGTTTAGGGATTTGAAGGCATTGCCTCTTCTATCAAGCTCAGCGACACTGCAGCATCAGCCCTCTGGGAAATGGTGCCTTGTGTTTGCTGGCTGCCAAGCGCTCTGTTTTCATCTGGCTCTCTCCTCCTTGCCCTGCCCCAGCCCACTTGGAGATTCCTTTCACTTTCTATGTGCCAACCAATTAATTTTAAAATTATGCTTTATGCAGAAATTAGTTGTGTGATAGGGAGAGAACCTTGAGCATGTCTAGTCCCCCACACTGAAATCTGTTTTCATCTAATTTTATGCTTATAACAACCTCAGAAGTAGGTATTTCCACTTTCTGTTTTATAATTAAGGAAAGTGAGGGTCAGAGAGGTCAAGGAACTTACTCAGGGCCAAGCACTGAGTCAAGCATAGAACTGTGCCGTTAGACCTGATATGCTGGACTGCACAAGCAAGTGGAGCAAAAAGGCCAACCCTGTCCTAAGTCCCCATTCCCAGTCCCTTCTCCACTTGATACCTTCTGGCGTTTGTAAATGGTGGGCAGTGGGGCCACCTCACAGTCCTTGTGGGCACCAAAGACCTTGCAGAGAGAGCAGGTGGGCACTTCACAGCTCAAGCAGTAGATATTGATCTTCTCCTCCTCATGTTCCTCGCACATGAGGTGCTGCTCAGCCTTGGAGTGCAGTGGCCTAGAGGGGAGCAGCAGGGTGGCAGTGAGGGTCAGGGGCCAGGGCAGTGAGCCAAAGTGTTGAGCCTCCACTCAACTGCCACTGCCGCCCTGCAGCTCATGATCTGGGTGGCTGACTAGTTTCCATGGTACTCTCAATTTCGGGAAGAGATGGGGCTAAGAGGTAGAAAATACCTGGACTCAAGACAAGTCTTTATTCCAGGGGGCAAGGCTGTTCCATAGGCCTGGAAGTCATGGAGGGCTGGCAAGGTCAAGGGCCTTGCTGGTGGACTCCCAGCCCCACCCCAAGAGGAGAGGGTGAAGGAGATGCACTACCAGGGAATCAGAGTCTGCCATCCCAGCATGATCGGGGCCAAATCCCTTCC
Source organism: Glaucomys volans (assembly GCA_020662805.1). Classification (NCBI taxonomy): domain Eukaryota; kingdom Metazoa; phylum Chordata; class Mammalia; order Rodentia; family Sciuridae; genus Glaucomys; species Glaucomys volans. The sequence continues at coordinate 1,120,266 of JAJEJO010000117.1, forward strand.
CTCTGTGGCTCTATTCCTCTCATCTCTAATCTGAAGAGGCAGTTGATTGTTTCCTTCCCTCCCTTCTGGGCCTGATGGGGACCTTGGCAGAGTCCCTGGCCCTGATCTTGTGAGAGGTGAGAGGTGAGTCCCTGACAGCTTACCGGGAGGACTCCTGCTTATAAATGTCTATAATGTTCTCCACTAGCAGGTTTCGCTGCAGGCCATACACACCATGTCGGTCCAGGACCACCTCATGCCTGCAAGATGGGCACCGGAAACGGCCTCCTGAAGACACAGCAGTGGAGCCTCGGGATTGCCATAGAGGATTCGAGGCCTGTGGGGATAGGTGGCACAAGAGAACAGGAACAGTGAGGGTGCAGGAACTTGGAGGAGGTAGGAAGAAAGGTCCTGGGGGCTGAGGAGTTGAACACAGTGGTGGATGGGGAGGCATCAGCTCTTTTCTATGGCTGGTCCTCCCCTGGGAGCAACTCAGGGAAAGGTGGCCCAGGAGCTGATTTCTGGCCTTCGTCTCATTACTCAGCCAGCTCCTTGAGCATCCCTACAGCTTTGGCCAAGGCCTTGTGAGGATGTGATCTCTCCAGAGGGGTTCAGCTTGCAGCTTTGGCAGGAAGACTGAGCGGTGCAGCCAGTGTCCATGTCTGGGGAGATTCTCTGCCATCTTAGGCAGGGGCGCACACAGTGCAAATGCTGAACAATGAGGCAGGAAAACTAGAATTAACCAGGTCTTTCTGGAAAATTGTTTCAGGCACTGGGAGTCAGGAGTCCTGGGTTCTCATGCTGCCCCTGGCACTTTTTTTTTTTTTTTTAACTCTCTAAATTTGTCAAGCATTCCACCTGGGTAGTTAAAGACTAAATTGGATTATTCATTTTACATCAGATATTGAGTATGCTGAATAATTGCTTGGTTCTGGGTTAAGCATATGAACAAAATGCATCCCTAGCCAGTGAGGTGGAGCATACCTATAATCCCAGTGACTCAGGAGGTTGAGGTTGGAGGGTGGCAAGTTGGAGCAACTTAGCAAGAACCTCAGCAGTTTAGTGAGAACCTATCTCAAAATAAAAAATCAAAGGGACTAGTGATGTAGCTCAGTGGTAAAGTGCTCATGGGTTTAATCCCCAGTACCAAAAATACATAAATAATAATAATAATAATAATAATAATAATAATAATAATGCACCCCTGCCCTGAGGACAAGCAGGCAACTTGCATCCAGTGCAAGGGTCACGGTTATAGGGAAAGTCGAATTACCAGAGAACTTAACCCTCTTCCCAGAGAACAGCTCCATCCCAGCCTAAAAGGGAGTGCCCTGCCATGACACACCAGAGATGACTGGCTCAGAGCTGAGGAGCTCACCACACAGGACCAATCAAGTGTTCTCTCCCAGGAACTTGGAATTAAGACCTAGGGGCTGAGCTGGCTACACTGTGTGCTGCTGTAGAACTGAAAAGACTTGTGGGTTGAGCTAAGAGTGTACATGTGGCCATCCCATAAAGTGTGAAGGTCAGAAACTATGAACAGAGTAGGCTGGTCTACAGGAAGGAGGAAAGAATCAATCTGTGGAGAGAAGTAGAGATGAAAGACTGGCAGAGATTGCCCATTGTTCCCCCACATTCACCTCTTCTTCAGTTAGAGCCCCTGAGTTTTAGCAAGATAAGTGATATGAAGTCCACATTCCCAAGCCTCCCTTCCAGCCGGATGTGGCCATGTGGCTGTTCTGGGAGGTAAACAGAAATGTTTGGTGTAATTTTTAGGAAATATCTTTAATGGGAGGGGTGTGTCCTACTTCTACCCTTCTTTCCTGCTGCCTGGAATGAAGATGGGATGGGTCAAGTTGAAGCAGCTATCTTGGGCCATGAGATAGTAGACACAGGTTGAGAATGCCAACAAAATCCAGGAGCAGGTCTCTGATGAGGTAGTCCTGGACTATCCACCCATACCTTTCCTTCTTCAAGCCACTGTTATTTCTTTTCTTTTTTCCTTCCTGTGTTACTGAGAATTAAACCCAGGGTGCTCTACCATTGAACTATACCCCAGTCTTGTCTTTAAGACAGGGTCTTGCTAAGTTGCTCAGGCTATCCTCCAACTTACAACCCTCCTGCCTTGGCCTCCTGAATAACTGGGATTACAGGCATGCACCAGCTTGCCCAACTTTCTTTCTTTTTGGATTATTTGTTTTGTGTTGGTGCTGGGGATTGAATCCAGAGCCTTGTGCATGCCAGGCAAATGCTCTACTACTAAGCTCCATCCCCCAGCACTGCAAGCTGATCAGCTGGAAGACCATACACTCCTAGAGAGAAATGGAGACAAGAATCACCTTTGACTTTGCATATTTAGATGCATTTCCTACAAATGTGTTCCATGAAACTCTCTAAATCCTTTCACACCACCTGGAAGACCAGTTTGGAAGAACCCTTAGGTGTTAACCACAGTGCCCCATCACACACAAAGTGTACCCAAGTCAGGAGTCTTGTTTGCTCCTTCGGTAGCAAGGTTCATAGGCAGGAAACATGGCCCCACTATGAAGTGGGCAGCTTAGCTTGGGAAGAGTAATTGACATGTGCTATGCATGCCACATTCTTCTTAGAATTTCTTGAGAGTCATAAGAAATTAACACTTTGGCCCATCATAAACCTGGAGTTTGAGATTATCCAAGGTGGGTTTGTGCATCTGTCCTCCTCAGTAACTAGGATTATATGACTATTGTTAAGTTTAATTTAGGGAATGTGTTAAAGAATATGATCACAGACTTTTGTTTGCTTAATACAATTACCTATCAATATTTAGAATCCAAGGGGATGAGGAAGTATTGAAAGAACTATAAAGTTGCAAGCTCCTGGAAAGATCTTACTCATATTTGATTTGCAGGTGGTGGGATATAGAGGTGCTCAGTAAGTGTTGGAAGGGAGGAAAGGGGACCTCTATCTAGCTCAGAGCAAAGACAAACTCTGGGGTGTCCTCTCTTCCCCATCTCCATTCCTCCCTGTACCCTTCCTCTCCTTGGGACACAGGTGCAGGAAACTCATTACTTAACATTCTACAATTGTTCTGAGGGTCTGCATGTGCCAAGCATTTTCAAGACATTATTGAATTTCATTCTGCAGAGCTTCTTGTAAAGATGGTGGAGATGAACATTCACTCCTGCAAGAAATATAATGAAAGTGACTAATAACTATTGAGGACCTACTTTATGTCAGGTTTGCTGCTGGTATTAACTCATGGAATCCTCATATCAATTCTGAAGCAGGTGTCACTACTAGTCCCAGTTCAAAGATGAGAAAACTGTGTTCCAGAGAAGTTAGATAAATTGCACATGGTTATCAGCTAAAGGTGGCAGAGGTGACATTTGAACTCAGGTTCTCTGACTCTAAAGTCAGTATATATACACACACACACACGCACACACATGCATACACATATGCATGCATGTATAAATGTAAATATATATAGGGTTATGAAGAATCAAATAGCTGTCCTTCATGAAGGGAAAAAAACAGGCTGAAAATCAACTCTGCAACTATGGACTGAAGTTATTTAAGCGAATTTATTTAAGTCATATAAACAAAAGATGACCCATCAAATCAAAATCTGGGGTACATGGAGCATGTAAGGGAGAGGATTTCAACCAGAATGACCTGCTTGTCTGTGAGAAGGAAAGGAAATGGCAAAAATCACAGGGCAGACCTCTTCCCAGAGATCTGTGTATGCCTCCATGGGAGATCATTCACTGGATTCCCTGTGAAAAATATTCTGAGACAACATAGCCAAAATGGGACCTCGACTACCCATTAATTCAGGTCATATCCTCTATTCACCACAGAAGTCAAATGACTAAACAGAGATTGCAAACTGATGACAACATCCGATCAGCCAGCCAGCTTGCATTTAAAACAGCAAAAGAAAGCCAAGGTAAACACTGGGTGAGTCAAGAATTCACCTTGGGGTGCAGATAAAACAATCCCTATTCAAAGAGGAGTGATAAGCAGGAAGGGTCCAGCAGGAGATGCAAACCAAGATAGCTCCAGAAGAAAAGGAAGCCTGGCAAGCAAAGGACAAGCACGCCCTCCAGAAGAAGGAATTCCCCAGGATCAATACAACCTCAACCTAAGGTTTGTAAAGAAATGAAGAAAACTTAGTCATTTTGATTAGAGAAGAAATATAAGGGATCACAGCTGGAGAATAAAAGAGAGCTAACAGAATGAGAGAGAGGAATCAAGCAACATTTAAATTTTTTTTTTGTAATTGTAGATGGACAGAATGCCTTTATTTTATTTGTTTATTTTTATATGGTGCTAAGAATCGAACCCAGGCAAGTGCCCTGCCACTGAGCTACAGCCCCGGCCCTCAAGCAACATTTTTAACAGAGAACCTCCCACATCCGGCCCAGTAGAATGGATGATGCTGTTAAAAGCCATATCGATTAGAGCAGAAATTAAGAGATAAAAGTAATCAGGACTCCAACCTACAACATGGACTGGCCTAGAAGATATTATGCTAAGTGAAATAAGCCAGACACAAAAGGACAACTGTTGTGGAATTTCTCTTAAATGATATACCTGGAAGACTCAAGTTCATAGAGACAGAAAGTGGGAAGGTGGTTGCCAGGAGCCTAGGGGAGAAGGGGATTGGGGAATGGTGAGTGTTTTTTTGTTTTGTTTTGTTTTTTTGGTACCAGGATTGAAACCAGGTATGCTTTACTACTGAGTCACATCCACAGCCCTTTTTAAATATTTTATTTAGAGACAGGGTCTCAGGGAGTTGCTTAGGGCCTCGCTGAGTTGCTCAGGCTGGCTTTGAACTTCCTATCCTCCTGCCTCAGCCTCCTGAGAGCCCTGGGGATTACAGTCCTGCAGCTTTAGCAACCATGGCTAGGAAGTTATTGTTTAGTTGATAGAGTTTCAGTTTGAGAAGATGAAACAGTTCTGGAGATGAATGGTGGGGATGGTCACCCTGTGAATGTACCGAATGCTGCTAAAGTATACATTTTAAAAGGTTCAGGATCATCTGGGCACGTGGGGTGTGCCTGTACTTGCAGTTGCTTGGGAGGCTGAAGCTGGAGGATGCCTATGCCCAGAGTTCCAGGTCAGCCTGGGCAACACAGTGAGACTCTGTATCTTAAAAGAAAAAAAAATGAGATGGCAAATTTCATGTTTGCATTTTACCACAAAATTTTAAAAAGAAGAAAAAAGAAAAAAAGAAAGTAATTAGGTTTTGTTTGTTTGTTTATTTGTTTTTTAACTCTCTTGGCCCACATTCTTCCTTTCAACTCCCTGCAGTCAGGACTGACTTCAGGGCTTGCCCTGGGCTGGGAAGCACTCCATCCCTTAGTCTTTCACTACCTGCCAGAGAAATTTCTCTAGCAGCTCATCCCATTGGTCAATCACCACCTTTCTCTTGGGACCCAAAACACTAACAGGCATCAATACTCACTCAAGCAGTCCACCCCTAAGTCCTTTGTGTGAAGGGCCTGTCTCCCTGGAGAGAGGAAGCAGGCCAGGAGTCTGTCTCCCCTGAATCACGGTCTGGCTCAGAGCAGGTGCTACTCCTTGGTCAAGATGCCACTGTCTGGCACTTTGCATGTTACCTTCCATCCCTAGGTTCCATGGTCCCCTCCCAGTTCTGAAGCCCAGTTCCTCCTGCCATCAGCCACCTCTGTCCTGGCTGGCCCTCCTTTTAACCTCCAGGGTAGCCTTCCTCTCCATGTTAGCTTCAGTCAAGTTTGCCCCTGCCCAACCTACAACCCCACTTCCTTTGCTAGACTCTGACTAATGTATGCATGTGCCCTTTGGTACTGGAACTAAATTTAACTGGTAATAGAATATTTGGATTTTTTATGGACTGTATTGTTCAAATAGAGGAAAAGTAAATGTTTGGACTTTAAAAGTGAGTTTTAAAATATAGAACTTGTTAAATCATAGTACAGGTGGCAAAAATACAGAAGGTGAAATGAAAATGATGGTTGGGACATTTGTGCTTCCCCTTTCCTGAACAGCCCCTTATCAAACTTTCTCTGACTCAGGTCTCAAAGCTTTTTCAAATGCTGAGTGGCTATTTTGAGAAAACCATCTGTATTGGATATGTGGATGAAATAGGGTTAGGGTTCCTAACCCTTCTTGGTAACATCTCTCTATTTTAACAGAGGGCTTTTGTGCAGTGTAAAATGGCAGAAGCATCTTATCTGAAGACCTGGTTGTGGGTTTGCCATTTTGGACCTTGTATAAGTCCCTTCTCTCTGGGTTTCAGTGTCCTCAGATATGGAAAGTATCCTTAGTACTAGATCCTTTCAAGGGCTGATGTTTTCTGGGCCATGGAGCCTTAAATGAAAGAATTATGGTAAGAACTTCAGATACCCTGAGCAGCTGATGTGTGCACTGGCACATGAGATGGGGCAAGGAAGTTGGTGGTTGCTGAACAGCTTTCTCTTCTCACACAGTGAGGCCACCACCTCCCTCTGAATCCCGTGAGCCAGGATCTCTCCTGCGTGTCCCCACCCACAGTGTCCCAGGAGCGCCCTCTTCCTGTCAGTGGTAGGCAGTTCCTAAAATAGCCCTGATTAACAGTAGCTTCACTCCTCACCCTCACTTGAATTTACCCTCTAGTGTTCCACTAAATTTAACTATCAAGTTCAAACCTATTTTTCTGGTTCTGGGAATTGCACTGTGAGTCTTGTGCATGCTAAGTCTTGTGTACTTTACTAGTGAGCTATACCCCAGCCTAAGAAATATTTTGATTTACTTATTTTGTGGTCCTGGGCATTGAACTCAGGAACTCATGCTAGGCAAGTGCTCTACCACTGAGCTACACCCCCAGCCCAAGAAGTATTTTTAAAGTTCTTAGGACATGAAACCATGAGCTACAGGGAACACAAAGATGATCTAGTAAATCCACTTTGGAATCTATCCTAAGGAAACAATCCAAATTACAAAGATTTGTGCATAACAGTTTCTGCAAAAAGATGTTCACCAAAACACTGGTAACAACAGGATAAGATGGAAAGGACCTGTGCATAGATAGAATGCTTAATAATGGTCACCCATTCAAAGGAATTGTCTTCTGCTATCAAAAAGAATGAGATGGGTATGTGTGTACTGTCACAGGGAATATCAGCAAGTTGTTAGGTGAAAAAGCAATTTTAGAACATTACACTTGATATAAATCCTTTTTAGTAATAAGTGCGTGTAACTATAAAGAAGAAATCTGTGGGATATACACCAGTCTATTGATAGTATTTGTTTCTCAGGGAGGAGGACTGTGGGAGATTTGTACATTCTACAATTCATATTATCTATGAGGTTTGAAAGTTACATATACAATTTTATTATTATTTTTAATTAGAATAAACAATAAAATTGCCTTTTCATGTTGAAAACCATCTGGACATCTAATGATAAAGAAAAATGTAAATGAGTAACAAGGTAATATGCAACTATCTTTAATAGAGTTCCCAGAACAGGAGATATTCATGTTATGAATTTAGAATATAATAATATTAGGACTCAGGAGGCTGAGGCAGGAGGATCACAAGATCCAGGCCAGCTTCAGAAACTTAGTGAGGGCCTAAGCAACATAGCAAGACCCTGTCTCAAAATAAAAAATAAAAAGGGCTGGAGATGTAGCTCAGTTGTTAAGTGTCCCTGGGTTCAATCCCTGGTACCCAAAAATAATTTAAAAAATTAAAAATCAAGATACAAATCTATATATACAGTATAAGTTTACATGTGTTTTAAATTTTTCTTCTTGGTATTCATTGGCATTTCCCAAATTTCTCTGTATGTGCTACAAATTACAAAGCGCATTAAACAAAAATTATAGTTTTGCAATAATTATTACTGAGTAATAGAGTTGTGGGTCTCATCCTTCTTCCTTTTTAAATTTTTTATGCTTTCCAAATTTTCTACAATGATTTTGGGGTTGCACTCAGGGAGACCCTTAATTTAAAAAATGTAATGCTCAGACGCAACCAGAATAAAAGGGGGCGCTAGAGTGCCATATTAAAAACACATTAAAGCCATCCGGAGAAAACACTTCAGGGACACAACTAGTAAGGACCTTAGTATGAAGTCGGGGATGTTTAAGAAGATGCCACTTGTAAGGGACTTGAAATCAGGGTAGACAGCAGGAGATGGTAGGTTGTAAAGAGTTTCAGGAAACAGGACTATAGAATTTCAGTTGCCAATAGGGGAGCCATGAGGGAAGCTGGGAAGGTGGGCCTTAATCATGGAAGTCTTTGACTCCAAGGGTGAGGAAGTGAACTTGAGTTTTGTAGACTGGGTTTCTAAATTGGGAGTGAAGAAGAAGTACATATTAATCGAACAGAGGTAATGTGGATAGATGGGAGGGAGAGAGGCTAAAGGCAAGGATCAGCTAGGAAACAAGTGCCATGGTCAATGTCAGTCACAGAGCCTGCCCTCAGGTGGTGACAGCACTGGAATGACAAGGGAGGCCACAGGTGGGATCAGTAGGACTGGTCAGTCACTTGGATGTGGGAGAGTAGGGAGTAAAAAACGACTCTGGAGTTGCAAGTCAGGGGACTTGGGAAGACACTGATGGCCCCAACACAGGAGTACTTAATTTGGGGGCCACAGGCCCCAAAAGATCCATAGAGTTCAAGGAGTCTATGAACATGGATGGGAAAAGAGGTAATTTTCACTAACCTGTAGCAGAATGGAGCATTTCCCCAGTGGTGGATGCAGGGACAAAACAGGAGTTTTAGCCCTGTGACCGTGACCTACAGAAATCACGGTTGTTTTCATATCATGTTACAGTTGTTGCTGAAATCTCAGAAAAAAAAAAAAAACAGTTTACACTTACACTACTTTTAAGTTACAGTAGTTATCAGGCCACTGCTAAATCTCATTATGTAATGTGTTCATCAAGAAGCACATATATCAGTCTATCAAACATGCTTTAAACAATTTGGTATTTCCCAAGCCTCCTCCTTTTCCTCCTCTTTTTTTTTTTGTACTGGGGATTGAACCCAGGGTACTTTACCAGTGAACCACATTCTCAGTCCTTTTATATTTACTTATTTATTTATTTATTTTGAAATAGGGTCTTGCTAAGTTGCTTAGGGCTTTGCAAATTTGCAGAGGCTGGCCTTGAACTTGGCAATCCTCCTGCCTCAGGCTCCCAAGTTGCCACTGCACCTGGTTCCAGACCTCCTCCTTTTTTTTTTTTTTTTCCCTTTTTTGTGGTGCTGGGGATTGAACCCAGGGCCCTGTGGTTGCAAAGCAAGCACTCTACCAACTGAGCTATATCCCCAGCCCTCTCCTCCTCCTTTTATTGCCCTCTCCAGGATTCTTTTTAGACTTTAAAATTTTCTTTTTCATTTTATTTTGGTACCAGGAATTGAACATGTGGCACGAAGCCACATCCCCAACCCTTTTTCTTTTTTCTTTCTTTAATTTTTAAAATTTTTTTATTTTGAGACATGTTCTCACCAAATTGTTTGGGGACTTGCTAAGTTGCTGAGACTGCTCTCAGACTTGTGATCCTCCTGACTCAGCCTCCCAAGTAGCTGGGATTACAGTGGTGTGCACCACTAGACCTCTACTTGTTCCCTTTACCCCATTAAATGTTAACACCACAGATCTACTTTTTATATACTATACTTGTATTTGTGCTTTATACATAACAAGCTAAGATTTTTTTGCCCCCTTGGCAGCAATATCACCCCTCTTGAGGGTGCCTCTGCCTTCTAATGCAATTAGTTTACCAAGTAAACATAGGTATTATATGTATTCATTTTAAAACTTTGGTCTTGGAAGGGATCCATAGATTTCATAGGCTGAAAAATATCCCATGGCAAGAAAAAGAAATTACTCTCTGCTCTGACTATAAATTCTTATGTTTTCTCATCACGAATAGGAATTTTGGGCTCTAGGATAGTGATGACAATCTCCTTAATACATCTTCAGAGTTGACAGTCTACTCGACTGAAGATCTCTCTGCCAACTAATATTCAGTTAGCAAAATCTTATATTCTGCTTCTGTTTGTCTTCCTATTTCAAGACTAAATCATAACTGATAGACTCTATTGTATGCATAAATGTTTGGTTCTTTCCTTGAATGTTACCTTTATACAAGGGAATCAGCCCCAGGAATGAAAATTTCATGTGCCAACAATGTGATGTTTAGAGGAAATTCTATCACTCTAGGAAGAAGAACTCAACACCTGGATTTATGTCCCTGCCCTGTCTCTTTGTGTGACTATAACCTGCTTCCTGTGTTCTTTCCCTGATCCATCCTATCTAATTCAAATGGAACCCTGTCTGCGAAGGTACACCATAAATTATAAATCACTGTGTAAACACAAAGGAAATAGTAAAAATCCTAATTCAGACCTTAACAATAAATGAACACAGAACCACAGGGCATGAAACAACTGTTCATTCTTCACTCCAAGGATAAAGGGGAATGGAGCAGGACTGGGGGTGCAGCTCAGCAGCACAGCATGTGCTTAGCATGCATGAGGCCTTGGGTTTAATCCCTAGTACCCCCACCCCCGCCACAAAAATGGATTTCGTTCCAGCTCTGTTCAGGCTTTAGTGTGGCATCCATGCCCTTAGCTGTCTCTTACAGGCTGCCTGGTGCCTTCTGCCATAGTCCCTGTGTGATGTTCCCTAACCTCTGGTAGAAGTGTTCCATCCAGGGAGGGCTCTGTAGATGCAGCTGCTCTGGCAGATCCACACTTACCTCAGAGCGTTTTCCCTCTTCTCTGCATGTCCAGGGAGAGGCTAATGTGCGACACAGGCCCGCCAGTGAGGAATGGCCAGGCAGCTCTGTGAGCCAGACCCTCAGAACACACTGGAGAAACTACAGGAAAGTGGTGGGCAGAGACCAGACATTTGGAGAAAAGTTGCAAAGCCTTAGAAGAATACAGGTTTCAGTAAGAGCTGAGCTATATGTTTAACAGAGATTTTGAGAAGAGGGCTAGCCAGAGCTGAGAGAGTCTAAGGAAGAGCCCTCACCCCTTCAGGGGGTGATAAACTGAGCCCTTGACCACTGACAAGCCGAAGAGGAGCCAAGTGAGGACACTGGTTACAGAAAAGAAAATCCTTAAAAATTATCATATTTCTTGAATTTGTGAAACCAGATTGGTAGAATTACAAGGGATGTTAAAATTGGTTTAAAATACCCTTTAATCATCTAAAAAGGTGTAAACAGGCTTGAAGAGGTGAAATTGCCTCTTTTTTCTTTTTTGTTCTAGGCATTGAACTCACTCTACTACTGACCCCTTTTTATTCTAAGACAGGGTCTCACTAAATTGCCCAGGCTGGCCTTGAACTTGCAATCCTCCTGCCTCAGTTTCCCATGTAGCTGGGATTACAGGTGTGAGCCACCGTGCCAAGTGAGCCTCTTGATTTGTATCACGTGGCAAATTACCAAAGAAACTGGTGCCAGGAGTCCTAAACCTCAATACAGGTTTTTGTTCCCATGAAACCAAGCTTCTTCCCTACCGAAGTTAAACCAAGAGCCCTGCTAGTGGCTGACTCCACTCACAAAACTTCAATGAACCAGTTTCTCATGGAGACCTGCCCAAGGTAGGGCTAAGAAGTTCTAGGCCTGGGCAGCAGGTGCAAGTAGTCCAGGAGGCAGGCTGCTGGGATCTTCACTGGAGGCCTCTGCCTGATGACACAGGGTCCAGATAATGAGCTGGAATATGGCTGGAGTGAAACTTAGGTCTCCTCTCTCCCAGAGCACCCTTTCACTGGAGAAGGAGGTCTCTCTGCTACTGTTCTTCTCTGTAAGTCCCTCTGCAGCAGGACCTTCTCCAGAAAAGCTACAACCTTCCCTCAAGACCTTCTGCTGAGCTACAACAGGTTGCAGCTCAAACAAGTAAGTGCCCACAGTAAAGTGGGGGCAGATACAAAAATAAACTGAAGGCTTGCTTTAAAGTAGTTCAGACGCGAATAGAGTTTACAAATACAGAAACACATGGGAAGATGTTTGTGTCAAATTCCCACACCAACAGCTTTGCTCTAGTCAAAATTCTTGGTAGCTGAGTGGGTGCAAGTGCGGAGAAAATGGGAGGGAGAAATTAGAGAGGGTTAATGTCATATTTTACTGTTTTCTGTTTCAGTTCAGAGAGAAAGAGAGATGTGTTACAGCTCTAAAGAGAAGTAGTCAAATCATAATGGCAACTATGTGAAAATATGTGTGGGGATAAGGCCTTGAAAGTAATATGCAAAAAATGAAAATGATTGAGTTGGGTGAAGGGGGATTATGACTGATTTTCTTCCAAATTCTTAATCCTGTTCAACATTTTCAACTACATGTTTTAACTTTTCAGATTTTGCTTCCTGGCTGTCTAGTTAACCTGAACTTTAAAAAAAAATTTTTTTGTTGTAGATGGACACAATATCTTTATATTATTTATCTTTTATATGTGGAGCTGAGGATCAAAACCAGGGCCTCACATGTGCTAGACAAGTGTTCTACCACTGAGCCACAACCCCAGCCCTATTTAACCTGATCTTATAAAGTCAAAACTCCCCCCAAATTTCTGTTTGTTGTCCATCACAGCAGTTGTTTTTTATTTTTATTTTTTAGTTGTAAATGGATGCAATAGCTTTATTTAATTTTTTATTTTTTTTATGTGGTGCTGAGGATAGAACCCAGTGCCTCACATGTGCTAGGCAAGTGCTCTACAACCTTGGCTCTTGCAGCAGACTTTAGCAAAGCAAAAACTGAAAACCATCTATAGGTTCTGGAGGATGGATTAGATAGATTGTGGAACAGTCATTGCGATGGAACACTAGACAGCTATTCAAGAGGAAAGCAGAGAGCTGAATGTGTGGGTGTGGAGTGAGCTCGAGAGGGAGTAAGTGAACAAGGCCATTAGTCTAGTGTAAGTATGTTTATATGTGCAAATATGAATCTAAGTGTGAACATTTCCTGGTAGGATTCCCAAGAAAGTTAGTAATGGTTTCTTCTCTCTGGTGAAGGGAATTGAGGGTCTGAGGTAAGTAGCAGATTCATTTTTCATGATACTTACTCCTATGGTGCTTGGAAGAAATGTATATACGAAAGTTTAAATATGGTGTACTGGTGTCACTTTCGTAACTGTTAACTTTCTAGGCAATGTTCTAAAGGTTTTCTTCCCAAGTGGTTTGAAGATAGAGGAACTCAAAGTCCTATTCTTGTCGCCATACTTAGAAAACAATCTGATTATGCCTGGAGTTGTCAAAATGTGGAGGCAATGTGTGAAAAAACTAAATATGCTCATCTTTCAGACAGAGATCTGCTGAGTTCTGCTGGGATGCATATACATAGTTGCAGTTGGGTAACTGGGTCAGCCTCCCCCAAGTCCTCCCAAATAAAGCAGCCAGGAAGGCAGATGTTCTCTGCTGTCTGTGGCGGGTCCAGGGGTGCTCTGTACTTCCAATGCTGCACACCACTCCAGACCCATAGAACCATTCCAGAGTCCTGGGAATCATGTTACTTCCCAAAGAGTCAGCACAGTTTTTGTTTGCTTGTTGGTTGGTTGGTTTTGAGCCGCATTTTTTTTTTCTTTTTTTTTGGTACCAGGGGTTGAACCTTGGGGAACTTAAGCACTGAGCCACATCCCCAGGCTTTTTTTATATTTTATATTTTATTTAGCAACAGGATTTCGCCAAGTTGCTTAGGGTCTTGCTAAATTGCTGAGGCTGGCTTTGAACTTGTGATCCTTCTGCCTCAGCCTCCCAAGTGGCTGGGATTACAGGCAGTCACCACCCTGACCAGCTTCAGCTGCTCTCTTGCTGTGTTGTCCAGGTTGAGCTCAAACTCCTGGGCTCAAGCAATTCTCCCATCTTAGCCTCCCAAGTAGCTGGGAGAACAGGTGTAAATCACTAGGGCCTGACATTGCACAGGGTTTGACCTGGATCTTCTCTGGGTCTCTCTAGGCCCAGATCAGTATTCTAGAGCTTCTTGGAACCCAAACAGTGCTCCTGGATACAGAGGATTGCCTCTATCTTCTCCTAGCCTCTGTAAACAGGATCTATTCATGGGTCCCTCTGACAGATGACACGGTGTGACTTGTACTTTAACATCCTGTCCAGTTTTTTAGAGGACATGTTACCTTAACTTTCCAAACTTCTCTTTGATTCATATATTTCAGGTTCTAATGAGAGGATGTTTCACTATAAATTCATGAGAAAGAGTGGCAAAATCTTTCTGGAATTCCCTCCCATGCACCTCAGCCAGGCATCGGAGTTAGACCAAAGGAGATACCAAGGGGTGGGCAAGACTTGAAGCCTATGGTGAGTGGGTATAGCATTCATTCTAGGCCCCAGAGAGGGAAAGGCATGGCTCTGTAGCCAAATGATGCCACATTTGGACACTTAGAATAAAAGAAGATGGAAAGGGGCCTCAAACAGGAAGATGGCAGGAGAGACTTCAGGGTGCTGAAGTTGCTAGCAGAGAAGGCAATAGTATGCAAGGACCTGACTTAGTTCAAATTCTTTTCCCCAACATGCTGGCCCAAGGAACCTAAAAGATAAGTATTTTCTTGGTTAAGTTAAAAATCACTTGGGTTAAGCTGGGCACAGTGCACAAACCTATAATCCCAACAACTTGGGAGGCCGAGGCAGGAGGATTGCAAGTTCAAAAGCAGCCTCAGCAATTTAGGGAGGACCTAAGTAACTTAGTGAGAACCTGTCTCAAGAAAAAAAGAAAGAAAAAGATAAATAAAAAGGGCTGGGGATGTGGCTCAGTGGTTAAGTGCCCCTGAGTCCCATCACTGGTACCAAGAAAAACAAAACAAATAAACAAAAAAGTCATCTGTGGTTAGGAGTATAGCTCAATGGTAGAGCATGTGCTTAGCATGCTCAAGGCCCTCAGTTCAATTCTCAACACCAAAAAACAACAACAACAAAACAAAACAAAGAAAAAGAAAAAGAAAAAAGAAATCACTTGTGTTTGGCACATTTCCTCATAATTTCTAATACTATTGAAGAATTACTTACTTATTCATGATGTTCTTATCATGACATGCATACTAAGCCAGATGGCTCTGATCTAGTCAAAGTTTTTATTTCATTTGTAAAGTTTTGGGTGTACACATGCATGCGCGCACGCGCACACACACACACACACACACACACTTTACCCATTACTCTCCCTGACCTCTGACCTGCAGCCTACTTGAATCACTATTTATAAACCATTCTGGTATATGCTGCTTTTATTTTTGAAATCAGTACCAAAATGATATCTGTGACTCTGCTCAGCCATGCTCTATGACCACAGAGCAACCAAAACTGGCTGCACTTCTAGAGAATTTCTTCTCTGCCTTATGTCTGCGTGTGAAATCATGACCTCAATAGTTTTTAGCCGGTAGGCCTCTTCGCTGGACAGTCTGGAAGGGTCACAGGTATGAGCTGAAGTGGGGAGAAATCCCAGTATCCTATCTATTAGGTCAAACTTTGTCCCCCCAAAACTGATGCCGTGGGCTCTACACCAAATAGTTCTACTGTCATTATGGGCTTCGTCACAGGATTTATCCTTATTACTTTAAACGTTTCAGTATTTCATTGGTTTCTTTTCTGGATTTTCCACAAGGATCTCAAAATCTGAAACCCCAAACTGAATGCAGAGCTCCTATAGAGGCTGGTGTGAGACCACCTCCTCCCAGTTTCTGCTGGGTCCTCTGTCCCCTGTGGATGCCAGCCTTCCAGCTGGCACAGGCTACACTTGCCAGCCTGCAGGGCAACTGCTGACTCATGCTTACTTTGGGATCCTAGGACCCCAGCTCTTGTGCTCCTCAGCCACCGTGGCCCCACCTGCCTCCCAGAGCACTCTGCCCAGCACCCTCCGGGGTTCCCCACCACCCCTGCCCTAAGCCCACCTGGAAGACATCATTGGCGCACTTGCGGCACAGGTTATGCTGGCAGGGCAGGATCACCACGGGCTTGGAGAACATCTCCAAGCAGATGGGGCAGATGAGCTGCTTCTCCAGGCTGTCCATGCTGTGCGCATCCCCGAGCAGAGGCTTGAAGCCCACGGTGAAGTTCATCCCCTCAGTGCTCGTGCTGGCCCTGGCTGTGGCCCTGGTCTTGGCCTTCTCTCACTGCCTCTGGACCCTTCCTTGTTCACGTTAGACTGTCTGTGGATTCTGAGGTTCCCTTCTGTCACTCCCTCTAGAAATAGCACTGCTCTATCTTCTGTCCCTTCCTCTAAAACTTGTCCTGTCCTGGCTATCTGCAGACACGTCTATTCTTTGCTTGGTATCCTTGCCAGGCACATGTAGCTTTATCCCTCCCTCCCTGGGTGATTCTCCTTTTGTTCCCCAAACCACTCTCGTTCACTCTGGGCAGCACTGTTTGTCCCTTGCTCCCCAGAGAGCAGATGAATATTATAGTGGGGGTGGGGAGACAAGGGGCATCTGTGTGACATTCCAACTCCCAATTTAGCTCATGTAAGGCGAGCCACAGCTGTCACCAAATAAGTGACCCTGACTCATTCAGGAATGGGTGACTCCCTAGAGCAACAACAGGGGCAAGTGTCACTACTGATAGTGAAAGGTAGGCCAGAAAAGGTGTGGGTCTCTCATGAACTCTCACTCTGAAGGCTCCTGTGAGCCCTGGACCCCCACACTCTGGCATGGCCCCTTCTTGTGGTCAGTAACAGTCTCTAAATCAGCTTGTGGGAGAGGCACCACACATGGCTCAGGGTGGGAGGAAAGATCTGGCTAGACCTACAGCGACTGTCTTCTCTTCCTCAGGCTTAGCCAGTGACCCTGGCCCACCTCTGCAAGACTGTGTGGTTCAGAAGAGGGGCACCAGAGACTAGAGAGACAGCCCCTTGTCCCATACCTCTGGCCTGTGCTTGTTCTTGCCAGCCCTTTTTTAGGTCACCCTAGGAAACCAGCTGGAGAGGCTAGAGGTGGCTGCTGCACCAGGTCTGGACCTGCTGTATGAGCACGCCCCTGGAAAAGTGTGATTCTGGTCCATAAACACATCACTAAGGCCACTCCAAAGACTTTAAGTTTGCTTGGAAACTGGGAGAAGTTGAGCTGGGAGTAAAGATCTGAATGCCAGGACCTATTTTGGGCACCAGGGAATCAGTCTCCGGGGAAATCTTAGAGCTCTGACAAAGTCACAGTCACCAGGTTCTGGGAAGCTTTGGCCCCAACTCCACAGTTGTCCTGGGACTCCACTCCCCGTGCCAGGCTCAACATAGATGCGAGCACCAGTCTTGTCTTTTTCTCCATTTTCTCTATTCCAGGCACAATTTGTCTTTTTTCGGGCCCAACACATGCACTGGAATTGCACAAAAGCTCTTTTATTTACTGATATTCCCTTACTGATGTTCCCCAGTAAGGGAGAGAACAGAAGACAAATTTGAGGAGTCCCTAGCCCCTGGCCCTGCATGTGGAGAGGATGCCAAACAGGCAGCACAAAGAGGCAAGAGTGGGGAAGGTACAATTGTAAAGCACAATCTTTTCCTATCATGTTTCAGGCCCTGCTTTAAGAACAAAATATATAGGATGCACAAGATGTGGTGAAGGACAGGGGCGAACAGGCACCGATGTGAGGACTGCAGTCAATCCCATGAACCAAGGTTAACAATGGTTGCTGTGCTAGTCAGTGATGTCAGGGAGAATCCAAGATGGGATGGCTACCCCTAAGTCTCAAATGCACCCATGAGTTTCCCAAGTTGACTTTTGGTGGCATAGATGAGGCTGCAACACCCACAGCGTGGGCACCAGCCTCAGAGAAATGTATTGGCTTAGAAATGAGGCCAATTGATGCGAAGAGTTCTCAGTACACAGAGTTGCAACAAAGGCGGATTAACTGGTACAGCAGCTCCGGGGACATGACCCACCATGCTTTATTATCAGAATCTTGGTGGAGATGCTGCAAGTGGCTCGGGGTCCAGCCTGACATTGGTTTAAATACCAAGGCAGTCACCAGAAAAAGAATCCTCAGGAAAAGTCTGCCCTCACAGCCTGAGACCTCATACACATAGGGATGGGAGGGCTGCTCTCTCACAGATTAAAAATAGAACTGGGGCTCAAATGAAGAGTAGCTGAGAGACTCCATATAGCCAGAGTTAATGGTACCCATACCCTTACTGGGATGGACATTATTAATGCTTTTGATGCAGAGGTTCTGATAAGAAGAGGAGTCAAATTGGAGTCAACATCAGGACAGGGCTACTTGCTCCTCTCTTCAATGTCCTGTGGACTGGGCAGCAGAAGGTACCCTCAACTGGGCCGGCACCTAATGGCAGAAGAAGTTGGCACATTATTAATTACAAAGAAAAATCATCCAGGATTTAAAGCAAACCCTCTCTATGTAAGGATATAAACACCTGGAGCCTATGCTGTAAAGACATAAACTTCCCACTAAGGAGTCATCTCAAGTTAGCTCATATACTTCTCCTTTTTTTTTTGGAACAAGGGATTGAACTGAACTCAGGGACACTTGGCCACTGAGCCACATCCCCAGCCCTATTCTGTATTTTATTTAGAGACAGGGTCTCACTGAGTTGCTTAGGGACTCGCTAAATTGCTGAGGCTGGCTTTGAACTCACGATCCTCCTGCCTCAGTCTCCCAAGTCGCTTGGATTACAGGCGTGGGCCACCACGCCCCGCTATACTTCTCTTCTTTAATTATTGCTGCTTTTCAGTGTACATACCTCAATATTCTTCATATTTTTTTAATCATCACTATCTTCATCATCAGAAGAGTTTTTTGCTCCTATAATGGAATTATACATATATTTATATACATAAACATTTAGTAACAATTTTTTAATATACAGATGAGAAAACCATTACCTTGCAGTTACTTATTAGCATCACAAGGTGGCACTGGTGTAAACTTCAGCCAACGCACCATTTTAAAGTTTGAACAATTTGGGGTAGGAATAATCTCAGACATATCATTTCTCATTTTCATTTTCTTTCTTTTTTTAGCACTGAGGATGGAACCCAGGGTCTTGTTCATGAGCTACATCCTCCCAGGGTCTTGTTCATGAGCTACATCCTGAGCCCATCTTTCCTTTGAGCAGATACAATAAACTGCATTCTTGAACCTGTCCCCAGCTATTGTTCTCCCACCTCATTCCTTAGCTCAGCAGTCAGGAGGGGCCACCATTACATTTAAGCTCTCAGTTTGTGGCATGAGGTCCTGAGAAAAATATCAAATGTCTTCCCTTTCTTCACTTTGCCTCAATGCCAGACTTGAAACCACCCTAATTTAGGGGTTAAACTGCCACGTTCACAGGTCTTTATTGCCCCAACCATTTCTTTCATTTCTGATCAAGATCTGACCTCAGTCCCAGCCTATGGTCCTCACCTGCTCTTCCAGGCTGAGTACGGACATTCTGTTGATATTTATTCCTGTTCGCCTCCTCAGAAGGTGGTTGTAGGGCTCCACAGCAAAAACAGCAGCAGCAGCAGCAACAGCAACAAGTGAGCAGGGTACAGAGGAGGACAAGTGTCTGAAAGGTAGAAGGTAGGCCTCAGCCCAGCAGTTCTTCTACATTTCCACTCAAGCTCCCCTCCTTCCTTCCTCCTCACACCCAGAAAATGAGACAATAGAAACTTTTCTCTGAGAAGAGGGTAGAGACTAGGAAGAAATTGTGTACCTTGAACCAACAACTATTCAGTGTAAAATAGTATGTGACTCCTTCTTCCCCATAGTGATCATACAGGTATATTCCCAATGAGCCATGCTTGTCATAGATTTTCCGCTTCTTAGGGTCGCTCAGTATAGCATGGGCTGTGTTGATCTCTTTGAAGATTTCTGCTGCTTGAGGGTTCCCTGGATTCTTGTCTGGATGATACTGCAAGGCCAGTTTCCTACCCAGGCAATACCCAAAAGGAGGGTAGGGAGGAGATGGGGAATGGCTGGGAAGGGAAGGTTAGGATGAACGGCAGGGATAGGGCTCTAGCTAATGCAGAAGAATGCATGAGATGTGGTTCGGAGGATGGAGGCAAGTAGTCAAGGTCTAAAATTTTTCCCATGTCATGCTAAAGAAGGTGATAGCCTCCTTTGGCTCCCAAATAAAGACTTCTTGGGGTTTAGAAATGGGTCAGAAAACAAGTTAGAAAGAACAGGAATTAAGTGGGGGAAATCTCAAGGTTCAATAAAGAGCTGGGGTCTGAACCTGTAGGCCTTTTTGATATCTTCAGGTGAGGCACCCTTCTTAAGCTCCAGTACTGCATAGAGACTTGTTCCAGTTTTGGACAACCTGCGGGCTGCTTCATCCAGATGAGCCATGCTCTGGGTCAAAGGGACAAGAAGAAGACAGTAGTGAGCTGGTATTCTGACTACCAGGAGAGTGCAGATGACAAGAAAGGAATTCAAATTTTAAAGAGGAGAACTCTTGCCCTTACATTTCCCAGGATCCCCCATCTACTCAGAACTCCAATTACCCCACAGCCTAGAGAGGCATGAGCAAGAAAAGGAAGCCATGGAAGGGCCTGATTTTGTCCAGAGCTCCTATTACCTTAAGTAAACAACTCATGTCCAAGCTCATGACTAGGTTTGAAAGACCCAGGGTAGCCCCAGGCCCTGACCAGATTGGGTTCAGATCAGGAAGATCCACAACTGTCAGGGGAGAAACAATTCAGACCAAGACACCCAAGGAAGGCAGGGGTCCAGACGCCAGGCAGAGGGCGGGGCTTGCAGGTAGGCCAGGGACTCCTTTCCTTTCACCCACCCGCCACCACTGGCTCCCAAACCACCCTCCCTCTGCCCCTTAGAAAACAGGTAGTGGCCAGAGCAGGAGGATGCCTCAGGGGCCCAAAGAGAGCAGGGCAGAGGCCTGGGAGGCCTGTGGCGGGGAGAACCAAGGTAGAAGGGGCGTTCGGGCCCTGTGCTCGCTTCCTACTGGGTCTGGCCCTTTACCTCCCAGTAGGGCTCTTGAACCAGGTAGGCCTCATACACCCTCCATCCTTCTAAGTGTGGAACTTCACACCACCGGTTCAGCGGCCCACTGCGCTTGCGTGCTGGGGAGTAGACTGCGGGTGATTTTTGGCGCTGCAGGAAGACCTTGATGGGGTGGCCACGCCGGCCGTGAGACTTATTTCGCTCGCTCGCAGAAGACCTGAGCCGCAGGCCCTGGGCTGAGCGTTGCTTCCAGCCCCGGGCGGGCGACCCAGCCTGCTGCCGCATCCCTCCTCCAGAGGGAGGGTGTCGCCCATCCTGATGGCCACCGTGGCGCTCCAACTCACTTACCTGAGGACAACGGGCTCGGCGAGGCGGCGGATGAGAGGTATGGCTGCTGCAAGCCTTCTCAAGAAGTGTATTACTTTCCCAGGCTTCCTCAGAATGTGGGGTGTCCACTTGGTCCTTTCCCTTCCACCTGGAACCCCCTCCACAGCATTTGAGAGTCACCTCGAAAGTCAGTTCCCGAGTCACTCCTTCCTTCTCGCCCCCAGTTGTTCCCATTTCATCGTCGTCTGTCAAAACATTTATCCTATTATATGGTAACGACTTGTTGGCACATCTCTTTAAAATGACATTGAGCCTTGCCAAAAGTCACCACTCTGCTTCGGAAACTTTATTTAGATACTACTCCATCATGATGATGGACCATAATGTAATTATATAATCTGTTTGGGTGTTCAAGTTGTTTCTAACTACTTGATAGTGTAATAATCTTATACATAAATCTTTGAACAAGTCTGTTTTTTGTCTAAGGATAGATTCGTGGAAGTGAAGTTATTGGGTCAGATAGAACATTTTTTGAAGCTCTTGTTCTGTATTGCTAACTTTCTTCCCAGACTAGTACCAAAAGTGTCGTTTTGCATCCCCACTTGCAGGGTATGTGAGCCCATCTCTTCCTGGCTTCATGTCCTGTGATCTCCTAAGGGAGGCAGGATTGGTGGTGTTGGTTTCCTTTACAGAGGAATGCACGGGGTCTCCTATAACACGTAACTGAAGAGCCTATTACTTCTGTAGTACCTGCCCATTGCTACTCTTGTGGCTTCTATCACATTTTTCTCTTTATTACAGTTATTTGTGTATATTTACCTCCTCTTTTAGGTTCTAAGGGGTAAGTCAATACACCACCCCAATATATACCAGCCATCTAAGCAAACTGAGTTTCTGTACAACAGGTATAATGACCACTGAATTAGTGAATTTATTTCTATAGATCTGTGATCAGTACAGGGGTGGAGATAAAATCCTTTGTCATCACCCATCCGGTTCCATTGACTCTGGATCAGATGAGTTTCAAGTTTACTTGGTAAATGAGGAGGAGCTAATGTTGACTGTTTTTGGTGATTAGTGCTATGCCAGATTTCTCTATCTAACTTCTAACTGTTCATCAGCGTCACAGGTTGATAAACTAGCTGAGCAAGCCAGCTCATTTCTTCACTGCACTGGGAAGAGAGAGCAGAAGGCATTCAAAGCACAGGGCATTTACAATGAATTCTGTACCTCTGTCTCCAGGCCCAGTGTGGCCTGCTCCT
The DNA here is from genome assembly GCA_020662805.1 of Glaucomys volans. Lineage (NCBI taxonomy): Eukaryota > Metazoa > Chordata > Mammalia > Rodentia > Sciuridae > Glaucomys > Glaucomys volans. Next base: position 1,142,681 of record JAJEJO010000117.1, read on the forward strand.
ACCTCTCACGCCAGTCTCATGGGGAACCACTGTCCTTCTTGCTCTAGGCTCTGCCCCATTGCTTTCCTGTCACTTCTTTGAAGACACCGTGTTCTTTCCTACTTCAAGGGCCTCTGACCTGGAGGGCTGTTTCCTCTGCCTGGAGGGCTCCTCCGCAGGCTGTTCTCATGCCTCCGCAGAGAGACCTTTAAACTGGGTTCGGTTCCTCCCTCCCCACTTCATGCCAACCTCAGCATGATTTGTGAGTATGTATTTGTGTGCTTATTTAGGCCCACCTGTCCAGTTGACAGCTCCTGGCTCACAGGAAGTGAATGGATGATGTGTTGAATGAGCTACAGCTGAGGGATCTCTCTGCCAGTGGAATGTAAACCTGGAGGCTCAGCCATAGCTACAATTCTCTGGGACAGAAGCTGGGGAATTGAGTAGGACAACAGGGCCCATCTCCCATTACCTGGTCCTAGACAAGAGACAGAAAGACCAGAGGAGAGATAATATGTAATGTGATTCTGAGCTGCTCATATGTAGTAATTCTTAGAATTCCTCCAGTTCCTAACAATCCCTGGGATATTATAGGTGCTCAATAAATGTTAGTTGGTTGAATGAAAGAGCAAATGTATATGTGACTTTTCAGAAGCATTTTAATCCAATCATTGCCTTTGATCCTCACAACTCTGAGTGAGGGTATGATCACATCCCTGCTTTATAGAAATGAGCCCTGGGAGAGCATTAGTCAACATCTTTGAATCTAGCCAGAGACTCTAGAATGTTAATGCTTCTCATCCTTGCCCCCTGTCATTCTAATTAATCCCAGTTCATGGCTCTTGAAATAGTCTTTGTCTTTAAGTCATGTGAGGCTCTGCTCTGAATGAAGGGACGCTGCAGCCAGGAAGTGAAGAGTGGGAACATAGCAGGCAAGTCAGCCTGGCATCCACTCTGCAGTTTACTGGCTGGAGCATCCTCCACTCTGTCTTCTAGAAACCATGGCCCCTCCGACTGTGTCCCATGAATAGGCTCTCTCCTCACACCCGCATAGTAGTGAGAAGAACACACAAGCCAGGCATCAGAAGCGTGAGATCTCAGTTCTGGCTCTGGCTCACATGAGCTGTGTGATCTTGAACAAGTTCCTTACTCTCTGAGTTTCTTTTGCCTCTTCTGTAAAAACCTGTGCCATCTTACAGGGTTGATGTCAAGATTTAATTATATTTGGTTGTAAAAAGAATAGAAAAACAAAAATAACTGCGACAATGAATGATTACAAATTCAAAACCTTTTCTGGAATCATTTGTCTTCTCACTATGACTTGAGTCACTGATCTTAGAGTTTTCTGCCTCCCAGAGCCATTTGGTCTTTCCTGAAGAAAACCACGAACCATCCCTTGTTTACCCACAAACAAAAAGTTGTAGTCATATAGCTGGAACACACACACACATACAGACAGCAGACATTGGCATATTTATACCCAAAACACCACGCTCTGAAACATATGCGGTGGGAGAGAGAGAGATCATAATTTGTCACACCCAACAACCAGGTTCTAGAATTGTACAGTTTTTGAGCTGGAAAGGACCTCAGAGATTTAACTCTACCCTAATGCCTTCATTTCATAATTGAGGCTGGTGCAGCCCAAAGGAACTTATAGGTGCTCAAGGTCACCTGTAAGGTCCAGACCTAAGTTTTCTGACTCCAAGTTTAGTGTATATACCATAATTGCTCCTTATACATGCCAGCTCCCCTCCCAATTTAAAATCTATGGCTAGAGACAGACCATAGCCATGGATGATATTCATGTCCTCTCATGGGTAATGTCAGGGAATGTCCCTCCTCCCCTGCCCCCACCAGAAGGCTTGTGTTCTCCAGGTGACAGAACCACCACCCCCCAGCTTAGTTTTGTTTGTCCTTCCCAGGCCAGATGTGTTGGGGTGGGAGGTGGAAGGTTTCTAGCTAGAGAAGCTGCTTCATTTCTCTGTCCTCTCCAACCTGCAACCCTCAAAGTTACAGACCTGAAGGCAGGCTAACAGCACATCTGCCTCACCTGTAAGATGGAGATAGTAGTGCTTGCCTCTTAGGGTTGTTATGAGGTTCTTAATTTGAACAGAGCCTGGCACGTGGGAATTCTGCATTATAATAAGTATCACTATTATTGTTATTGGAATAATTCTTTCTATGCTGTATCCTCCCAATTCTATAAAGAGAGAAGTTGCTATGCACAGTGGCATATGCCTGTAATTCCAGTTACTTGGGAAGCTGAGGAAGAAGGATTGCCAAGCAGGGCCAGGCTGGGCAGCTTAGCAAAACTCTGTCTCAAAATAAAAAAAAATAAAAAGGATTGGTAGCTCAGTGGCAGAGAGAGCTGCTGGGTTCCATTCCCAATACCTCTCCCCACCCAAAATAGAGATGTTGCTTTTCACTTTGTGTTTAGGAAGAAGGGGGAAAGTAAGTCCTTCCTCTGTGATTTGCAACTTGTCACTGATGTTTTTCCATACCCTTTCTGCATTCTTCTCCCAGCCTTCTAGAACCCCATTTTCTTGCTTCCCTACCCAGTGCTATTTTCTGGCTATCTAGAATGATCCTCACAGTCCTCCCTAAGCAGTCAGAACTCCAGAATTACCTCTCTCACTTCCTTTCCTTTCAATGCTTCTAATAAAAAATATTGCTTCCTGAAGATTAGGTGGAAAGCAGTCAGATTCAATACTGTAATTCAGATTAGAGCGAGAAGGGCAACAAATACCTTATCCTCTTGATTCTTACTAATACAAGAGGAATAATTGATAGCGTTTCAGGTAATGCGACTAAATGAGGTGGAAAACGTTAGGCTATGTGTTGGGAGGAGACTTTGGGCCTTAGATCACTCTCTCCTTCCTGTTTGACCCCATCACTTTCCTGCCTGCTCATTTCTTGGGTCTGCATTATTCTGGCTCTCCTACATCTCAGATGAGTTTCCTGTTCACTTGCTGGCACTTCTTCCTTCTCTAATGGCTGACTGTGTGCTTGGTCTTGCGTGTGCTCCTTCTTCTCGTCTTCAGAGGTCCAGTCTATACTCTGGCTTCAGCTGTCAAGCTACACCTCAAGGTCATCCACTTGCCTCACAACCACACTCTAAAACCTAAACTCATCATCTTGATGCAAACCAGTTGTTCCTCTTGGTTTCTCTATTTCTGTTAATATTATTGCCACCTCCAAGATAATGAAGCTCAAAATCCAAGCATCACTGGGCTGTGCACTTGTTTTCCCCATATCCAGGTTAAAAAGTTCTGATTAGTTTTTATTTTTTTTCCCCAAAATGGCTCTTTTATTTGTCCCTTCTTGTCAGCTTTCACACCTCCAAGATTTTGGTTAAGGGAGTTCCATATCACACTGAATGTGGTCCTTGCTTCCTGTTTCCCCTAGTCCTGTCTCACCCTGGATCCTACTACTGGACTAGTGTTTTTTTTTTTTTTTCTTTCCCCTTCTGTACTGCAGATTGAACCCAGGGGTGCTTTATCATTGAGCTACATCTCTAGCTCTTATTTGTTTTTTATGTTGAGACAGGGTCTCACTAAATTTCCAAGGTCTATCTTGAACTTATGACCCTCCTGCCTTAGCCTCGCAGAGTTGCTGGGATTGTAGGTGCATGCCACTATGACTGGCCAGATCAGTGTTCTTAAGTAATCCTTTCCTCAAAGCCACTCTTCTTGTAGCCTACAGGATGCAAAGCAGCCTTTGAAATCTGTCAATGAACTCTACAACTTACCCTTCCAAACTCACTGTCTTCTATTGTCCTAAAGATGAACCTTCTACAATAATCTGAATGACATTTCACCTTGCCCCAAATATTTCTGTTCTTCCTCACCTCTGTACCATTGCTCTTATACATGTGAAATGTCTTTTTCTTTAATCATTTAGCTTGCTCAACAAATATTTAGTAAGCAAAGCTATATCTTAGATGTATTGATAAGTAGTCTTTTTCTGCCCTCATAGATTATAGCCTAACAAGACATTCATGAGAACTTCCAACAGAAATTTATTGGGTGCCATTATGTGCCAGATACTCTTCCAGGTGCTGAGAAAATACACACAAAATTCTGCTACCATGGACCTTATATTCTGATGGGAGAAAATAATAAACAAAATACCTAAAAAGTATAGGGTGTAAGTGGCAATAATGGCTATGGAGAAAAATAAAGCAGGAAATGGAGATAGAGAATGTTTTTGATGGGGGAGGAGTGACAATTTTTAAAAGGACAAGCAGAGGGGACCTGAGAAGGTGATATTTGCTTCAAGACCTGAAGCCAGTGAGGAGGTAGATTATAAACACATCTGGCTGAATCCAGGAGAGGCAGACATGAGCAAATGCAAAGGCCCTGGGGCTGGAGTTTATCTGGTGTGTTGTAAGGTTATAGGACTCACAGAAAGGCCAGAGTGACTGGACAGCGATAGAAATGAGTATAAACTGAGATCAGTGTGGGGTCTTGCAGGACATTAGAAGGACTTGCGCTGGTACTCTGAACAAGAGGGGAATTGACAAAATCAGGCATATGTTGCCTAGCTACTAGACTGAGACTAGGATATAGGGCAATAAGACTGGAAACAGGGGGAGCACCTAGGAGGCTAATATGACAATCAGGAAGGCAGATAATGGTGGTTTGGACAAGGGTGGGAGCAGAATTTGCTGACAAATTGAATGTGGTATAAAAATAGAAGAGTCAAGGATGACCCTAAAATTTCTAACCTGCACACATGGAGGATGGAGTTGCCATGTTCTGATATGGAAGGTTCTGCAGAAAAGAGGTTTGGGATAGAGTGGTTATCAGGAGCTTAGCTTTAGACTAATGAAGTTGGAGATGCCTGCCTCTTAAGACATTCAGGAGAGACTGTCAGGCTAACATTTGAGCATAGGAGTTTGGAATCCAAGTGAGATCCTGGGAATCATCATCTGTAGATGCCATTTATATTTTAATCTTTTAAAAAATATTTTTAGTTGTCAATGGACCTTTATTTTATTTATTTTAATGTGGTGCTGAGGATTGAGCCCAGTGCTTCACACATGGTAGGCAAGTGCTCTACCACTGAGCTACAACCCCAGCCCTATATTTTAATCTTTTAAAAATAAATTTCATATACAAAAATAGAATAGTATCATGATTCCCCACATGCCCCAAATCCAACTTCAACAACCACTGCTTTCTGCTATTACTGGATAGTATTTAAAGACTTACGACTGGATGATAGATGGTAGAAACCAGTGCAGAAAGAAAAGAGAAGAGGCTGGCCAATTCCTGGGCCAATCCAGCATTGCAAGATTGAGATGAGGAGGAACCAGTAAAGGAGACTGAAAATAAGCAGTCAGCAAAGTAGGAGGAAAACCAGATTATGGTATCCTGGAAGCCAAGTGAAGAAATGAATCATTTTTCAAGTAGCAATTTAAGTATAGGGTGATAAGAAAGAAAAAGTAGTGTGCAATAGGAGTATATAACATGAGACCTAACCCAGTTGGGGAACAGCAACCTTTAAGCTGCAGCTCTTTCTCACCTTCTCTAAAAGCTGGCTTCCTCCATCCTTCCATTCTGATGACCAGCTCCTTCTCTTTGGGGTGGCTTAATTGAAGACTATGTGCTGGCACTACTGGGGCTCTAGAAACCCAGCATGAGAAAGACACCCTCCTGCCTTCAGGGAGCTTAACCTCTAGTAAGAAAATGGACAAGCACATGGTTTTGATAATGTGATTACTATGGTCAGATGAGCATGGTGGGTGCTGAGAGAACCAGGAAGGAGCACATCCCCAGCCTGGGGGAGGTCAGGAAAGGCTTCCTGGAGATGACATCTGAGTAGAGAATGGAGTAGAAGTTGGATCTCCAGGTTGCCTTAGCCTGTTCCCTCCAGCTTGTCTTGGGTCTTGCAAGTGTTGGTTTTTGCTCACATTCTTAGATTCCAAATTTTGCCTGAGGTCTCTAGGCCAGTTTAAATCCTAACCTCAGCACTGGGGTGCACTGGGCTTCACTCTCCTCTTCCAATATGAACTGATCTAGCATGGACTTTTAGCATGGGGTCCCCGTAGTATCTTCTGACCTGTTCCACCAGAGGCCCCCTTGAGGATATCTACCCTAGGAACATCTTGCCTCCATCATGTCTTTGGGACCAAGTTCTTCCTAATGACTCATGTTAGGAAGACTGATACCAAGGCAGGGCAGTAAAAGCATATGGGTACAAAGGACTGCAGAGGGCAGATCTTTGCAGTCAAGGTAGAATCAGGAGGGGAGGGACTCTATTTTGTTCACCACCAATCTCCAGCTAAGCTAGCAGGATGAGTGGCAGGGAATAAGTGTTGAGTAAATGTTGAATGAATAGTTCTTAAAAGACCACAGTTCCAGCCAGGTGCAGTGGTACCTGCTGATAATCTCAGCCACTAGCAGTTGAGGCAGGATGATCCAAATTCAAGGCTAGCCTCAGTCATTTAGTAAGACCCTGTTTCAAAATGAAAAATAAAAAGCACAGTTCGTGGTAAAGCAGCCCTACAGTTTAATCCCCAGTACCAAACCAAAGCAAACCAAATAAAACAAAATAAAACAAAAACCCCATAGTTCCATACAGGGCACCATCCTAGGCTGACCTTCTAACTCCTGAAGAAAATTCTGAGTACCTATCCAGGTGCGGCATGATTCCCCCAGGCTTGGCATTCCCGAGGATCTTTGCAAAATTTTCCATACGGCCACTTGATGACTCTTGGAGAAACAGATGCAAGCACCCCTTTTGCTGCCAAGCTTTTCTTACACAGAGTCTCAAGCAAAGGCAACTGTTGGTATTCCCACCGCCGGCGCCCTTGGCTTGCGGAGGCGGCACGTTCGGCAGCCAGACATCCAGCCGGCCTATCATCCATTCTCTCCGAGGCCCCTTTCTCTCTCCCCGCCAGCTTGTTTTCCACAGGGTGGCGGGGTGGGCACGTGCCAATGTCTGCATCCACTCCCGGGCAGTCGGGGCTGCTCTCCGCGTGCCGCTGGATACCCAGGAAGGGAAATCCCGGAGGAAGCCATTGTTGTCATGGCCCCTGTTGTCGTCATCAGTGAGGCGTGCCAAGGAGCCGGGTCCCCGCGTAGGCCCCAAGGTTTCTCCCCATTCTCGAGCAAGGTTACCCGAGCAGCTGGGGACTAGGCGAGTCCACCAAGCCTTGGAGTGCGTCGGAGCTCCTGAACCACCCAGCTCCAGGGATTTCAGAATTGGGGAAGCCCCAGGCTGGGTGGCGAGTTTGGAAAACCGACGGCGCCAGGCAGGACGAGCCGGAGCCTTGGCACAACCGGGCAGAGGCATCAGTTGCACTCTGGCTCTGACACAGGCCAACAAGGTGACCTTGGTCGGTGGTTGCCCCTCACTGCCAGTTTGCCCTCCTGTGACCCGAGCAGCGAGCTGAGACCCCTTCAACCTCACGTCCCTAGGGAGGTTGGAGAGATAAAGCCCTCTCCCCGCCCACTCCACTCCACCCCGCCGCTTCCCAAGCTCCCTTGCCCCTCGCGGGTTGGAACCCAGCCTTGGGCGTACGTGAGGCGCCGATGCCAGTACTGGCTAGGAGGAAAGGCTGGCTGCGGAGCGGAGCTGGGAGTGGGTGGAGGAGCAGCGCGGAGGGCGAGCACAGACCCTCGGTTCTCTTTTCCTGCTCCGTTGCGCCGCGCAGTGCGATCCCTTTGTACCCGCCACCCGCAAACCTTGGCAAGAGCAGAGCTGCACTCTCCCCCGCCGGAACAGCCAGCCCGCCACCCAGCTTGCCTAATCCGTTTTAAGCCTCACCTCCTCCGCGAAGCTCTCCCAGGTTAACCCCATCACTTCCAGTCACTCTAGCTGGCACATGCTCCAGGGTTTTTTTTGTTAAGTGCACACACGGTCTCATTGTTTTTTTTTTTTTTTTTTTTTTTGAATAATAATATCCAGGGTAGGTGTCTATTTTCAGGACTCAAAGTTCAGGACGCCCAGTGTGTCCTGAAGGATGCGGTTGGTGGGTTCCTTGCCTGCCTGCCTTCACTAACCATTCCCACCCGCAATGCTTCCCCATCCCTGCTTATTCTCTCCCCTCCTCCCACGGACCCTCCTCTTCACCGACTGTCACAGCTTAGAATGCACAATCCAATTCCCACCCCTTTTCATTCTACAGGGGCGGCAAGTGCGAGGGGCAGAAAGCATTGAGCATTTGAAGCTTCGACTCTAGCCTTGGCCACCGACTTTGCTGTAAGTCACGCCTTATACTAGGCTTTAGTTCTCCCCAAATGAGATAATACCCCAGAAGGTGCCACACTTATGGAGGTAAGGAATCACCTGTTGACAAGCCGACTGCAACCTCCCTCTGTAAACAGTGGCTTGTGACCCAGAAAAGCGGCACTACTCCTGGAGTCTCAGCCTCTCATTGAGAGTATTGAGAGTCACACTCTCTTCAGTCACCAGTGGAGCACCCTAACCCGATCCTGGAGGGAAAGAGGATGAGGTTTCAGTCAGGGCCCTTTATTCACGAACTGCATGGCCTTGGACACTTCTTTGGGATTCAGTTTACTCATCTGAAAAATAGGGATAATAATGGATTGAAGGACAGCAGGAAGCTTTTTGTCGCCCAACGTCCTTGTGTAGAAGTAAACTACTAGCGAAACAGAGCTCGGCAGTAGATTTTGCTGTGAATTCCTACCCCACAGTGGGGTGTCCCGCCAGGGTTCTTGAGGTTCGCTGGGATGTGTCTTTGCTCATCCCACATTCTTCTTGGTTCTTTGGAGATAGATTTGGCACTTGTTTCTATCTACGAGTGGGAACTGGAGCCACAAAGTTTCTGGGTGGCAGGGCGACACCCCAAGCAGGCCTACAAGGGCGGTGCTCCTTGGGCAAAAGTTGGTCCTTGGGAGGTCCCCAAGCCTGAGGAGCTTGTCTCGGAACCGGGAGTTGGGGCAGGGGCGGGGCCGGTCCGCTTAAGGGGTGGGGCTGTGCAGATGGAGCATTCCTTAGAACTGGGGTGGCAGGGCACTCCCCCGTCCCCACCTGGCTCTAGCGCGGGAAAATGGGGCTTTGGCTATGAGGGCGGGGCTCAGGGGGAGGAGCTTAGGCGTGGGAGAGGGGCCGGGGAGCCTGGAGGCGGGGCTTTAGGAGATAGCCCCACGCGGGGCGGGGCTCCGGCTGCCGCGGGATCTGCAGTTCGGACTCCGCGCACTATAGTCTCTGCAGTTCCCTCCACTCTGTGGCCCCGCGGCCCTACGGGGAGTCCGGGGGTCCGCGGGCCGCTCGGACCTAGAGCGAGGCGGGCGCCGCCTCTCCGTCTTTCGGTGGGGCCTAGACGGTCGGGGCAGCTGGGACATGGAGCCTTCTTCCGCCCCCGGAGGCTCGGAGACCACTCGCCTAGTGAGCCCCCGGGACCGTGGCGGCGCCGGCGGCGGCCTGCGTTTGAAGAGGTAGGATAGACCAGGGCTGGCCCTCAGCCCGGGGTCTCCATCCTCCTGCCATTCTGTCCATTTCGTTGTCTACCTCCGTGCGGGCCCGCCGGCCACCCAAGCGTACAGTGGCTCCCTTGGCTTCGCGGCGCCGGGCTTCGTTCCCTTCGGCCGCACCGAGCCCCTGGCCCCAGCCGGCCCTCCCTGGCAGCCCGATCCCCTCCGCTCTGCAGCCCGTTATGCCTCCTCCCGGCCATCCCATTCTCTCCTGGTCCCGCGAAGCTGGTCCCCAGCCGACATCCCACGCCTCCGGACCCCCCTGCCGCCCCCGCCGCGTCTGACTTCCCCCCGGAGCGTCTGTCGCTCCGTCGGGCCAGAGCCCGCGCCAGGTGCCCCGATGTCCGCATTGCCACGGGCCCTGGTGACGGGAACACCTCACCACCCCGGCTTTGGAGCCCCATCCCTAGGCCCCCAGCTCTTCTCTCCGCACGCCCGGGCTCGGGGCGCCCCCTCCAGCCGTGGCTAGTTGTGGGCACTGGGGCCGAAGATGGGCCGGGCTCGGTGGCGGGTCTTCCCGGCTCCGTGGGGAAGCGAGGGGGCGGCTAGGAAGGAGCAGGTGCGGTTAGGGCGGCTGGGGGTATTCCCGGCTCCGCACAGACTGGGCCGGGGGCGGCGAGGTGTGAAATGAGGCGCACTGAGCGGCCGGGACAGCGGGCTGGGGGCGGCCGGAGAACCGCCTCCGCACCCTGCCAGCCTCCGGCGCCCGGCGTCTGCAGGCTCCATCCGCCTTACCCCTACGAGCGGCAGCACTAGGCCTTCATGGTCACTTCTGCTGGCCATTTTGTCTGTTGACTGACCGTCCGTTTGTCTCCAGAATTTGGCATGGTCTCCAGGTTTTTCTTTTCCCTGTCTCTTCTAATCTTTCTGTGTCTCTCCGGCCCGCTCCTTTTGTCTTTGATGTGGTGCTTTTGTGTATATCTAGCACTTTCCTTGAGAGGGGGCCTTAAACCCAGGTGATTGGGAGAACGGGTGAGCAGAAGGGAGGGAAGACTTCCTGCAGGGGACTGCAGAGGTGGGCAGCTGTGGGGGCTCCAACTGTGGCCCTGGCATCTCTTTTTAGCATATCCTTTTGACTTTGCATCAGCTCCTCCTCCCTTGCTCACATCATCCTTGTCTCCTCCACTGGATATCATGTTGAGGACTTTGAGGGCCAGGAGAAGGAACAGCCCTTTACCCACTCAACAGAATGTAGCTGCTCCCACCCACATATGCCCCCCCCCCCCCCCCCCCCCCCCCAACTGTGGGGTCTTTTTCATTCCCACTTCATGCAGAATAAAAGGGGGCAGCCTGTTGATGGATAACTACCTTGATGATTGGTTGTGCTATGCCTTATAAGGCCAGGGAAGGTGTCCTGCCCACTGCCCCCAAAGCCACCCAGTCTTTGTGACTCTTCAGACTATACCTCTGACTCTCAGCCCATCTTCATTCTCATATGACCATTAGTCACCAAATCCTGCAGGGTTTTCAGAAAGAGGCTCTCCCTACCTACCTGCCCATGCTCTGACACTGCACCGAGAGCCTCAGGCCTGGTCTGTTCTAGAATCCTCCACCTCCCCTCCTCTCTCCATCCCATCAGCAAGGTCATCTCTGCAAGAAGACATTTGTTTGGTAAATCAGTGCATCTTCCTTTATGTTCCTTTGGGTCCATCACTTTCCTTCCCCTTTCGTCTCACTCTTAAACTGTAACTGCAAGCCTTGTCATGGTTGTTTCACATTGTCAGGAGAACCCTCCGCCACCTGGGGCTCTTATCTTCTTCTGTGAAGTTCTCCTCACCCCCAATAGTGCCCCAAAGTCCTTTGTTCATAACCCTCCTCCTCCATAGCCTCTGCCTGCCTAGAAGCCATTTGTTACACCTCTCTCTCTCCCACAGATTGGACTTCTGTTTGTGTACACTGCCTGGCACACCTCATAGAAAGAATGAGGATGGGCTTCAAAGCTACCCTCATCTCTCCACTTCCTCTGAAAACATCCAGAAACATGCACACCCTGATTCTAAGTCTTGGAAGGGGTTTTTGCTATCCAGGAGCTAAATCTACCTACTAGCCCTCGGATTTTCCGTATAAGCCCCAAAGGCCCCCAGCTTCTTGTGGAACTTTCCTCAGCTAACAGGCTCCAGGCACCCTCCCCACAGCCCCTTTGTGATCAAGTTTCTGTTTGGAGCCATTGTTTTCCCTCATAGGTATTATTTTCACACCTCCCCAACCATTTTAGAGTGTTGTGGGTTTTCTGTTTGTTCATTTGTTTAGGTTCATTATTCTGTGAATGCTTTTGTCCTTGCTGGGGTTCAGGTTGGGTAGTGGTGGGTGTGAGAATTGGGTCAGAACAGACTTAAAACTTAGCTCAAGCTCAGTCTCTGGCACCCTCAGGGAAGCCCCCATCCCCATTCACTTGTCGAGGCAGGCCATGGTGCCTTCAGCTAAGAAGGCTCCACTAGGTGCTTATGGTTAGACTGAAGTCCAGTTAACACGTGGCAGACTCCAAACCAGTGCTCCTACAGCACCATCTCCAGCCTAGCAGGCTGCGGCTCTTCTTCCTATGACAGCCTCAGTTTTGGAGCCATCAGTTCTCTAAGCCAGGAATCTCAGATGTTTTGGGTCCCAATATTCTACTCCCCTCTGAAAGGGCAACACTTTTGCTGGGTGTCTAGATGGGAAGGGCAGGCTCTGGGAGCGGAAGCACCAGGAGGAGGGCGGAGAGGGAGCACACTAAGGCCATGTTCATGTGCTGAGTCTTGCTCCACAGTATCACACCAGTATCCGTTCATGTTGCCTTTGCCCGGCACATTCACTCGTCTCTGTCAAAGGCCTTTCCATTCTTCGAGGCCTTCTCCAAGATGTTCAGTTGTTTCCCTGATTTCCTCACTGGAATTCATCAGAGAGTTGCTCTTCTGGCAGTGGTTGCCCTGGGCTGTATATCATTGTGTTTAGGTGCACATTCGTCTTGCTCATCAAGCCCTCCCAGAGACCAGAGAGGATGTCCCACTCATTGTATATTCCTGGTGGTGCCTATCATAGCAAATTAATTTGGTTGGGTTCTACTCTCAACTCTACCATCAGCCAGCAGTGGCCCCCATCAGTCCTTTCCCACACTGAGCCTCACACTTCTCATTTCTTTGTTAAATTGTTAGGACCATCTATTTGTAAGGTGCCTTCCAGCTGTGGTTCTGTATATGGAGGAAAAGGGAGGCCAGGGTCTAAACTATTTAATTCACCCCCACCTGTCCACAAGGCTCAGGGCATGACGGGGCCTAGGGAAAGAGCGAGAGTTGGGCAGCATTTCCTGAGGCCAGCATGGGGGACGAGGACCTGGGAATGAGCAGGTTGGCCTAACAGGAACGGGTCTCAGGTTGAATGGTGTTGCCCCTCTCAGTCTCTTCACAGAGCCCTCGGAGCCCCTCCCTGAGGAGCCCAAGCCTGTGGAGATGCGATTCCACCACTGCCACAGAGACCCCATGCCACCAGGCCTCACCCCTGAGAGACTGCAGGCGCGGAGGCAGCTGTACGCTGCCTGTGCTGTGTGCTTCGTCTTCATGACTGGGGAGGTGGTTGGTAAGTGGGGAGCAGCTCTCCAACCCTGTGCCAGTCAGGGATTCCTGAGTGGAGAGGCAGGCAAGGTGGAGAGGTGGGAGCGACAGTGGGTGCCCAGGACTCAAGAAGTAGGAAGAGGGGTGGCATTGAGGACAGAACATCAAGGGGGGTTCAGGGTGAGTGACAGCAGTGCTGGGAGGCCAGGGCTGACCTCACTGTGTTAGCTGGTATTTAAAAAACCTGTTTCTTATTATTAAAATAGAATATCATTGTAGAAAAAACTAGAAAATGTGGATGCATGAAAAATAAATAAATAAAAACCTGCCTTTAATCATATCCAAAAAACCCAGTTTTCATTTTTGTGTTTTCCTCAATTTATTTTCTGTGCCTGTGAGCACATACTATGTGATACTTCCTTCAGGTGGGTATTTGGCACACAGCCTGGCCATTATGACCGATGCAGTCCACTTGCTGGCAGATGTGGGCAGCATGATGGGCAGCCTCTTCTCCCTTTGGCTGTCTACCCGGCCAGCCAGCCGCACCATGACCTTTGGCTGGCACCGCTCAGGTAAGGCCCTGCATGACCCAGTGCCCCTCAGTCTTGCAGATGGTACCTCTCAGGGTCCTGAGCATGTCTCTGACAGCTTGTCTCCCCCTGCAGAGACTCTGGGGGCTTTGGCCTCTGTGGTCTCCCTTTGGATGGTCACTGGTGTCCTCCTGTACCTGGCCTTCATCCGCCTGCTGCACAGCGACTACCACATCGAGGCAGAGCCCATGCTGCTGACCGCCAGCATCGCAGTCTGTGCCAATATGATGTACGTTCCAGTGTGGAACAGGCACTATGTGGGACTCAGGGCGAGGGCTCTTTCTTTGCCACACACAGTTCTCTACTGTCTGCTTTGGGTCTGCCAGAAAAGGGGCTGGGACAGAGACCTACAATTCAGAGTGAACATTTGTTAAGGGCCTACTGTGTACCAGCCCATTTTGGGGGCTTTCATCAGTATAATCTCTATTAAATCTCACAGTCACCCTATCAGGTAGGTAGTATTATTCCTAGTCTACCACAAGTGTAAAAGATCCTGGCGGGGCACCAGGTGACTTGCCCATGATACAGCTATTTAAGTGGTAAGGCCAGGATTTGAATCTACATCTCTGGCACCAAGTCCAGTATTCTTTCCCCCAGGCTGCATTATTTGTCTCTCTTAGGCAATGCTGGTTTCTTCCTGGGGCTGGGAACACAGGTAGAGATTGGGCTCCTGGGGAGGTGGGAGGAAGTGGCATGGAAGCGGGGCAGAGGACATCAGGAGAGGCTTCTGTGCTGAGCTGCTCTGCTTTCCCCTCAGAATGGCCTTTGTGCTGCACCAGGCTGGGCCTTCCCACAGCCACAGGTCTAGGGGGGCAGAGTATGCACCGTTGGAAGAAGGGCCTGGTGACCCCCTGTCCCTGGGGAACACCAGCGTCCGGGCCGCCTTCGTGCATGTGTTGGGGGACCTCGTGCAGAGCCTCGGGGTTCTGGCTGCCTCTGTCCTCATCTACTTCAAGGTACCACCTGTGGAGGCCTACCCCAGCCTTCCTTCTCATTCCATGTCCCAGCCCCTCCTTCCAGAAACCCTCAGCCTCTGTCAGCCTTTCCTGCCCTGGGTCACATTCCTGTTCCCCCTCTGCCGGGTTCCCCTCTCACATCTTATTTGTCTGATTACCCCTAGACCTTTCTTGGAGAGGTCCCTGTTTCCTGGGCTTAAGGGTCTCTTTCTCTGTAGCCTCAGTACAAGGCCGCTGATCCCATCAGCACCTTCCTCTTCTCCATCTGTGCTCTTGGATCCACTGCCCCCACCCTCCGAGATGTTCTTCACATCCTCATGGAAGGTGAATCCAAAGCTACTGCTTCCCACCCCAGAAGCCTCTCTGACACTGGGCCACCCCTCTTTTCTATGAAGAGAGTGTAGGAAGGCTGAGTCAGGGAGTCTCTTGGTGGTAGGAGGATTGGGACACAGGGCAGATCGTGGGGGTCTGCATGGCGGGCAGGTACAGGATTGGGGAGGTGGAGTCTGGTGGGACTGCCCCTGGGCAGGAGCAGCCCTGGCAGTAAGACATGGTGGTGCTGGTTGCAGGTGCCCCCAGCAGTGTGGGGTTTGAACCCGTAAGAGATACACTGCTGTCGGTGCCAGGAGTCCGCGCAACCCATGAGCTGCACCTGTGGGCCCTGACGCTTACTTACCATGTTGCCTCTGCACACCTGGCCATTGGTGAGTCTACACTGGCCCCAGCCTTTAACTTCCTGGAACCATCCTCTGGCCCCCAACATATGACAATAGGCTCAGTTGCTGGGGATTGCTTCATTCTTGATCTCTCTTTCTCTCTCAAGTACACACACATGTGAGCGCACACACACAAACACACACACATATAGGAGACAAGGAGGCCTGGACACTGTGTTCTAGGGGAGGTTTCACCCTCTCTGAGGTAGTACAGGAAACCAGCAACCCTTTAAAAAGCCACCAGTGGGCTGGGATTGTAACTCAGTGGTAGAGCACTTGCCTGGCATACATGAGGCACTGGGTTCAATTCTCAGCACTGCATATAAATAAATAAAATAAAGGTTAGGCTGGGCATGGTTTCACACACCTGTAATCCCAGTGACTCGGGAGGCTGAGGCAGGAGGATTGCAAGTTCAAAGCCTGCCTCAGCAACTTAGCGAGGCCCTAAGCAACTCAGTGAGACCCTGTCTCTAAATAAAATACAAAATAGGGCTGGGGATATGGCTCAGTGGTTAAGTGCCCCTGAGTTCAATCCCCAGTTCCAAATAAATAAATAAATAAATAAAGGTCCATTGACAACTAAAAATTTTTAAATAAATAAATAAATAAACCACTAGTACCTACAGGTGTAGTGATGGGGCACAGTTAGGTAACATGCCTCTCAGTGGGATATCACAGCACTATTAAAAATGATGATTATGAAGTCTGTATGGCAACTAGGAAGAATGTTTATGGTATAATGCTGAGAAAAAAGCTGAATATAAAATTATATCTACATTATGATTCAACTATTAAAAAATATACAGTGACTCATGAGCTGACAAAGGATTTTTGAGTTTCTTCCAGATGCAAGAAGCAATCAGAGGCATGCAATTTAGATGCCAAAAATATCATAACTTGTGTGATACTTGATGGTAACTCTAGAGGGACAGTGGGACAGAATGTTTAACATGTGAATTGTCCTGGAAAGCCAGGTGGTGTGGTTGCTGAAACATCTAGCTGTATGTTGATACTCAGAGGTAGAAGAAAATAGAATACTGGGATCAGTTTAGTGTGTGAACACAGGGTGAGTAGCAGGGTGAGTCTTTCTGACATTTTCTTTGGTGATTTTATGCTAGTCATACAATACAGAAAGAAAAGCAAGCGTGCCATAATGCCTTGCTTTAAGGCTGTGCAGTGCTCAGGCCCCCTTCACTCTGTCCTTATCGCAGCCTGCCTGGTCCTGACTCCCTGGGGACTGAGGCTGCCTCTTATCACTCTCCCACAGACTCCACGGCTGACCCTGAGGCTGTCCTGGCAGAAGCGTCATCCCGGCTCTACTCCCGGTTTGGATTCTCCTGCTGTACCCTGCAGGTCGAGCGGTACAGATCTGAGATGGCCCGGTGCCCACGCTGCCAGGAGCCACCCCAAGCCTGAGCCACAGCCCCACCATCACCCCACTGCCAGGCCCAGGCTCAGTCCTGTACTCTCAGCACCTGCCTTCCTGGTCACGGAGAAGGGATGGAGCTGGGCCCACACCTTTTCCTCTCCCCCTCCCTATTCCACCTGCCAAACACCCCAGCTCCAACCCTAGTGAGCAAGACCAAAGTGTGTATGGGGCGGTGTTGGGCAGGATCAGGCTGAACAGCTCTAGAAGCAGGTCAGAGGTGTGGGGTGTAGGAAGCCCCCACAGTCCCTGCTCCCCACAGTCCGGAGAGTCGCGCATGTCCTTTCTGTGCAATCCATGTGTCTATGTGGCAGCCTGTCTGGCTGTGTGGCTGGGGCATCTGCCTCTCTGTGCTCTTGGTGTGCCTATGCCTGGGGAGGTCAGCAGGGGCCCCCTCCCCATGTGGCCCTCGCTCTGTCTATGCAGGGGTCCCAAAGCCCGCACTTTGTCCATGTGTCTTAGCCCTGTGGTTTTGTCTGTGTGCGTGTTCCTTGGTGCTGTGGCCTCTGTGTCTCTGCCTGTGTGGTGGCTGTGCTATGGTCTCTGTGAGTCTGCTTCGTCCATGTGTCTGTCTGGGAGTTTGTCTGTCCATCCCTCTGTTGGTGCTGTGCTCCCGGCTGGCTATCCCAGGGAGAGGGAGGACTGCTGCAGCTCTACCAATAAACTTGATCTGGCTGCACCTTTCAGCCTGTGTGGCTCCTCTGTAGTGGGTCAAATCAGTCATTTGGGAATTGACAGACTCCCTCAGCTGGAGTCACCTCCCATGGCCCTCCTGTCCCTTCTAAGCTGTCCACCCTCATTCAGAAAGAAGCTGAGACACACCAGCCTCTTCTCTGTTTCACAGCATGCTCCAGTTTGGTCCTTGGTTCAGGGAGAGTCCCCACATGCCTAGGGCTTGATTGCAGGAGAAAGCTTGCAGGCAAGGAGTGAAACAAGGATTTGGGGGAACCACTCATGCTTAAAAGCTTCAGGCTGGTTGCAGGGAAGCTGGGTGCCTTTGTGGGAGAGGGGTTGGACCATAAAGTGGAGTAGGCTTGGTCCTTATGCTGTGTAAAGACCTGAAGGGGAGAGTAGCAACCCTGAGCCCAGGTGTGGGCTATGTGTGGATGCACATCTCTGGGACAGTAAGAGGGTGACAGGCACAACCATGGCCAGAATGCAGGGGTGGGGAGAAGTGACAGATCCTGCTGTCTCTCATATGGCCACATCATCAGTGACATTGGAGGAGGACATTCTCCCTAAATGCTTCAGGCCCCATGATCTCCCTGTCCATGGAAGAGACATGGGGTATCCAGGGTTGCTGTCTTCAGTAGGCTTTCCACAACAGAGCAAAGCATGGCTGTTTTTTCTGAAACCCCCCTGGGAAATGTATGAGCCTGAAAAAGACCATTTTGATCTCCACCAGACAAAACTTGTCCCTCCCTCTCCACCCTTTTCTCCTTCTTCTATACTTTCTATGCACGAGCTTTTCTATATTGTTAAGTGTTTCCAGGAAACATTCTCTTCCAGCCTCCTTTGGGCTTGGGTGTCCTACACCAGCCTTCACACCACGGGCCTCTTTTACACTTAGTCCCTTTTGTCTTAAAAATCACAAATTTCAATAGATTTGGTCCTACAAACCAGTCTCGTTAAGAAAATGTTGATCATCTCTTTTTTTTTTTTTTTTTTTTTTTTTGTTACCAGGGATTGAACCCAGGGGCACTCGACCACTGAGCCACACCCCCAGCCCAATTTTGTATTTTATTTAGAGACAGGGTCTCACTGAACTGCTTAGGGTCTCGCTAAGTTGCTGAGGCTGGCTTTGAACTCGCAATCCTCCAGTCTCAGCCTCCCAAGTGCTGGGAATACAGGCGTGAGCCACCGCACCTTGCCAATCATCTCTTAAAAAAACAAACAAAAAAACCTCAGCAGGTGCACCTGCAATCCCAACTACTCGGGAAACTAAGGTAGGAAGACCCCAAGTTTGAGGTCAGCTGGGCAACTTAGCCAGACCTTGTCTCACACTAAAAATAAAAAGGCTGGGGATGTGGTTCAGGACTGGAGCAGCCCTGGGTTCAATCCCAGCACCACACACACAAAACCAGTCTCTGTGCTTTGATTTTAGACTGGGGCATTTTCATTAACCCATACATGTTTCCATGAAGATTTTCCCCCATAACGGAAATACCTTTATTATAAAAGCACCAAATGCTTGTTTTAAGGGTCCAACAAAGGCAGTGTCTGCAGTAGGTGAGTGTTTTGATCTTACTCCCAGAGGCACCTACTAGTCAGCAGGGGTCTGTTCGTCCACATTTTTGTGCATGCCGATGTGTTTACGTGATAACATAAATGGGAGAGAGAAGTACCTAAATCCTGACGCATCTTTCCGTGTCAATACACACAGATTTCATGATGTTTTTTGAGATGAGGCTTTTGGACTCATTGAAAATAAGCCCCAGGCTGGGCTCCTGGCGGCTGGCCAATGGCTGGCCAGGGCGTGGAGGCTGGGCTGAGGAGAAAGGCTGGGGTCCACCCACTCAGGCAGGCTTCAGGATGTTGCCCCAGCTGCTCGCCATGCTTTGCTAGTTCCTGACACTTTCTCATTTTATGTCTCATTGATTATGGGCCCCAAGTGACAGGATGGGGGTGGGGAGGAGTGAGGAAATGGAGGAGAGGGAAAGAGGGAAGGAAGGAGGGCGGGAAAGGTGAGGGCAAGATGATCATGCTGTGAAGAGCTTTACTGGGGGGCTGTCCTAGGTGCCCAGTGCAGGGGAGGAAATAGAATGTGCAGGGCAGAAAGAGACCCCGGAGGGCGGTGTGTCATTCACTGGCCGCCCCACACCCTGCCAGATGAGGCTCAGAGAAGGAAAGGACTTCCTAGGCTTAGCCAGCCAGTGATGGGCAGGAGTAGAACCCAGGCTCCATCCCACCCAGGCCCTTGAAGCGCATACCCGGGTGGATTTCTGCAACCTTTTCTCAGTTTCCCAGCCACCTTCACTAGCACTCCCAGTCCTGGGGCTTTGGGACCTGGCTCCTGTTCTGACATCACCTGCTGCTGATTCTTGACCAATTAATCTCCTTGTATTTCCGCTTTCCTGGTGGTAAGATAAAGATTTTGTGATATTGTGGATGTGAATGTGCTCAGTGCAAAGGTTAGCTTTCGGCTGGAATCCAAGATGAGGGGAGGGATTTCAGGGGAACAGGGTGAGCCAGCAGGCTGACTGCAATGTTGGGACAAGAACCAACATTGACGGAGCTTACACCTTGTGCAGGGCGCTGTGAGTAGGTAGTAGTCCTCACCCCTCACAGAGCTCCATCTGAGGCTTCCTAACAGGATCAGGTCTGAGATTCAAACCTTGTTCTGGCTGCTGGATGTCCCCAATCCTTTTTCTTTGTCATTCTGCCTCCCTGCCCTTCAGGCATGGCTGTCAGGAACAGGGGAGGACAGGAGGACCAGGAAACCAGCCTCCCTTATTCACTGGCACTCCCCCCCTTGGGAGGAATCCTTATCTGCTGGGCTGTTCCACCCACGCCTCATCACCCCCAACCCACCTCCTCCACTTGCTTATCTAGAAGTCCCTTCCTCTGGATGCCTTTCCCTGATGATAAAATAAAATACAATAGGAGGCGGAGAGACAGGGGAGGGGAGGGGCTGAATGAGGGGAGGCCAGAGGAGAACAAGGCAGGGGGGTACCCATCCATCGACCTTGGAGGCTCTTTACAAAGCTGAGTAACTGGGAAGGAGAGGGCTGGCCTGCAGACAGAGAGACTGGGGGAAAGGGAGCTAAAGGGAGCTGAAGAAGAATGAGATGGGGAGGAGGGAGAGAGCGGGTTTGTCACACTGAGAGCGCAGTTGGGAGACTCTTCAAGAGAAACTGGAGACCAAGGGGCCAGATGGACCAGTCAGAGGGGAAATCTTGAATCTGAGAAGCTGAAGAGACTGTCGGGAGCCATGTAGCTGGTGGAGCGGCAGGCCCTTCTCTCCTCCCTGGACAACTCACTGGAGAGGTCCAGCAGGGGCCACACTGTGTTTGAGACATGCAGGGCAAAGACCTAAAAGAGCAGGGAGCAGCCTGTTTGTACTCAAGAGGAAGCCCACGGTGATTGATAAAGCAATGTCCACCTCTAGCCCCTTTAGGGACTTCAGTGCTGACCAATCTAAAGGAGGCCCTGCCGCCTACCCTGGCCTCCAGACCCCGACTGTCAGTGGGAGCAGCGCCCCCCTGAGGCCCATAGCAGCAGAGGCAGCCTGAAGTCTAGAGGGAATCTCAGGACCAGAGTCAGGATTGGCAAGGTTCCCTGCCCTCTTCCTGACAGGTCCTCCCACCTCTGTGGAGCATTTCTTTTACAGTTGAAGGACTTTTTGCCCCAACTTTCCAAACTCCCTTCCCTCAAACTTGGGGAATCCCAGTACCTCATTGTCCTGCATCCCAGGGCTACCCTATCAGCACTTGGTCACTATCTTCCAACTGGTGCTGGGCAGTTCCTGGCCCCAGTGGAGCAAAGTCTGAAATCCCAAATGCAGCTGTGGTCACACATGATCCCACAGACACTGGACCTCTTGCCAGGAACTGCCCAGCACCAGCCCCTCTCTGCTTTGCCACCACTTCCTGTGTGCTGCCCCAGCCCTGCTCACTTGCACTCTGGCTACAGCATTCTGAGGACCGGGAGCAGCCCTGGGCTGGGGAAGTTCACTCAGCAGACAGGATCCAAACAATCCTAACATCTGATCCTAGTCTCTTGTTCATTTTGACTCAACGATGGGCTATCACTGTAGCCAAAAGCCCCGGGAGAAACAAAAGGGAACCCATACTGTAAAATAAAAGGGACATCAAAACTTACCAAAATAAAAAGTTTTCAGACCCTGTTGCCACAGGCTTGCTTTTCCCTGACCCACGAAGTCTGCCTAGAGATGGCCCCCGCTTCCTCTCATCCCACCCACCTGAGCCACACAGGACTTCTAGGGGGCACAGTGACAGTGCCAGTGGGGAGACTGCCCTGCAAGTGGCTCTCTCCTTAAAGGAAGTCAAGCTGCCCTTGGGCCTGCCTCCTCAGCCCCCAGCTCACAGCCTAGTGCTGAGCAGATGCTCAGCGATGCCTGTTGGTGAAGGAATGAATGGACCAAGGGACGATGAACAAACAGATGGACGTGGAGCCAATGGCCCATCCCCAACTGCGAAGTCATTACAAAGCCACAGTGTCTTCTTTGTCCTCAGCAACACCAATGGGCCAACAAGCCCCTGACTTCCCTGGGTGCATTTGTGGAAATGTGACAGTAACTCTGCTGGAGTCTCTCAAGGAGGCAATAATTTGTATTTCTGAGGTCCTCCCTGCTGGGTGACGTGCCTTCTCTTGAACACTGCTTCTCCTCGTGCCACCACAAACTTGCAAGGCCTAGATTCCTCCTGAACCCTGCCTGCCTGGAGACTCTTACTCTCCTGTGGACTCACCATGGCTTTCCAGCCTTTTCTACGCTCATTCAGGTCCCAGTTCCAACACCTCTTGTTTCCTTGTCTCTTAGCAAATGATTTCAGCTTCTAAACCAGTCCTTCATGAGACCTGGTGCACACCCTCCCACCACAAAGCGTAACACTGATGACTGCTGTGACAGTGAAGAGTTGGAGAGGGGATGACTTTGCAGTGGTGACAAGGAAACATTAGTTTGAACTTAATTTAGGAGGGTGGGGACAGATTTACAAGGTTCATACAAAAGTGTCGAATGTTGATATTTGCAAGGTGCTTAGGATAGTGCTTGACGCATAATTAGAACTGTTAACTGTTTAAAAAAATAGATCAAATCGCCGGGCGTGGTGGCGCACGCCTGTAATCTCAGTGACTCGGGAGGCTGAGGCAGGAGGATTGCGAGTTCAAAGCCAGCCTCATCAACTTAGTGAGGCCCTAAGCAACTAAGTGAGACCCTGTGTCTAAATAAAATACAAAATAGGGCTGGGGATGTGGCTCAGTGGCCAGGTGCCTCTGAGTTCAATCCTGGTTCAAAGAAAAAAAAAATTGATCAAATCCCTTCAGTATTGAGCATCTTGGAAGGAAAGGCAAACAGGAAACTAACGCCTATGGTTAATGACAGTCACGTGGAACGCGTGGGGCTGGTTCTCAGTGGATGTGGAACAAGCTCAGACATGGGTATTTTATTATTAAAAGGTTATTTTTGGTTTTTTTTTTTGCTAATAGCTTCTTTTCTTTCCCAATGTATCAAGACCTGACTTCTGGTTGTAGGGGAAAGTTTATTCAACTTAGAGCTGTGTTATGATTAGGAAAGCCAAAGAAAGGAGCAGGGCAGGAACACCTCCCACCACTTAGCAACTGAGGAGAATGTGCATGCCGCCTGGCAGCAGACACTGCTTCCACTTGGGGACAAGGCTACCAGTTCTGCAGAAATGTGTGACAGATTGGGAGAATAATCTGACTTAGAATAGTTTAATGAGGAGACTGAAGCTCTGGAAAGGAGAAGAGTTCTATAAATAATACTACTTTCTAACTCAGTTACCTGAGGGAGAACTGGCCAGAAGCAGGGTTCAGAGACTAAAGGGTACACAATAGTGAAACTAGAGATTCTGGCTCTCTAGAGGACGCAGCATTGTATCTAGCCTCCCTTTTTCAAACAGCACCCAGGTTATGAATTCTTATTTGTTGGAATCAACATCCGTATCTCATAGTCTGCTGTTAGACTCTCAACCCTGTCAAGTACCACACGGCAACAAGCCTCTGCTGTATGTGGTCCATCTCCTCAATGGATGGCAATTTCCATTTCTTTGTCAAGTTGTATTTATGATTCTTGCTTCTTAGTCCTCTTGTCCACCCATCGGAACCCCTTCCTCCTCAGGAACCAGTTCTACCCTCAACTCCAATGGGCCTTTGACTCCTATCCATGCTGATCTCTGAAAACTGTTTGGATGCCATTAAAGCCAGAAACCTTTTCCTTTTCACCGAAAGGTGGGTTTGAAATCAAGCAGCCTTGTGGCCAG